>JAJSOF020000011.1:26807808-27407808 GCA_025594305.2 Periplaneta americana
TGCGAGTGGCATATGTCTCTCTCGAAACCATGTACGAAAGTTCCAAGTAGGATGGGAGGACGCATTTTTTTGCTGTCAATGTGATGAGAATATTAAATGTATGATTTGTTCACAAGTATTACGAGGAAAACGGTTGTATAACATAAAACGGCATTATACTACATGTTACTGATGAAACATTAAAAGGTTAAGTGTTATTGTTGTTATCATCATCATCATCACCATCATATCATCATCATCATCATCATCATCTTTATCTTTGTACGTCGACCCTTTTTCAGCAGATGTACGAATAATGCGGTTAGCTCTTCAATTTGAACTCACTGATTTACTATGTGATGTCAAATGAAAGCTAGATGTAAGGACTTGACAAATGTTGAACTTTCAAATCTTTGCCATAAAATAAATATCCGAAGCTTCGTTCTTTCGCTTGCTCTGTTGAAGCCATGTTCGCTACAACTTACGTTTGTGAAAAATTATTTTCAACAATTAAAATAGTAAAAACCAAATTTAGATCACGACTGACAGACAAATACCTTCGTGATCAACTACGACTGGCAGTAAGTGACATAATTCCTGATTTTGAAACTTTGTCGCAGAGACATTCTGAAGACAGTTAATTTTAGGTTGTGATATTGTTCATTTACTGTTAATTTCTTTCTTCGTTACACGTACTAATCATTAGTTTGTAGCCTTGTACTGTATAAAATTATATTTAAGTGCTTGACGTAAGGAAAATGAAAATCCGTTAATAAGTCAGACAGTTGCTTCACTTCCCCTTCGGGTGTCCGCCTCCCTCCATAGGTGCTATACCGTTGCAGGTTAAACAGTGGCTCGGCGCACGATTACTCGTACATTTTCGCCACCGCTGCTATACAAGGAAAGGAAGGCATTTTCACTGAATCATCTCTAAGGCATCTACATAATTGTATATCATCGGTGTTCCTGCAATAAATCCTGTGTGACATATTTATCGATTTTCATATTTTTGCTCTATTAAATAACTTAAACAGTGATACAGCAAATAATAAAATCTCCTATATGTAATTATATTTTTTGTTTCGAAAATGTAAGAATTCACAATCACCTATATACGGCTGCCATAGGATGAATAAATGTGTTTTTTCCTCCTACTGAAAAATAGTATATTTTGCACATAGGAGTCGACTTGGTTGGCGAGTGGTATAGCTCTGGCCTTCTATGCCCAAGGTTGCGGTTTCGATCACGGGCCAGGTCGATGGCATTTAAGTGTGCTTAATGCGACAGGCTCATGTCAGTAGATTTACTGGCATGTAAAATAACTCCTGCGGGACAAAATTCCGGAACACCTGGCGACGCTGATATAACGTCTGCAGTTGCGAGCGTTGTTAAATAAAACATAACATTTAACATTTTGCACGTAGGAGTTATTGCAGGAACAACGACTATATACAAGGTGAATGTCGTCAATTTCAAGGGATTATTCTTTGAGATATTTCAAACACAAAAGTTCTATACAATTTTGCTCGTTTTTGCTTCCTTTTCGAGAAAAAAATTGTTTTATGTGAAACATTTCATAGTATGTTTTGGGAAAGCCATTGATTGAATTCCCAATACGCCCAATTAATTAAAGAGAGCAGTCTATTATGATAATAATTAATGATTGAAACGATACGATCCCAGAAAGCGTACAGGACTCCGGTCGAGGCATTTCGAATGATTTTTTCCCCTTTGTATGGAGAAGGGGCCCGAAGGCTAGCACAGCAGCATCTAATAGTCTTATACTTTACTAGCCCTTTATTTGGAAATGTTTTGTTGAAGTCCGAACGATTGCTTTCTTTGTAGTTATCGCGACTCAGTTATGTGGTGCCATCTGTCGGTTCAGCCATGCATGCTTAAGGTTCAGATGAAGCCCGTAAGAGTGTTCTTTCACTTCTCTGAAAGCGTACTGAGCCGCTTTAGACTAATGCCATCCGTACGTGTCGGTTACAGTACTACACCACGTCGATACCGTTTTAGTTAATGCTTTTGTAACGATAAATTAATAGGCTTACTTCAATTGAATTGTGACGGTGAATATGGATAGAGGAGAAACAGGAGAACCCGAGAAAAATCATAAGGAACATTGGCTTTAACACCATAAATACGACTCCGCCACTATAATAGTAATAATAATAGTTTTGTCGGAGTTAGAACTCACCCTCAGTTATCGTAAGCCAGAGATGTATAACAAATAGCGCGCGAACGATCTTCGATACTTTCGCGTGCTACCTGATAGCAGTATATGCTGTACAAATAGGAGAGACCAAAAGGGTGAACAAAATTCACATTACGAAATCGACATGCGATTCCTCTTTATACTTTTGTTTATAAATTTTCAATAAAAGCATTTGAATTATTTTGTAACAATGATATATACAGAACTAAGAAGTTGATACCAAAACTGTTAATTTTATTTTTTACTTGGTTATTTAACGACGCTGTATCAACTACTAGGTTATTTAGCATCGATGACATTTGGTAGTAAGAATAAAGCTTAAGTACTTTCTCAAGGTTTATACTTTTGAGTATGAGCACTTCCTGTGATTATATACTCGTAACCACTAGAACATACTCTTATTCGTAAGAATAAAGACATTCTATCTAACGCGAATATATACTCATCTCTACAGCCTTCTTGATCATTTAAAAGTTAGTATGTACTCGTGTTACCTATCCTCTTTGACCACATTGCACCGTGATGCTCAGTTTTTTTTTTTTTATAGACTTTCACATGCTATCCGCATGCTATAGTGATTTGTATTTTGCTTTTTATAAATGAATAAATAAGTAAATAAATAAATAAGTAAATAAATAAATAAGTAAATAAATAAATGAATAAATAAATAAACATGAAAAAGAGAGTGAATCAGATAAGCGACGCTAATAAACAGGAAACAAGAAAATAGTACTGGGAAATCATCATTACGGGATGTTGGATAGAGATTGCAATCCATTCTAGATTTCCAGTTATGCTAATTCTATTTTTTATTATAGAGAGTTTTATATATATAATTTAAAGTTACAGTTAATTGCATTTTGTAATTCAAATTTTACAAAATAAACTGTAATTGTTAATTATATTTAACAGTACAATGTAACCTTATAATTTGATAGCCATTCATATTTTTATAGGTTATGTTTTTTATGAAAAACAAATATGTGTTTAACCTTTTTACATTCACATTTGTGAAGCGTTAAAGGCTTCTGAAGTTCAAGTCTTTTTCTATATTTTTCCATGAGATACTACATCGTTCATAAATTCTGCCATTTTTTTTATTTAACTTTAAACTGAACACAAATCAACAAATATTCCAAATTGAGCCTCCTACAAACCATACTTACAATAATATGAGAACGAACTTATAAATATGAGAATATACTAGCTTTTATTCTTATCAAGCATGAGTATATATTCTGTACAAGATGGACACTTGAGTATATTCTACTATGCTTCCATGTTATGAGTATGTAATTAAAAATGAGTAGATACTCAAATGTTTTTATTCTTACTAACAAGAGTATATACTAAAAAAAAGTCCAGTATATACTATATACTCATGTTTATTCTTACTACGAATTGGTGATAGTGAGATGATATTTGGCAAGATAAGGCCGAGGATTCGCCATAGATTACCTTGCATTCACATTAGGTTGGGGAAAACCTCTGAAAAAACCCAACCAGGTAATCAGCCCAAGCGGGGATCGAATCCGCGCCCGAACGCAACTTCAGACCGGCAGGCAAGCGCCTACGTAGCTATAGGAAACTGTCATAATTTATAGTTATCGTGAAGTTTATCACTGACGCAATGTAGCCCACTGTTTTCCTTGTTTGTCTGCTGGTCACTAACCTTATAATTACATTCACTATTCCTTTGAAGCGCCTTCAATATCAGACACGGGCCTCCCACTTTTACTTCAATTCCTAAGGAAGCCATGAAAATTTATTGCCGTTTGAAGTACAACGTCCTTGTATCAGGTTTGAACTCACGGTCTTCTGTATCAGTAACAAGCGTGATAATGGCTGCCAAGGACGACTAACGTTAGAGTTAATTCTATTTGAAAACAATTTGTTATGAATCGTTTGCCATCATTCTTTGCAACGAATTTATAACCTGTTAGATGTCTAAATAATTTTCTTTGCCTGCACATTTCCCAAGAGCTTCGTATTGTAAAAGTTCAGTGGTGGAGTTGTCACCATAGAAACCATTCAGTATAGGTTGTGAAATAACAAGTCTTCCATTCACTGAGGTACAGTTTAATTAATCGAACTAGTTTCTTGGGAATACAAAATTCAATAAGAATATTATACAGGGTGTTAAAAAAGTATCCAATATTTTAGGAGGTGCTAGTATGCATCAAAACAAGAAAAAAGGTCTAATAAACATGGGTCCTACAACACATACTTTCTGAGATCTGAACACTTGTTTATAGGAGGCGCTCAATGTGACGTCCATTCATGGCAATGCATTCCTCTGCCCTTTGGCGTAAGGAATCACGCACTCTTTGAAATTGTCCTGGTTGTTCTTGATAACCAAAAGTCTGGGGGATTTAAATTTGAGGAACGAGCAGGCCAAGGTGTGGGGCCTCCCCTATCAATCCAGCGGTCCTGAAATGTCAGCGTCTGGTGTTCACGCTCATTGCGGAAAAATGTGCTGGTGTGCCATCATGCATGAACCACATCTGTAGTCTTTGCTGACGTGGCACATACTCCAGCAAGGTAGGCAATACATTAATAAGAAAGTCCTGATAACGAGCCCCAGTTAATCTCTGTGGTAGCACGTATGGCCCTTAATCTATCGCCAAGAACGCCTGCCCATACGTTGATTGAGAATCGATACTGATGCCTTGTTTCTTCAACTGCATGGGAATTTTCATCAGCCCACACATGCTGATTACGAAAATTCACAACACCATCTCTGCTGAATCCCGCTCATATCCGCAACCAAACTTTTCTTTTCAGTATTCCTTGCGACGTATCAGTATTCCATACCAGGGGGTCAACTACGGTATGATTACCTGGTAGCCTGCTGTATTGTAGGGCAGAAAAAATCATTGCCATAAATGGACGTCACATTGAGCACCTTCTATGAACAAGTGTTCAGATCTCAGAAAGTATGTGTTGTAGGACCCATGTTTATCAGACATTATTTCTTGTTTTGATGCATACTATCACCTCCTAAAATATTGGACAATTTTTAACACTCTGTATCAAACTATTCTCTTTACAGAGTCATGCCTTTTTTTGAAATCTTTCAATAATTGAGGTACTGTATCCTTCAGAGGTCTGCATCGGACGTTTTCGCTCGAGCGCCAAGGAGTTCATAGTATAATCCGATAGGTAGCGCACATGCATGACGGGTAAAATGTCACGAGCGATAAATCCTCGAACGGTATAAGCCGAGCGTTAGACATTCGTTCTTGTTACAGTGATGAACTGTGTAGTAACATCATAGAGGTTTATCATTTCAAAACTTTGCAGTGTTTAACTAACCTCTCCATAGTACGACTACAAAACTTGCTTTAAAATGTAATATAAATGTTGTAGGTAAATGTTTCCCCACCCCCACACAGGAGTGATTTTGTTTTTGCCACATCTGATGTTATTGGATGTAAGTGTAATTATTATAAACGGAGAACACAATCACGATAATGCAAGAACTGTATCAAGTTTTCTAGTAGTAATAATAATAATAATAATAATAATAATAATAATAATAATAATAATCTCTAATAATTAGTGTATCAATCTTTGCGTCTGTAACAGTTGTGCAGCTTGATTATTCGTTTTATTATATTTTCTGTGACGTTATCTCTGTACTAATATTGTTATTAATCTACTGCTATATCAATAATATTTTGTAAAACTTTTCTACATTGTCGCAATATATAGGCGGAACACTATGTATGGACCTATCATATTATATATAAGTGGTAAATCAAATATTGAATAATTATTAATTAGCAATAATAACTGTATATCGAAGTTTTTCATACTTTCCTGTTTTGGTACGTTCCATTGACTGTTCCATTAAACGTTTGTCATAAACGCAGAAAATAAAGCCTTATTTTTACCGTGTGAGCAAAACATACGTGTATCTTATCTGTCGCCTACCATACAAGATAAGGCATGTTGGCGAGATGACCTTGTACTGTGCTTCTATTTATTACGAGCGTATCACGACCGATCGTATCTCACTCGAGGGTGCGACACTCGACCGAGTTCAAGCGAGCGATTTAACTCCAATGCAGCACTCTGGTACCCTTATACTGCCATTTTTTTCTGCAATATCTGTCGAATACAAAAAATCTGATCAGTAGTCGATCTGTTACGCCTAATGATCCCCAATAATTTCATTGGAGTTTATCTTCTCAAAACAATATTGGACAAATTTTGTACGACGTCAACAAAAATGATATTCCTCGAAAGTTACTACAGTTAGAATAGCATCAACAAGTTTAAAGTGAATATCGGTTAATACCATGATTAATGTGCCAAGGTCCAGCTGGATAACCGCGCAGTTTGACAGTTCGTCGTTAAATGGCCAATTAGGACTGAGTAAAATAAAGAATATACGAGTTACGGAATATGCTCTTGAAATGGTGTCGTGATTCGACGGTGAAGCCTTCACATGGGGAGTTGGATTGCGCACGTTATTAGTCAATTGTAGTTTGTTTAGAGTCCATGACCCCGGCAGTCCCGCCAACCGGTGTCTCGTTCTGCCCCCGACGAGGGTACAGCACGGGAAAGAGAGAGGGGATTCAGGCTGCGCGTTCGACCGATAGACCGTTACACAGAGCCGTGCGCGAATGTTTCTGGGCCACAAAATTCGAACTGCACACCACACAAATTCTGAATTATCCCAGATTTTCAAGGTTGATAAAAGTTTGCGTACATAATAAAGCGTACGCCTACTGGGTTAATATTTTATGTAACAATGGCGATACTAATGTTGACGTCTGAATGCCAGCAGTGGCGTACGGAGGATTTTGTCACGAGTGTGGGGGTATTAAAATTATCTACAATTTACATTATCGGTATTTTAAATTTTATGTACCGTTATTATTATTATTATTATTATTATTATTATTATTATTATCTGTATTATTAGGAAATTGGTTCGTATAGGTCAGTCTCTGTCAGATGCGTTTCCAATTCACTGTGGGCTAAATCAAGGAGATGCACTATCACCTTTACTTTTTAGCTTTGCTCTAGAGTATGCCATTAGGAAAGTCCAGGATAACAGAGAGGGTTTGGAATTGAACGGGTTACATCAGCTGCTTGTCTATGCGAATGGCGTGAATATGTTAGGAGAAAATCCACAAACGATTAGGGAAAACACGGGAATTTTACTGGAAACAAGTCAAGAGATAGGTTTGGAAGTAAATCCCGAAAAGACAAAGTATATGATTATGTCTCGTGACCAGAATATTGTACGAAATGGAAGTATAAAAATTGGAGATTTATCCTTCGAAGAGGTGGAAAAATTCAAATAACTTTGAGCAACAGTAACAAATATAAATGGCACTCGGGAGGAAATTAAACACAGAATAAATATGGGAAATGCCTGTTATTATTCGGTTGAGAAGCTTTTATCATCTAGTCTGCTGTCAAAAAATCTGAAAGTTAGAATTTATAAAACAGTTATATTACCGGTTGTTCTGTATGGTTGTGAAACTTGGACTCTCACTTTGAGAGAGGAACAGAGATTAAGGGTGTCTGAGAATAAGGTTCTTAGGAAATTATTTGGTGCTAAGAGGGATGAAATTACAGGAGAATGGAGAAAGTTACACAACGCAGAACTGCACGCATTGTATTCTTCACCTGACATAATTACGAACATTAAATCCAGACGTTTGAGATGGGCAGGGCATGTAGCACGTATGGGCGAATCCAGAAATGCATATAGAGTGTTAGTTGGGGAGGCCGGCGGGAAAAAGACCTTTGGTGGGGGGCCGAGACGTAGATGGGAAGATAATATTAAAATGGATTTGTGGGCGGTGGGATATGATGGTAGAGACTGGATTAATGTTGCTCAGGATAGGGACCAATGGCGGGTTTATATGAGGGCGGAAATGAACCTCCGGTTTCCTTAAAAGCCAGTAAGTAAATAAGTATTATTATTATTATTATTATTATTAGGCCTATTATTATTATTATTAGGCAATTATTATTAGGCTATTATTATTATTATTATTATTATTATTATTATTATTATTATTATTATCACGTAATCACGTATTAAGCTTGGTGGACGGTCCAAAGATCTTATTCCTAAAGGGCGATAATTTAGTGCTTGTCGTGGCATCCTTGTCCTGGGCGTCCAGAGTATATGAAATTTCCATTTCTATCTATAATTTTGAATTTTCTCTAAAATTGGGTTAATTATTATTATTACTTACAATTAATGGTTTTTAAGGAACGACTCAACAGATGGGAATATATGAAACCGTACATTTTTAGCGCATTTTCGACTATTTTCTGTAGCGCATCGCCTTAAGCTATGGCTTGTTGTTGAAAACGCAGAAAATTTATTTTATGAGATAATTTCAATTAAACTTTTGGTTACACATAACTCGTGCATTAACACAAGTTCTACCAAATTATATACTTAATTCTGTGGTGTTCGGGTGAATGAGGATATATAATTTTTTTGTGCAGATGGAATTTTGTTCCCCAGATGAACACACGAGTTAAATTATACAAGTGAATGTGCAAAAATCAAAAGAATACTGGCAGTTGATGTGTTTTATTTGTGTAAAAAATTATTTGTAATAAGGGTCCGAAGTTTAATTTTTATTTACCTCCAAACTCATTTTTATGACTTGTCTCCCTTTACCCAAACAACACAGAATTAATATAATATTGGGATAAAATTTTCACGAAAATACCTTCATGAAACCGTACATATTTTAGCGCGAAAATAAAAAAAATGGGCAGACCAAAAACGATAGAATTTGTCAAAATTCGACGATTTTCTGTAGTGCATCGCCTTAAGTTATTTCAGGGATGGATACCTAACCATTGTTTGTACTCCGTTTATCACATAGAAAACGTGATAGTCTTGTGATGAATTTTCACCAATGAACCCACCAGTTTCTGGGTGTTAATGCAATTTAAAGTGTAGGACCGTATAATCGATTTCCTGTCGAAAATTTCGGACAAAGGACGGACGTCGGTCATGGGAACTTGAATTAATTATATAAGTAGTTCTATTACATCAGCAATAACACACAATTCATAATGATCATACAGTTGTTAGCCCTTATGACGTCTTTTCGCATTGGATAGGAAGTGTAGCTAATGACATGTAAATTATATAGACTAACGAACTGAATAATTTAGTCTGTGCTTGTAGAAGATGTGCAGGGTCGGTTGATTAAGTTGATGGCTGGTAATGGATCCGTCGTATTGGATCAGTGGTAGCGTACATGATCCCTGAATAGACGGACCGGATTCGATTCCGGCGTGTTCAGACAAAAAATTAATCCTATCACAGGTCTGGACATGTATCCCTTAGTCCAGACGTACTTGCGGCGGGCATATTGTCCTCTGGGCGCCCGGTGCAGGAGATGGTCGTGCGCAGAAAACCTGTTGTACATATAAACAGACAGTCGGCACTCAGATCTATCGTAAGCGAGCAGTAACGTCGCTGGCAATTTGTAACATTGATAATAGTGTTGCGGGATTTAATCGATTAATCGATCAATTTCTGTTGTAAGATTAATCGATCAGAAATATTTAATCGAATAATCGAGTTGATTAAAATTGATGGAATATAATTGATATTAATTATATTATTTTGTTAATACAAACTCATATTAAAAATTCCGACAGTATTCCTCTCTCGGAAGTTGCTTACTTAAAAGCACAATAGTACTATTATTTTCTAACTGTAAAGCAGGTAGCTTAGGGAAAATCTTTGCACAAACACTTCAGAAAGAGGAGATATGAGGATAGTGATCTAGTCTACCTCTATTGAAAGTTGAAACACAATGCGAAACCCTTATTAAGTTTAATGGTTTCCCAAGAAAACTTCCACCTTGTTTCAGCTCCTCTTTTTAGCACATGAAATACATACTTTTCTGGGATTCGTCCGCCTCATCCCTTATAAAATAACCATGTCTACACAGTGTGCAAGTGGGAGCGTAACTATCTTCTTCTCTTTCTAAAATCTGGTAATTCGATCTGTTGTTTAGTTCGATAAAGAAAAAAAAATCAGTTTTCTATGGTCTGTGAAAAGTGTAAACTCCATTATGTCATATGAGAATTTGAGAAGTAAACTCGGTGAAACGTTTGGATTTAAATTGAACGATCGTGGAGAAGTGCTTGACAGAAAAAAAGTTTTTTCGTGTTTAGTGATGCAGGAAACATTGTTACTAAACATAGAACAGCATTTAATTCGGAGCATGTGAATGCACTCACATGTTTAAATCATGGATGAAGCAGTATTAAATAGGTGAGTCTTCATACTTTTTGTTATTTATGTTTGTCTCTAAAATTCCCGGAGAAATTGACACAATAAATTATAAGCCTCATATTAAATATGTTAGTAAGTAATTAAAATAGTTTTTATACAATATAACGATACAACGTATACAATACAAAACATTTAATACATATGCTTTTCACCGAACACAAGTTAAATTTAACAATAATTGTGTATTACAGTAGGCTATACTAAAACATTTTTTCAAATCGATCAAAACTCGATTAATCGATTAAATTCAGATAGTTAATCGATTAAATATTTTGATAGATCAACAGCACTAATTGATAGGTCTACCGATATAGTAAAAAAAAGGTAAAGGTATCCCGTAACATGTCTTGAAGAGGGCATGGAGGTAGAGTCCCATGCTTTCCATGACCTCGGCACTAGAATGAGGTGGTGTGGTCGGCACCACGCTCTGACCGCCTTTTACTCCCGGAAAAGACCCGGTACTCAATTATATAGGAGGCTGAGTGAACCTCGGGGCCGTTTTGAAAGTTTGGCAACGAGAAAAAATCCTGTCACCACCTGGGATCGAACCTCGGATTTAGTGTTTAGTATTTATTTATTTCACTTAGTACAGATAAGACCATAAGACATTCTCTTTCCCTCTACCAGGGTATTACAACTACAATATCAAGAATACAATTAAAATTACAATTACAATTAATATTAAATTTACAATTCCAGTCAAATCAAAGTACTAAAACATTACTTGATTAATGAAGACCGGACAATGTATTACAGAAGTACAAAGAAAAAATTACTGAAGGGTACAAATTAAACGTAGAATAATTATAAGGATGAAATTACTGAATATTGAAGTATTTTATGCTGCTATTTACAAAGAGAACAAACCAAGTACCAGCACTACATTTAAAGTGACTCTTTTTGTTCAAACTGTCGAACGTGTCAAACTCTTAGTATGTGAACATTTTTATAGGAAAAAAATGATAATAATTATAACGTTGAGCTACATTACAACACCGCGCGTGCTCAGACATTATAATGAAGATGAGCGTATGCAAGTAATACATTTAGAAAATTTTAAGCAATCCGTCGTCAACGAGGTAAGTTAGTTTTGGAAAGTACAGTATTGTTCCAGAAATTTTGCTACTTATTGCGCAAAACAGAAAAAATATATAGGCTATACAAAAAAAATACACAAAGGAAAATCATAATGATAACATTTCGTTGTGTACATAATGTAAATATATCGTAAAAAAAAGTCTCTAATTTGAAAAGACGAGTGAAAATGAAGTAAATATTATTGTAAAAAATCATAAAACAAAACATTTTGTTGTGTTGATGATGTAAATATATTATAGGCTTAGATACAACTCTCTCGTTTGAATAGACATGTTGAAATAAAGTGATTAAAGTGATTCTTTTCAATCGCATTGAAACAGTTATTCTTAACCTTTCGTGAATCAAGGGCTCCTTTTAAAATCTGGTGAAAGCTATGGACCCCTCCCTAGAAAAATGTAAAAAGTGACTAACATTTTTAGATACGCTTCTGTTTTTTACGTTAAAATAATAGTGAATATAGGGCAGGTCTGTCACTGCAAACCCAGCTTTCTCCAATATTTCCTATTTTCTGTCTTCCTCTTTGTCTCCTCATATGATCCATATATCTTAATGTCATCTATCATCTGATATCTTTTTCTGCCCCGAACTCTTCTCCCGTTCACCATTCCTTCCAGTGCTTCCTTCAGTAAGAAGTTTCTTCTCAGCCAGTGACCCAACCAATTCCTTTTCCTATTCCTGATCAGTTTCAGCATCATTCTTTCTTCATCCACTCTTTCCAACACAGCTTCATTTCTTATTCTGTCTGTCCACTTCACAACACGTTCCATTCTTCTCGATATCCACATTTCAAATGCTTCTTTTCGCTTCTTTTCACTTCGTCGTAATGTCCATGTTTCTGCCTCATACAATGCCACAATCCCTACAAAGCACTTCACTAGTCTCTTCCTTAGTTCTTTTTCCAGAGGTTCTCAGAAGATGCTCCTTTTTCTATTAAAAACTTCCTTGGTCATTGCTATTCTCCTTTTGACTTTCTGGCAACAGCATATAGAGAATATACATGTTAATTTTTATGTGACTTTCACGGGCTCCCTGAAGTCCATTCATGAACCCCGGGTTAAGGCCGACCGCACTGGGAGATTAGCGATTGAGTGGCGCCACTGAACTCCTCTTGCCTCGTATTAAGAGCAACAACTGCCCAGTAATCGCCCTAGTGGCCCAGGGCATGCCCGATTCCTAACCGCCTGTGTTTTAGTCTGCGCTGTATCCCCATGCAAACATGTTGGCAGAGGTAAGGTGCAAAGCATGTTTACTGGTACATCCGCAACGTAGTTCCTCACATTACGGGATTGTACGGACTAGGGTTGCCAGATGCTCCGTTTTTCCCGGTTTCCTCCGTTTTTTCACCCAAATTTTGATCCTCCGTTTATTATTTACCCGGAGTGGGTAATTCTCCGTCTTTTTATTTGTCTATTGTGAATTATTGAATTACTAGCCGTACCCGTGCGCTCCGCTGCACCCGTTAGAAATAAATATAAAGTAATTACATAATTAAAATAGGGCATTTGATCCAGGGAACATTCGTGTTTGATATAAGGATAAATCGTTTATTATGTTACGTAATTTAAATTGCATCCAAATAATTAAAATGCGATCAGTTTTAATCCAGAGACCACTCATTTGGTCATAAAAATTATTTTAGGAAATACAGGAAACGAATGTACAGAATAGCCTATCAAGTTTTCTGTGCATAAGAAGCTATTTTAATCTTACCTGTCCTCGATTCACTCAGAAGTTACTGTAATATTATACCATTATGTCTATCTAGAGAAACTACACTTTCCAATGGCGAATTAATAATTAATTATACAAATCGGTTAATTTAGCTTCTGTTATTACTTCATACAAACACAGAAACATTCTCTGTAGGCTATCTTTCATAGCTTTCGATTGTTGCTGTCCAAGGCCCCTTATAGACGAAGTCATTTGTTTTTAATTCATTACACGGCCTTAGATGGTAGTTATTTTTATTTTAAAACTCATTTATCTCATTAAATATCAGTCCTATCAAAATTTTTCAAGGAATAAAACTTATCGAAAATTATTTTTAAAGAAACTTTTGTTATGTAACATTTTTCACAAAAATCAATAATAAGCGAGATATTTCGATTTATTTAATTCAGGCCCCCTTATAACCCTCCTTTTAAATAATGTATTTTGAATGCCATATAGCCTAAAATCTAAGTTACAACAAACTTAATTTATATTCCAATTTTCATCGAAATCCGTTCAGCCATTATCGCGTGAAAAGGTAACAAACAAACATACAGACATACAAACAAAAATTTCAAAGAAGCGATTTTCGGTTTCAGGGTGATTAATTATATATGTTAGGACCAATTATTTTTGGAAAATCGAAAATTACCAGAAAAATTTCGGCTACAGATTTATTATTAGTATAGATATCTCATGGGTTAAATATTCTCGTAAAATTTGTGTAATCCTTGGAAAATTACATTGTATCGTTTTTTTTAAAAACAAGTATAGTAGGCCTATATAGTATAATGATGGCCAGGTAGCTCAGATGGAAGGACAGCTGGATACAGACTGGAAAGTACGGGGTTCGATCTCGCATGATGACAGGATTTTCTCGTTGCCAAACTTCCAGAACGCCCCGAAGTCCACTCGGCCTCCTATCAAATTAAGTACCGGGTCTTTCCCGGGGGAAAAGACAGTTGGAGCGTGGTGCCGTCCACACCAACTCATTCTAGTGCCGAGGTCAAGAAAGCATGGGACTCTACCTCCATGCCTCCAAGTGCTTTCACGGAATGTAAAAAAGCTATTTAAAAAAAAATATGATACGGATCTAGGTGGAAGGCAGGACAAGCCAGTTGTGCTTCTTCTTCTTCTTCTTCTTCTTCTTCTTCTTCTTCTTCACTTCATGGTATAGGCGCTACTTGGCAGTTCCGCCTTCAAAGATCTTCCAGCCATCTCTTCCCTGGTGTGCCTAAATATGTTTTCCTTAGGTTTATACGAATATTTCCATGTTTTCTGGTCAATCTTGTGTCTGGCACTCTTTTTAAGGTTCTTATCATTGTGGTTTATAGTATTTTAATCTATCGTTTATGTTAAAAATTTATAAGATAATTATTCTCTTATCTTCATTTTATTTTATCTAGGTTAGAACATTTTTAACTGCTCTAAAAAGCTTCATTTCGTGTTCCTTGGTGTCCCATCGTTCACTTCGGTGAGATGATATAGGTGGGTACAGTTTTTCTTTCTCGCAAATTTTGACGTGGCCGAGAAATTACCCAAATTTTGCGTGGAAGTCTTCATTTGTGAACAAAATTCCTAACTTGCCGTGAATCTAAAACGCAGAGCACGAGACTTTACTTCCCTTTCGAAGTAATGCTAAGGAAATTATCACCTTTAAAATCCTCTACCAGATTTTAACTCTCGGGATCTCTTATATAGGCCCTAATCGCAAGCATGGTAATTAATATAGATAATTGAGTGTTGGAACAAAGTATTCTGGGGTATTACAATTACCTTGGATGATACGAAGTGGTTAAGAGACAAATCTGTTTTCTCGCTCTCTTAATCAAATACAACCATTGAAATAATGCCTGTTTTGTTTTACATACACGAGATCCATTTGTGAATAGGGCCTCAATTATAAAATGTCATACAAACTTTATTTTTAGAGATGACGCTCTACATGGGTATGATTCATCTATAACATAATTGAATGCATTCTCTTATTTCTCCCTTGAATTAGGAAGTGCATTGCTCAGCGAAAATGCAGATGATGCAATGTTAACAGCCGTCCCTCCTTGACTGTGTGTAGTAATGAGCTTGCATTCAGTCTCTCTCTCTCTCATCGCAGGCGAGTCATTTTTCTCTCTCATATCCGATTTTGTCTGGAAGTTTGTCAGCCTCACAGTACACCGGACTTCACTTAGTAGCAGAAGCAGTAGTAATAGTTTACTTGGCTTCGCTTTGAACTGCAGAGCTTTTTCAGCATCGAAATTCAACGATAACAACCTTGAACACCTTGTGGAAGTCGGATATTGTTGTGATATAGCATTGTCGCTGTCCTGGCGAAAGTAAAGCGAAAGTTCGCAGCTGCATAATTATATTATAATGCCGGTAACACATTATTATACTATGAAACTGCTTAGAATTTGACTGCTTGTATAAAGAAGAATGCATTGTTGACAATCAAGTGGGATAATGTGTTTACTTTTATCTCTATCAATAGTAACCAGAACTCTGTTACATTTTCAGTATAATATATCGTCAACAATACTATTTAATCATTTTCCAGCATGTGCACTATATACTAATTCGGTAGGGCCTATGCAAGGTGTATTTTGCAAAGAATTGGAGTTTATTTTTCAATTTACTTTATACTCCCTATCGAAGTAGGAAATACTCGTAATAATTAAACCACTAACAAAATCAATGCTTAAAAATAAATCACAGCCTGCCATTCACAAATCAATTTTGTTTCAGCAGTGAATACGTTTGAATATGTTTCTTTGCATCGATGACATCATTAATGCTTTCTCTGTAAAGAAAGTGCGAAGGAAATCTTTATAATTCACAAGTAAGATCCATATATTTTGATTCGAGTAATTTATTGTTTTCAGAATTGTAACATTTCGGAATATATATGATAAGACTTTCTTGTGTTAAATTCTAACGTACCTTGTTTTACATGTTTCGACCTATTTATGGGTCATCCTCAGAACTGGTCGTTGTTGGTCTTGACGCCTCTTGTTTTGTTTCCTGTGAGGGTATGTTCGTGTGATATAATGTAGAGTCAAAGAGTGCGTGTGTTCTGAAATTGAGTTGTGTGTTGAGGATTTCGTTGGGGTGTGTTTTCGTGTGTCTGTATATTTCATATTGTTCTAGTGTGTTTAGTTTCTGGCTTTTTGGTTGGATGTGTAGTATTTCCATGTCTGTGTTGATGTCTCTGTGGGTGTGGTTAGCATTTGTGATGTGTTCTGCATATGTGGAGGTTTTTTGTAATTTTGTTATGACTGTGATGTGTTCTTTGTAACGTGTTTGAAATGATCTGCCTGTCTGTCCTATGTAGAAGTTGTTGCAGGTGTTACATTTGAGTTTGTATACGCCTGTGTGGTTGTATTTGTTTGTTTGTGTTGTTTGTGTTTTGAGATGTTTTTGTAGAGTGTTATTTGTTCTGTATGCGATGTTGTAATTTAATTTCTTGAATGAGGTTGCAATTTTGTGTGTATTTTTGTTTTCGTATGTTAGTGTGATGTATTTTTTGTGTTCTTGTGTTTGTGTTGTATTCTTATGTTTTTGTGATTATGTTTTGTCTTACGTATTATGTTGTCTATTATGCTAGGATTGTATCCGTTTTCTTGTGCTATGTATTTGTGTTTATCTCTTCTTTGTAATCCTGTTGGTTCATTGGTATGTTGAGTAGTCTGTGTACCATTGTTCGGAATGCAGCTTGTTTGTGTTGTGTTGGGTGGTTGGATGTGTTGTGTATGTGTGTTGTTGTTGTGGGGTTTCTGTATACTTTGAATGTGTGTGTTGGGCTATTCAAATCTCAAATCGACCGAAATGTAGAGAAAATTGACCTTGCAATTTTTAAATACAATGAAACTTTTTCTGTCCGTTGACAACTGTGTTACAGTGCTTTGTGCAAAGTTTGAGGCATCAGAACTTTATAGTGTTTAAATTTAAAATATTTTAATTTATCGTATTTTTATAAAATTAGCAACTTTAAACTGTTGTGGCTCCGAAACCCTTTCACCCAATGATCAAAATCATGGTTTATTTATATGCTGAGGAGTTAAAGTTTACATTGACATGTAAACAGTTTTTCTTACTTTTTATGGAAATGGAGAAATTTAGATTTTTCTTCTTTAAGACGCCTTTGTCCACGAAAAAATATTTTAAAAATATGTGGTTAGATTCCGCATTGAAAGTACAAATAAACACATATTTTTTACTGGTGCACCGTTGATAAGAAAGTATTGAAAATATCAAATAAAGAAAATAAATAGTGCTCGCGTGAACTAACCAGCTGACTGTGAGACGGGAGCTAGCCTAGGCAAGTAAGGCCAGAAGACATAAACACGTGATGTTTCGTCTAGTAGCGCATAGCTGGACTATCTTTATCACAAGTTTTCATGAACGGAGGAGTAAAATGACGCCCAATGCTCGCTTATCTTAATCTCTCGGCCAGTTCGTGCGGTACTGCGCCGTTCAAGTCTAGGCGTGTGAATATAATTTATTTAATACCCTCGAAACTTATTGCCGAGCCACTAAGCAAACAATGTCGAATCCCTCTTAAT
Organism: Periplaneta americana; assembly: GCA_025594305.2. NCBI lineage: Eukaryota > Metazoa > Arthropoda > Insecta > Blattodea > Blattidae > Periplaneta > Periplaneta americana. Next base: position 26,825,675 of record JAJSOF020000011.1, read on the forward strand.
AATGCAAGATTTTTTCTCAATATTTTTTACATTTTTACAAATTGGCAAAAAGCCTAAAAGTAAGTAAAATCAGATTATCTGTCTCCGTGTATAAAATAAAAATAAAGATTACTTCTTATCATAATCTACCAAATGTCAGCTTCAAAATGAGCTCCCGTTCAATGTTCTGCAGTAAACGGTTCCAGAGTTCTGAGCGCTGAAAGAGGCTTGTTTTTATGAAATACGCTAAATTTGTCGCTCAATAGTACGAAAACAGTTTGACTTTCGATAGTATATTTTTGAAAATGGATTCTCCTCAGCACCTTATATAAATAGGGAAAAAAATTAGAGTATTAAAAAAATGCGAGGTTTTTTACTGCTCGATTTCATACTAAATAGCCAGTTTGTTGTCTACTTTTGTTATTGTGGTGTCTAGAAAATTTATGGATTTGTTGTTTTCAATTTCTAATGTGTAGTGTAGTTTGGGTGTATTTTGTTTATGTGTTGATGTAGGTTTTGGATCTGTGTATATTCCGAAGTGATACAGTGTTAAAAGTTGTGTAATTAAGATGTGTAACATTTCCTTTAAAACTAATTTAAACTAAATATGACCTGTATAATAGCTGCTCATATACTGTTTGTGGGAGCTGGGGGGCGGCAAATTTTAGCACTGCCTAGGGGCGGCACTCTACCTAACTCCGGCCCTGAATTTTAATGAATATCAGTGTACCTACAATAAACTTAAAAGTCTGATTGCTATCTAGCCACTGCACTGCCACTATTTCGTGCATGAAATAACAGCCAGACTAATTGTCTGTCAGCAAAAATCAATCTTGGAACATAACTATATTCATGTTTAGTTGCATGCCATTGTTACTTTCGTGTTTTCTGTTATAAAAAGTCTCAATTTAATAGTACACTTCTTTTTTTTCGCTTGACATGAAGTTCAAAATTTGACAAACTTTATTTTAGAGACTGGTGATGTCATCGGCGATAAGAAATTGTATTGTGTGTGTGTGCCACAATTCTGTTAATTAAAGTAATAGAGTTTCCCGTCTTTTTTTTTCCAGAGTGCGTGAGTGTTTGAGCTGACGTCCTAGCAGAAGAGTCACACAGGTCTGTGATATGAGATTATATCTAAGCTATTACCTTATCAGGCAACACGCCACGACGCCCCAATTATTAATGTAGCGACTGTTATCACATTTCGTCTACATGTCCATATCAGTCAACATTTCAACAACACAAACTAAACATTCCTGATTATAATATGCATGCCACTATGTTTAGTAACGTTATACCTTATACATGTTACTGTGGGTGTTCTCAGGATTAAGTTACATATAACTTTCTTGGTGAGATAATTCCTATTTCGACGTGAATTTTTATCCTCCTATAACTTGTACCAGGATTGCTTTCTGCAGAAAATGTAACTGATCTAATATTAACATACTACTGGGTGTTCATTTCAAATTGTGTCATGACGTCACTGTTGATGAGTCAGCGAGTTGAAGCGAGTTTCAGCTTTTATGTCAGAGAAGTTGCCTATTATTCAAGGCGTTCAATCTGAACTTGAGAACGTGTACGGTGTAACTTGAACATCGTAGCAACAGATGGCGGTCTGTAAGGTCTGTGTGATACCATAACCTCTTTCGAACTGTGTTTTGCTCGGGCAAGTCGTACGCAGGGTATTTTTTATCATCGGTTGCGTACGGCAACATTCCATAGTACAAATCAAATGCTCCGTGTCCATGTTGACCGTCGAAATTAATGTCAAGAAATACGTAAGTAATCGTCTTAACCCTCTCCCCATATCTCGACAGTAAGAAAAAAAACTCACCTCAGTACATGTTTCGAAACAGTTCACATTCCTGCCACTACTGGCGTACTTCCTAGGCAACTTCTCTGGCACATAGGTAATACACCTCTGCGGAAGTGTAGGAAGATTGAATTCTGTAGGCTCATCGACTAGCCACATGACGGCACACAGCGAGCCATGACACACTTTGAACTGAACTCCCAGTATAATGTACCGAAGTACAGGGACATCATTTTATTTTTACTTCAATTTTTATTGTATCTGAGTTTTTGAATGTACTTCACTCCCACCCCCTCTACTAGCAAACTTCCAACCGTTCTACACACAGAACCAAGGCCGCGTATGTAGTGTAAGTCGCCTTACGGTCATAGTAAACAGTACTTCAGTGAGTATAGTACGTTCCAGAAATATATTCGCGTTTTCCAGCGACGAAAGAGCTTTCAATATTGAACCATATTTTCGCACAGGTACTGTCGTCCGTTTGCCTACGTCGCAGCCCGGTTTCCCCCACCCGCTGTAAAGGCTAGTGACTGAGCTGTCTTAGCTCTTTTCTGAAAACATTAATTTCTGTTAGGAATTGAACGTCTACGTAATATTATACAACTGTTCAAAATAACTTAAATAAAGGGCCTCGTTAAGTAATTAACTATCACGTGACAGTAGATAGTATGTCTGAGTAATTTTATCCTTTCGGATTGGGCAGAAGTGAAGATTTAATTTACAGTACTTAAGGTATTCTTTTACGGAATAGGTGCAGAATTATTTCAAAATGAGTTACTAATGCGAAGGACGAAACTGGTAATTGGAATTAGATATATTAATAGTCTATAGTGCGATAATATGCACAAAAGAACTGAAATCTGTATCGAAATGAACGGCCACCTTTTTCAAAAATGTGTTTAAATATCCATATTATGATTATTTTTCAATTTAACTTCATTCTCTAGGTATAGTGTACGCTAATGTGCTGTAGACAGTATAATATACACTGCATACAGGCTTCAGTTCTTTTGTGCATATTATCGCACTATAGACTATTGTACCTAATTCCAATTAGCAATTTGTCCTTCGTACTAGTAACTCATGTTGAAATAATTCTGTACCTACTCTATAAAAGAGTAGCTTACGTACTGTAAATTCAATCTTCATTTCTGCCCGATCCGAAAAGATAAAATTACTCAGACATGCTATCTACTGTCCGTCCAAATGGTTATGTCGCAGGGTCGTAGAAAGGGGGAAATCACGTGACAACTACTTAACGAGGCCATTTTATTTAGTTATTTCAAAGAGTTGTATAATATTACGTAGACGTCCAATTCCTAACAGAAATTAATGTTTTCAGAAAAAAGCTAAGACAGCCCGGCCACTAGCCTTTACAGAGGGACGGGCAGAAGCGGGACGGGAAACCGGGATGCAACACAGGCAAACGGACGACAGTACCTGTGCGAGAATATTATTCAATATTGAAAGCGAACATATTTTTGGAACGTACTATACTCACTAACTCAGTATTGTTTGTGTTTACTATGACCGTAAGGCGACTTCGACTGTGTGCGCTTGGTTCTGAAGTAGAGAACGGTTGGAAGTTTACTAGTAGAGGGGGTGGGAATGAAGTACATTAAAAAACTCAGGTACAATAAAAATTGAAGTAAAAATAAAATTATGACTCTATAAGTAGGCCTACAGTAGTAACTGACAGTTAACTGAGGTGTACCAGAAACCGGGGATAAATGTATTTATTGTAATATAGGTTGAACGCTAAGAATTTCAAGTTTAGTAAATATGTAGGCAACTTCATCCCCTTTGAAACGAAATCTGCTTGATGCCGGTATTCAGCGAATCTTCGACGTGGGGTACCCTAGGTTATAGTCCCACGTGCTTGTCAGTTCACTCCACTTAAGGCACACTTGCACCTAACCTTCCATGAACACGGAAGTTGGTGTACACCGAGGGGTGAGGTTGGCCTACTTGTGCATTTTTTAACCGAAAACCGTTAGACTACCTTTTTATCCATCCTAGTACAGAAAAATGACAGACTGGCACCTTGAAAACCACCTCACCTCACCTTGCGAGGAGCTCGTCCCAGTTCCCTTGTTTTTTACGCCACCCTCTTCTGTATTTTTACGGGATAGTGGGGTCTTTTTTTAGACGGACGGGGTGGAAAGGGGGATGGAAGGCGAATACTGCAAAGCGAGGGGAGATTGAGAGATGGAACGCCATAAGGTGTCTACAAAGTTGTCTCGAATTTCTGGTTAGGCAAAGGACACTGGTTTTTTTTTCCTACATCTCACGAAACAGGAACTAGATTTTGTGCATTTTACAAATTCTTCAGTTCTTTTATGTGTAACTCCCACACCTGGGTACCGACTAGATACAGTATTTTCTCACATTATAAACTCTTCATTTCAAATTTGGATCAAGTTTTGACATACGAATGAAAATACCAGGCAATAAGACATAAGTCCTCAAGTGAAATTTTTATGCACAATGCTGGAACGATAAAGACAGAATGATATTAAGGATGAGGTAATAAAAAAAGAATTAAAATAGTGTTTTAATTAGGAGTGAAAGAATGAATAACGAAGGCATACTAGAACCGATTAAATTTTTTTAGTGTCATTCAGAAACTGAAGTAAAATATGTGGAAATAGTCACACGAAATACGTCACAGGGCCTACGTTTTGAAGGAGAACAAGTTTGGATGCAGTATTACTTATTTGTTCTCACTAGATTACTCTCTTATTCTCCTTGCATTCCTTTTATTTTCCTTCTCTGCTCCTTATTCTCATTGTCTAACCCTTGTTCTTCTTGTTTACCCTTGTTCTTCTTGTCTTCCCCTTGTTCTTCTTGTTTACTCTTGTTCTTCTTGTCTTCCCCTTGTTCTTCTTGTTTACCCTTGTTCTTCTTGTCTCCCCCTTGTTCTCCTTGTCTTCCCCTTATTCTCCTCGTCTTCCCTTACCTTTTTGTTTTCCCCTATTCTTCTTGTCTTCCCCTTGTTCTCCTTGTGTTCGCCTTGTTCCCCTTGTCTACCTCTTATTTTCCTTGTCTATCCCTTGTTCTATTTTTCTGCCCATTGTTCTCATTTTCTGTCCCTTGTTCTCCTCGTCTATCTCTTTTCCCCCTTGTCTTCTCTTTGCTCTCCTTGTCTTCTCCTTGTTCTCGTCTTATTCTTGTCATTGTCTTCTCCTTGTTTTCATGTCTTCTCCTTTTTATCTTAGCATTCCCCTTATTCTCCTTGGTTTCCTCATATTCTTGCATTCTCCTTATTGTATTATCCTAGTTTCGTTTCCCGCACCACCTACAAGCAGCTCTACGTAAAGATATGCAGCATAGTAAAGCTGTGTATCTATAGACAGGTGATCGTACCCACACGTAGTTATACGTAGAAATATGCAGCATAGTATGGATATATATCCACAGGTGATAGCACCCACAAGTATTTCTACGTAAAATATGCAGCATAGTAGGGATATATATCCACAGGTGATAGCACCCACAAGTATTTCTACGTAAAATATGCAGCATAGTAGGGATATATACCTATCCACAGGTAATAGCACCCACACCACTATATATTTTATCTGAATATTCATTACGTCCAGATAATATAATATAATATAATATAATATAATATAATATAATATAATATAATATAATATAATATATATATATATAATAATAATAATATCATTATCATTAATTATTTATCATTATTATTATTGCCTTCGCTGTGACTCAAGTGATAGCTTTTAAATAGGCCTATAGCGCTTTCGGATTCAGTTCCTGGTGCGAAGGAAAAAAATAATTTGTCTCATTTATACAGTGACTAATAATACTTTCCTTTCCCCTTGCATTTATTCCGAATTGTGTAAGCGTTGATCTTAATAGTATTTCGTTATTATTTCTGGCATATTCGTTTTAGTTCCGTTATTTACGAATGTCGTACGTTTTGTATTGTATTGTATTGTATTGTATTGTATTGTATTTACAGTATTTATATTCATTGGTATTCGTACATCGCTTCACAGCTAGAATATGGAACATGTCAAATAAAAAAAAATCTTAATAGTACTGTAAAGCCTTTTTATAGTCACAGTCTAGTAGAAATATATACAGAAGACTTTTACGATGTAGGCTACTACTACAACACACAGTTTTAGTATCAATAGGGCTACTTAATATAACACAGAAATTTTCATGAAGCGTTGTTGGATGTCATGTATTCACCTACAGAAAAGAAGACGTGAGGAATTAGGTACTTCTTTAATTTGCTCTAAATCATCATATGTTTTAAGTTTCATTTTTTATATCCATAGGGAGGCTATCAAAAACTTTACTGCCATTTAACGCACTCCTTTTTGATAGCACGGTAGACTTGATGATGGAGTATGAAAGTCATTTTTGACGCGTGTTTATGCTATGAACTGTTGAATTAGATACAAAGTTTTCACGATTATATACGAGAAAGATTATTAATGAAAAAAAAATATACTGACAAGCCATGGGCATTATTTGTAGTTTTTTGAAAATAGTCCTACACGATTTCCTAGATCTGGCACCCACCATTATTCTAATTACTCTTTTTTGTAGTTGATGTGTATTGTTAACTAAGATTTTATTAATTTTTTTTTTAGTTTTGCGTATATTGCATGTTATTGTTATATATAGTTTATTATTTAGAATCTGTAAAACATTTGTTTAGGAATTATTATTATTATTATTATTATTATTATTATTATTATTAAATTATTAAATACGAATAATTTAACAAATAATTTGAAAGCAAGTAGATATATGATATGCCTGCACTTTCTTAGTAGGCCTACGTAGTATTCTGAAAAAAATATTTGTAATACTGTCGCAACGTTATATTTTTGTACGTCATATGACAAACTAAGTAACCAGTTTGGTTATATGTAGCCTATATACGGGCGGGTGAGGAAATTCTTGAACACTCTGTAGTGAAATTGAAGATCCTCTGGAATTTGTGATGGTGTTGGTGGCAGTAGTGGTAGCAGGGGAAGTATTTTTAGAAGCAGATAGAAAAAAAAAAGAGAGATAGAAGAATTACATATCCTCTTCCCACCCAACTTCTGCAAAAGACATGACTTGAGGGTCGATGAAGCCTGGGAAGAAGTTTTCAGGTGAAGAACTTTTTATCATTCACAGGAAACCGTTTTCATCCACCTCCCATTCCGTAGATATTTATAAATATAAGATGATAGAATTCCACATTTTCCAGTGCGAGGGAGATTACGATATGTTGAATCCAGCTGTGATGAAACATTGCTCAGTTTCTAAATTTGTGGTTCTGGAAACGAAGGTCCAAATGTGGGGAATATACCAACTATTTTTGCAGATTGTACCTTCAACATATGTAACATCCTTGTAACATATGTATGTTTTTCCTGCTGTTACGTTAGTAGATAAAGGAGTTTTCTTAAACTATTTTCACACTATTTCCATCTTCCAATCATTTTATTCTTATTTTCCTTCCTTTCTTTTCTTCGTGTTTCTTACCATCACCACTAACGCGTCGTCGTCGTCCTCCTCCTCCTCCTGCTCCTCCTCCTCCTCCTCCTCCTCCATCATCATCATCCTCATCATCATCATCATCATCATCATTATCATCATCATCATCATCATCATCATCAATCTTGATTTCCTTTCTCTTGGTTATTAATCATATTTCCATCCTCTCTATTTCTTCATCCTCTTCCTTCCGTTCCTCTTTCTCATCTTCCTCCTCCTTTACTTTCCTTCCACTTCTTCACCTCTACTTCCTCCATCTTCCTCCTTTCATTTTCCTCAGCTCCCTCCTTTTCTCATCCTTAGCTTTCTAATCTTCTCTTCTTCGTTTTCCTCTTCTCTTCGTCACATTCTCATTTTCCTTGTCTTCTCGTCTTCATTTTCTCCCTCTTCTCTTCCTCATCTTATTTTCCTCGTCATTTTCCTTTTCTTCTCTTCCTCATCTTTCTCTTTTCTTCCTCTTCGTCTCATTTTACCCGTTTTATTTTTGTAATATTCCTCTTCTTCATACCCTGATCTTTCTGTTCATTTTCTCTTTCTCATCCTACTCTTAATTTTCACCTACTTATCTTCCTCCTCTTCCTTCCCTCATCTTCCTCTTCAGTTTCTCTTCCTCCTTCATTTTTTCTTCCTCATCTTCCTCTTCCTTTCCTCATCTTCGCTTCCTCATCTTTCTTTCATCATCCTCCTCTTCATTTTCTCTTCAGCTTCCTCTTTCTTTCCTCATCTTCCTCTTCATATTCTCTCCCTCATCTTCCTTCCCTCATCTTCCTCTTCAGTTTCTCTTCCTCATCTTCATATTCTCTTCCTCGTCTTCCTCCTTCATTTTCTCTTCCTCATCTTCCTCTTCCTTTCCTCATCTTCTCTTCCTCATCTTTCTTTCATCTCCCTCTTCGTTTCCTCATATTCCTCTTCATAATCTCATCCTCATCTTTCTTTCATCATCCTCCGCTTCATTTTCTCTTCAGCTTCCTCTTTCTTTCCTCATCTTCCTCTTCATATTCCCTCCCTCATCTTCCTCTTCAGTTTCTCTTCCTCATCTTCATATTCTCTTCCTCGTCTTCCTCCTTCATTTTCTCTTCCTCATCTTCCTCTTCCTTTCCTCATCTTCGCTTCCTCATCTTTCTTTCATCATCAACCTCTTCATTTTCTCTTCAGCTTCCTCTTCCTTTCCTCATCTTCCTCTTCATATTCTCTCCCTCATCTTCCTTCCCTCATCTTCCTCTTCAGTTTCTCTTCATCTTCATATTCTCTTCCTCGTCTTCCACCTTCATTTTCTCTTCCTCATCTTCCTCTCCCTTTCCTCATCTTCTCTTCCTCATCTTTCTTTCATCTCCCTCTTCCTTTCCTCATATTCCTCTTCATATTCTCTTCCTCATCTTTCTTTCATCATCCTCCGCTTCATTTTCTCTTCAGCTTCCTCTTTCTTCCCTCATCTTCCTCTTCAGTTTCTCTTCCTCATCTTCATATTCTCTTCCTCGTCTTCCTCCTTCATTTTCTCTTCCTCATCTTCCTCTTCTCTTCCTCATATTCTTCTTCATCTTCTCTTTCTCATTTTCCTCCTCTTTTTGTTTCCCCATCTTCCTCTTCATCTTCCTTCCTTCACCTTCTTCTTCTTTTCCACATCTTCCTCTTCTCTTCCTCATATTCTTCATCTTCTCTATCTCATTTTCCTCCTCTTTTCCTCTTTCCCATCTTCCTCTTCATCTTCTCTTCCTCATCTTTCTCCTTCTCTCTTTCACATATTGCTTCTCTTCCTCATCTTCTCCTATTCTCTTCGTTATCCTCCTATACATCTTCTCTTACTCATTCTTCTTTTTCTTGCTACTCTTCTTTTCCTCATCTTTCTTCTGTTCTTTTCTTCAACTTGTATTTCTCATCTTCCTCTTCCTCTTCTCTTTCTCATCTTCTTCCACTTGTCTTTCTCATCTTCTTCTTGTCTTTCATTCCACATATTTCTTCTCTTCTTTTCCTCGTCTCCCTCTTCATCTCTTTTTTCATCTTCCTCTTCTTTACTTCATCTCATCTTCCTCTTCATTCTCGTCTTTGTCTTTATCATCTCTTATCATGTTATTCTTTCTCCTTTCTTCATTATTATTATTATTATTATTATTATTATTATTATTATTATTATTATTATTTCTGTTTTTATAATGCTCTTAAATTCAGACGTTTGAGATGAGTAGGGCATGTAGCACGTTTGGATGAATGCAGAAATGCATATAGAGTGTTAGTTGAAAAACCTGAAGGAAGAAGACCTTTGCGGAGCCCGAGACGTAGATGGGAGGATAATATTAAAATGGATTTGAGGGAGGTGGGATATGATGCTAGGGGCTGGATTAATCTTGCTCAGGATAGGAACCAATGGCGGGTTTATGTTAGGGCGGCAATGAACCTCTGGGTCCTCTAAAAGCAATTATTGTGTAAGTACGTATAATGTTCATATTCTTACTCAAATGTCTACTTTAGCCCGACTGCGAATGATCCTTTACCTTTGATTTTGCTTAGGCTAGCTTTATAATATTCCGCGGGCCTATTTCATTCATGAATCCCATAGTGTTGATATCCCATGATGAGAAGGTTTGCTGGTGACAAGGCTGCTCTATTATGGGAATGGTTTTCTTTGACTACTTCGCTCTCCCCTGCTATTTGAATTTAATAGTTTCCTCGTTTTTACCTTATAGGCCTAACAAAGTGATCTTTTAGTAATCTCTGTCAATTTAGAGATTCGACGTATAAATAACTTTATGCTCGACCATGCCGAAATGTAGTAATTATATTATACACCTGGTAGCAGTCCTTTAATGCATGTCATTAAAGTACACCTATTCATTAAAGTTCAGGTTTTCGATTATTCTCGGATATGCAATCGAAAGATAACGAGGGAAACGTCACGGAGGCTGGAAATCCAATACTGTCGCAGAAGGTTATGTTCTGTTACTATAATAATTAGCGTTAATTGTAAATAATATTCAAATAAATTCAATTTGTCATCTCGTTTTTCAATTCTAAATCAATTTCCAGGTTATATCAAAATTAGTTCATGTTATTCTCTAGATTACATGAAGGTCAATGACATTACTGTTCCTCGGAAAAAAATCAATACTTTCGCGTCTGCGCACATCTCACAATTTACGAGCTATGCACACTTCCGATCTTCAGTCAGATACGAATAAAATGAATACTTCTGAATAATTTCAAGTTCGAAATATGGTCGAGCATAAAAGTCGTATGAAACTTGCCTATAATGGTAATTAAGACGCTCGTATGAAAATTATGAAACTCGCTTGCGCTCGTTTCATAAACAGACATACTCGCGTCTTAATTACTATCATTATAGGCTCGTTGCATAATGTACTATTTTATATCTTTTACGTACAAGTTTTTGAACCCAGTTCTACGGTGTGCGATGCTTAAACACTAACCTTTGAAGTAATAGATCTTCTAACAGTCAGCCGTGGCGAGAATGCGACTCGCGAGGACATTGTGGCTCGCAGTGAGAGCTATGCATTTCTCTTGCTTCTAACCTTCCCCAACCCCCACTCTCTCACTCACTGGAGTCAAACTCCGTTCCATTTGTATTTGTCTCTGACCTGCGAGTGGCATATGTCTCTCTCGAAACCATGTACCTCTACAAAAACGAAAGTTTGAAATAGGATGGGAGGACGCATTTTTTTGCTGCTAATATGATGAGAATATTAAATGTATGATTTGTTCACGAGTATTACGAGGAAAACGGTTGTATAACATAACGGCATTAAATTACATCTTACTCATGAAACATTAAAATTTAGGTGTTAATAATAATAATAATAATAATAATAATAATAATAATAATAATAATAATAATAATATCATCATCTCTGTACTTCGAACCTTTTTCAGCAGATGTACGAATAATGCGGTTAGCTCTTCAATTTGAACTCACTGATTTACCATGTGATGTCAAATGAAAGCTAGATGTAAGGACATGACAAATGTTGAACTTTCAAATCTTTGCCAAAAAATAAATATCCGAAGCTTCGTTATTTCGCCTGCTCTGTTGAAGCCATGTTCGCTACAACTACAATTTGTCAAAAATTATTTTCAACAATTAAAATAGTAAAAATCAAATTTAGATCACGACTGACAGACCTTCATGATCAACTACGACTGGCAGTAAGTGACATAATTCCTGATTATGAAACTTTGTCGCGGACACATTCTGAAGACAGTTAATTTTAGGTTGTGATAGCCTATTGTTCATTTATTCTTCATTCTTTTCTTCGTTACACGTACTAAACATTAGTTTGTAACCTTATACTCTATAAAATTATATTTAAGCGCTTGACGTAAGGAAAATGAAAATCCGTTAATAAGTCAGACAGTTACTTCACTTCCCCTTCGGATGTCCCCCTCCCTCTATAGGTGCTATGCGCGTTGCAGATTACACAGTGGCTCGGCGCATAACTACATTTTCGCCACCGCTGTTCTAACTGATACTGATACGAGAACAGATTTTTAGAGACATGCCTCCTTGGAACAGATCGCAGAAATACTGCAGAAAATAAACACGGAAGTGCTGTAAAATGCCCGTGAAATGTGGAAACTTCTTAACTGAATTTTTCCCCTGTGTTATGCAATGAAGTTGCTTACAACCTGTAAATAGAATAATCGCATCCTGCCCTGGCCTACCGTTTTTTAAGTAAACCGCGGAAGACGGGAATTGGAAGTATTCTGTTCCTTTTTAAAACGAGGTCACAAGGTTCCTCCCTTGAGAATAAAAAAAAAAAAAACAGGTTTATGAGGGATCGCGGAAACATAAGGGGGATGAAACAGGTTTTCCCTTCGCAAGGGTGACTACCCAATTCTAAATGTCCCATTATTGCTGAGTTTTTAATACTAAAAAAGGGAGAATAATGGCCCAGCCACTTTCGGATGAGGAAACACGGTGAATTTTGAAGTTCCGTTCAATAACAAAAAGAAGCGGTAATTTATAGCAAGTTTTAGGAGTGGATAACCTTCCCTCATGCTTATATAAAAATTATGTCGTGGGAAATAATTTTTAGGAGGAAGTAAGGTTCTGTATGGTGTCGGAATGATTTTTTTTATGAATTCAGTTTTTTTAGTAACTTTTTGTATTTTAAATTTAGCTACATGTCCTTGTCGACTAGACATTTCGCTTTGAAGATCCTAACATAAAACTTCAGTAAAGAGAAAAATAAAGGAACGGATATCAGTGATGCAGGTGGGGAGGGGGAGTTTAAATGCGATTCACCAATCTACAGTTAGAACCCATACAGCAGCAATACATCTGCTGGAATTGTATTTACTTTCAATAATGTGTGAGTGTGGGAAGAGCGGCCTTGATATTTCAGATACCTCACAGAAAAAATGGATGGGGAAATAAATAATCGTCTTTTGTCAGAGTGCCTAGAATTGAAGTGTTATGAATATTAGATCTACGTAAAAAGGACACATACTGTCCAGATAGCGAATACTTTTTTCTTCTGTGACAAATTGTTAATTCCGTAAGTGTATGATAAAGGTAAAAGATAGTAATACTGTTAGAAATGAATTGTACATTATAGGTCTATGTAGGCCCTACAGTAAAAATGGAAAACTTACATTAGGCCTATTATACTTCACAGATGGATAAAAGTATAGAGGGGATATGTTGGAAAAAGGGAAGAGGAGAAGAGGGAAAATAAGGTGGTGAAGAAGAGAAGATAATGCTTGAGAGAAGAAGAGGAAATGAGATTAGAGAGAAGAGGGAGAAAAAGAGAAGATGAGATTAGAGAGAAGAATAAGAAAGGTGATGTGATTAATGAGAAGAGGAAGAAGAGATAATGAGATTAGAAAGAAGGGGGAGAAAAAGAGAAGATGATTAGAGAGGAGAAGAGGGAGAAAGGAAGGTGATTTGATTAGTGAGAAGAGGAAGAAGAAGAAATGATGAGATTAGAGAGGAGATAAGATTAGAAAAGAGAAGAAGAAGAAGAAGAAGAAGAAGAAGAAGAAAGAAAGGTGATGTGATTAGTGAGAAGAGGAAGAAGAGATGATGAGATTAGAAAGAAGAGGGAGAAAAAGAGAAGATGATTAGAGAGGAGAAGAGGGAGAAAGGAAGGTGATATGATTAGTGAGAAGAGGAAGAAGAAGAAATGATGAGATTAGAGAGGAGAAGAAGAAGAAGAAGAAGAAGAAGAAAGAAAGGTGATGTGATTAGTGAGAAGAGGAAGAAGAAGAATAAATGATGAGATTAGAGAGAAGGAGAAGAAGAAGAAAGGTGATGTGATTAGTGAGAAGAGGAAGAAGAAGAAATGCTGAGATTAGAGAGAAGAAGAAGAAGAAGAAGAATAAGAAAGAAAGGTGATGTGATTAGTGAGAAGAGGAAGAAGAAGAAATTATGAGATTAGAGAGAAGATAAGGTTAGAGAGAAGAAGAAGAAGAAGGAGAAAGATGTGATTAGTGAGAAGAGAAACAAGAAAAATAGATAATGAGATTAGAGAGAAGAGGGAGAAAGAGAGAAGATGAGATTAGGGAGAAGAAGAAGAAAGAAAGGTGATATGTTTAGTGAGAAGAGGAAGAAGAATATATGATGTGATTAGTGAGAAGAGAAAGAAGAAGAGATAATGAGATTAGAGAGAAGAGTGAGAAAAAGAGAAGGTGAGTTTAGAGAGAAGAAGAGGGAGAAGAAAAGAAGACAAGATTAGAGAGGAGAATAGGAAGGAGAGAAGATGAGTTTAGAGAGAAGAGGAAGAAGAGATGATGAGATTAGAGAGAAGAAGGGATGATGTGATTAGAGTAGAAGGGGGGAAGAGAAAAATGAGATTACAGACGAGGAGAAGAAAAGACAAGATTAAAGACGAGAAGACAATGTCAGAAAGGAGAGGAGAAGATTAGAAGAGGGAGAAGAAAATACATAATTAGAAACGATAAGATAATGGAGGAGAAGGAGGGAAGATTATGGGAAAGGACGACAATATAAGAAGAGAGGAGGAATTTGAGAGAAAGATGAGATTCTTTTAAATTATTGAAAAACGAGGGGCAAAAATAAAACCTTTATTTTGTGTATTTTCTTTTGTAATCGTATTCAATATTACAATATGTCTATGACTTCCTTTTCATTTCCTCCTGGGTGTTAGTTCGAAATTGTATTTATTTTTTTTTTTTTACCGTGACACTAGATTTCTGTTCGATTATGCTTCAGTGGTATAACATCATGGCTGCTTATCCTACAATTTTTACCACCGCCCTAACATTTGCTTTTATCACCTCTCTAGCATTTGTTTCTTTTTCTTTGTTTTTTTTCAAAGTATACTACTTTCAATAATTGTACTTTTTAAAATGATTCATATTTATTTCATCATCCTTCATTAAAACTTTTCTATCATTTATCTTGTTTATATTATTTAGGTTATGTTACAGCTTTTGCTGTATGAGATTAGGTTAGTCACGTATCAGAGATTGTTCATGGTAACTGCAGTGGAATGCAACTGTTTTAATAAAAGTGAAACTAAATCAACAAAGCCGCCTTGACTGGTAATCGTCCATAGAGTTCAGTGATGATTGTATAGTAGTTGGCTCAACTGGTAACAAGAGAAAGCTCAACATAACACACTACTGCCATCTAGCGGAATATTTGTAATGATCAGATGGTACAATAATACATTTTCAAGACAGTTTAGTATTTTAGTAAATCAATTAATATTTCATTGCATTAGAGTACTTTATTTCTTCTAATCTTTATATACTTTCTTCCGATCGTGTAATAGTCGACTAAATCCCACTGGAGTTTTGATTTTCTCTAAATAAATAAGAACCTCTATTGAGATTACAGACAATAAGAAAATACTTATTCGCTTCTTCTGGATTTGTGATATCATTTGGGACAACGGAGGACATTGTTCATATGACATCAAACCTTATTTAATGAAGTTCGTTAGTCACAAAATTTCGTAGCAACCCTAATGGTAACAGCCGACCTTGGCTTCGCTACAAGGACACGCGAGCTTGGAGGCACGGCGCTCTTTGCAGACTTCACGGACCTCTCAGAGCAGCAGACAGGATCTAGAAGTAGTGTCACTGGATTCCCTCTTCCAGTGTTGCCAACTATATTGTATACACTGATGTATTTAGTTGAACCCCGCTGCTGTTCTTTCGACTGTACTAATCTCCGTTCAACTGATGACGTATCTCTATAATTTATTTTTGTTATTGCCTATTCCACTGAGACTAGTTCGATTAATATCTATTGCTTTTGCTGTATTTCGAGCTTCGTGTAATTTAGACTCATGTCATTTACATTGTTTTTTTCAATTAATTTAGGAAGTCACCGGCGTAGCCTTTGCTTCCTGATTCTGATCTGCAGTTGGGTTCGGTTCGATTCCTGCTCGGGTTGATTACCTGGTTGGATTTTTTTCCCCCGAGATTTTCCCGAACTGTAACTTGAATGTCAAGTAATGCATGGTGAATTTTCGGCGTCATCTCTCCAGATGCTAAAGAAAATAAAGAAAAAAATCTGGATTTTAATGCGTGAAAGAGGTGTCACAATTTTTTAAACGAAAAGTAATATTACTTTGCACAAGAAGCTTTTCAGATATTTCTAACTCTGTTCCAAAATTCATTAATCTAAGTACACTCATTCTAGAATAATTAATTTTTTCCTACACAGTGTCAGTGAAGAGTGAAGTGTGTTGTCAGTGAAGTGTGTTGTGTAAGTGAAGTGTGTTTGTCAGTGAAGCTTTATAGTTTATAGTGGCAGTGCAAAGTATTTGAACAGTGAAATGTTTTTGAAGTGTTAGTGAAATCAGGATAGTATCAGTGAAATGTGTCGTAGTTCCAGTGCATGAGTGAGTTGACAGCGAAATGAGTGTAGTGCTGAAAGGTACTTTTGCAGGTATGAACATATCATAATCGTGGGTTTTAGTTCGAACTTAGGGTTAAGATACAAATTAGATTTACTTTAAATGTTATTTTAAGTGATCGTGCATTCATTTAATTTAGAATACTCATTATTATTATTATTATTATTATTATTATTATTATTATTATTATTGTTACTTTATTGTTAATTATATTTTTTATTAATTGTGTTTATTACTAATTGTTGTCATTGAGTGTAATTAGTTACCACTGCCACCCAGTATATACCCATTTGCAGTGTGAATAAATACAGTACATACATACAAAATATGATTTTTCAGTAAGTTTTCATGACAGAAAAGTTAATATATAGGCCTAATCCAAAGTTTTAAGAATAGAGAGACTGGGTTTGCAATAAAAAACTTTCACTTTTCGTCAGGAATTTGGTATCTGTATAAACATCAAATATTTCGACATAAGTATAAGGACAAAAGTGAAACATTTATTTTTGAAAGGGTGTCCTTAAACTTTTTGTAGAAGCTGTAGGATTTTTCAAATGTAAGAGGTCACCACACGGTACCTCCGTTCTGGTTCGAGGATCGATCATCTTTGCTGAAGCATGTGGGTGAGTGGTCAGCAGCCGGCTGTCAGCTA
The DNA here is from genome assembly GCA_025594305.2 of Periplaneta americana. Taxonomy (NCBI): domain Eukaryota; kingdom Metazoa; phylum Arthropoda; class Insecta; order Blattodea; family Blattidae; genus Periplaneta; species Periplaneta americana. The sequence continues at coordinate 26,842,497 of JAJSOF020000011.1, forward strand.
TGGCCCTTCATGGGTTGTTGCGCCGCAAATTTTTTATTTTTATTTATTTAAGCGGTAATTTAATTGTTCATTTTCTAGACGATCTTAAACATTTTGGCATTAGCACGTTACAAAAGAAATATATATATTTTTTCACATTACATCCACTACCAAAACTTCATCGTTGATGTTGTACATGTCTATCATTTTGTTCTTGTACAAGTAACAGTCTCTCTTCAATGCTTTAGGCCACAAATGGCCAAAATGTTAATCATAATACACAGTGAATCTGTTTCTAACATTTTCTGACGTCAATTATCTATATCTATAGGCCTACTTACTTACTTGCTTACTTAGCCTACTTTCTTACTTGTGGCTTTTAAGGAACCCGGAGGTTCATTGCCGCCCTCACATAAGCCTGCCATCGGTCCCTATCCTGAGCAAGGTTAATCCAATCTCTACAATCATATCTCACCTCCCTCAAATCCATTTTAATAATATCCTCCCGTCTACGTCTCGATCTCCCCAAAGGTCTCCCCCCCCCCAACGGTCTCCCAATTAACACTCTATATGCATTCCTGGATTCACCCGTACATGCTACATACCCTGCCCATCTCAAACGTCTGGATTTAATGTTCCTAATTATGTCAAGTGAAGAATAGAATGCGTGCAATTCTGTGTTGTGTAACTTTCTCCGTTCTCCTGTAACTTCATCCTTCTTAGCTCTAAATATTTTCCTAAGCACCTTATTCTCAAACACCCTTAACCTCTGTTTCTCTCTCAAAGTGAGAGTCCACGTTTCACAACCATACAGAACAACTAGTAATATAACAGTTTTATAAATTCTAACTTATAGTTGTTTTGACAGCAGACTAGATGAAAAAAGCTTCTCAACCGAATAATAACGGGCATTTTCCATATTTATTCTGCGTTTAATTTCCTTCGGAGTGTCATTTATGTTTGTTACTGTTGCTGCAAGATATTTGAATTTTTCGACTTTATGAAAGGATAAATTTCCAATTTTTATATTCCATTTCGCACAATATTCTGGTCACTAGACATAATCATCTATATCCACATTAATTCTTCCTAATTTATGTATACATTTGAATGTGTAAAATATCTACATTTTAATAATTTCATGTACCAAAGAACAGAAGATATAAGTACACAATTATAACACAAGAACTAGAATTAACTTGGCAATTCCTGCCTGCAGATTAACTAAAACACTCGATAGTTTTGTTTTTTTAGGTGTTAAATTTTATAACAAATTATCAAAATATTTAAAAGAAGCTATTAATTTTAGTAATTCTGTTAGGCCTTTTCTAATTGATAATAGTTTTTATAGCATAGATCAGTTTCTTAACAATTAATGATTGTCTATTTCACGTAATTCATTATAGACAAAGTCTATTATAATTGTATTGTTTAATGGCTAATAAAGATTAGGGGAGAGTCGGGTAGTATCGGACATCGGGTAATATCGGACAATGAGTTTATTTCATCTACCACACGATGGTAGTACCTGATTGACATGGTTACGTTCCTGTGATGTCGCATAGAGAAACGTAACCATGTCATTCAGGTACTACCATATGGTGGTAGATGAAAGAAACGCACTGTCCGATACTACCCGATGTCCGATACTACCCGACTCTCCCCTATGATTATTCACTCAACCCCCTACCACCACTGGCCTTGCAATGTCTCTGTACACGAGCTTCCCTCTTTCACTAGACGCTGCAATCTGCTCGCATCGTTCAGTGACTTGAAATTAGTGGTTTTTAAATTAAATTTACAGGAAACCATCCACGCTATTGAAATACGTCAGATTATTTATTAGATTTCCTATCGATATGGACAAAAATCACTCGCAATAGTTACAGAATAAGAGGGTGCTCAACATTTGGGATAAAATATTTTTTTTTCTGAGAAAACCTTGAACTTTCCACCAATATGGTATTACACGTTTTTATTACATAAAACATGAGCTATTCGCTCTGCAAATCTCCAGAGATATTTCACTTCCACCCTACATTTGAACAAGTCTCTTGGAACTGAATTCCTGTGTCTTTGCTCTTAAACAAAAGCGATAGCCACTCACAGAGACAGTTAACTGTTGACTCCGTTGTATTATTAAATAGACGTCATCCAAGTGTACTTATAGTGTCGTAACATTGTTTACATTTTAATACGACTCTCTGAAAGCACACAAGATTAGATATTTATGTAAACAAATGTAACTTGATTTGATTTTCACCAAAGAATCTCATAATGGAGTGCGCATCTGTAATTATTTTTTTAGTTTTTTATTTCTATTTTTTTTGTTATTTAACGACGCTATATCAATTACTAGGTAAATTAGCGTCAATAGAATTGGTGATAGCGAAATAATATTTTGCGAGATGAGGCCGAGGTTTCGCCATAGATTACTTACTTACTTACTGGCTTTTGAGGAACCCGGAGGTTCATTGCCGCCCTCACATAAGCCCGCCATTGGTCCCTATCCTGAGCAAGATTAATCCAGCCTCTATCATCATATCCCACCTCCCTCAAATCCATTTTAATATTATCTTCCCATCTACGTCTCAGCCTCCCTAAAGGTCTTTTTCCCTCCGGCCTCCCAACTAACACTCTATATGCATTTCTGGATTCGCTCATACGTGCTACATACCCTGCCCATCTCAAACGTCTGGATTTAATGTTCCTAATTATGTCAGGTGAAGAATACAATGCGTGCAGTTCTGTGTTGTGGAACTTCTTCCATTCTCCTGTAACTGCATCCCTCTTAGCCCCAAATATTTCCTAAGCACCTTATTCTCAAACACCCTTAACCTATGTTCCTCTCTCAAAGTGAGAGTCCAAGTTTCACAACCATAAAGAACAACCGGTAATATAATTGTTTTATAAATTCTAACTTTCAGATTTTTTGACAGCAGACTGGATGATAAAAGCTTCTCAACCGAATAAGAACAGGCATTTCCCATATTTATTCTGCGTTTAATTTCCTCCCGAGTATCATTTATATTTGTTACTGTTGCTCCAAGATATTTGAACTTCTCCACCTCTTCAAAATATAAATTTCCAATTTTTATATTTCCATTTCGTACAATATTCCCGTCACGAGTCATAATCATATACTTTGTCTTTTCGGGATTTACTTCCAAACTTATCGCTTTACTTGCTTCCAGTAAAATTGCCGTGTTTTCCATAATCGTTTGTGGATTTTCTCCTAACATATTCATAGATTACTTGACATTTGTCTTACCGTTGGGAAAACCTCGGAAAAGGCCTAACCAGGTAATCAACCCGAACCCGCGCCAGACTGCAACTCCGGAATGGTAGACAAGCACCTTAGCCGACTGAGCTACTCCGATGACTCTTCGCTTTTTTTATTTCCATTCCAATTTATTTCTTTAAGGGCTCTATCTATAACTGATTATCTTTTCGGCATTGCATAGGTGACTTTATGTAACAGATTCATAAGAATTTAAGGAGATTTTCTTGTTAGTCGACTGGGAACCGTTTCCTCAGAGAGAGCGTGCAAAACGGTGACAATGCAAGAGATTTCGTGTGATAAACACGTGAGAAGTGTTGACATAATTTTAACTGCAATTAAAGTGTCTGACATGTTCCTCATGTAGCACGAACAACCACTTGATTCGTCGTCTCTCTTTGGCGGTTAGATGAAAGGAATATGTGTTCTCATGGAGTGAACATGAAGTTGTTGTTTAGTCAACTGTCCGCAGACAGGTCTGATCTCACAAGTGATACCAACAGGGCACCACTTATGAGGCAACTACGGTCCGCCCCAGGAATCTGTGGAGTAGAAAGACGACACAATACCTCTGCGCAAGTGGTAGGTGGGAGGGCCAGGGCCAATGAGCGCTCTGGGGGAGGCATTGCTTGAACGAAGCGAGTAATCGCTTGTAGGGAGGGGATCATTTCTATCTGAACTCTAGCTTCTACCACGAGCTTCTTACCCCTTAGCGACCTCGAGCTGATGCTGCCCGCAATACACTCCGACACAGAAGTTACTCTACAGATTCCTGGGACAGACCATAGGCTAGGGCAGCATTTCTCAAACTTTTTTGAAGTGGGGACCTTTTTTTTTAAGTCAGAATAGTTCCGCGGACCACCTTACTCTTGTTCCCTTCGAAAGCAAATTTATCATTTTTGTAACATATTTTGATATCAATATACTTATATTTTAAAATAGAATTAATCAATTAAAATTAATTAAATTAAATTAAATTTATATTGGTATTAACTGATTAAGCTAATGTTAATAGCAGAAAATTCATTTTTGTTTCTTTAATAATTCAAGGCTATTAGAGTTTGGATAGTCTTTAACTTATTAACTAAAAAAAATAAATAAATAATGTTGGTACTCACATTAATGAGATGGATGAGCCTGCCGAATATTGCACAGTTGTTCTATATTTGGACGTATGCTGGTAAGGTTAAGTCGGAGATAGTCACACACATCGAGTCGATTTCGGTAGCCTACTTTGTTTTTATTAGAGTTAGTGATGAAAACCCTTTCTCACACAGATACGTGGAAGCAAACTGAATTATAATCTCTAAAGCACCATTATACAGTTCACAGTATTCTCATTTTACTTATGATGAGGTCCACAAATTAACCATACCTTCCGTTTCGAATTTCATTTTAAGTCTGGTGTCATTCGAGAGTTCAATTAACTGTTCTCTTTCACTCAATGAAAGTTTGTTAGTTTCAATATCGCAATGAAAGTGATCACGAACCCATGAAAATTCGTCATAGGCCTATTTACTTGGAAAATAGGTGAAAGGCGATTGCCATGTGTCATTTCCAAACTCTGAGATTTTTAGCTATAGAGTGATACCGGTATTCAATTCGTTAGAATTTTATTTTTTCTCCTGCTTTTTTTTTTTGAAGGACCACAAGGGCAGACCTCGAGGACCACAGGCGGTCCGCGGACCATAGTTTGAGAAACGCTGGGCTAGGAGATATTGGGTTAGGGTGGCCAGTTTCTTTCCCCCTCCGTTGCATACATCACCGACTAGTTACATATTATATTACACTAGTCAAACTTCAGATGTATACAAACAATTGTTCTTCCTTTAACACATATCGTCAAGTGAGATGTACTGCCTATTAATAGATGTACAGTACATATCAGCCAGAACCTCTATCAGAAGTTAATCAGTAAATCATAGTTCAGTACCTTGGCATCAGTTTGTGAATTACAACGAAAATTTGAGGTATATTTACGAGTAACAAGGGACACCGAAGCCTGTTTAAGTTTTAATTTGAATTCTGTTGAGATAAACTGTTCCGAAAATAACGGACTATTTTTTTTTTTTTTAATTTCGGCGTAGTCTTAAATAATGCTGGAGTGAAAAACTAATTGACGTCATTCGATTTTGTTAATTGTCGTCACTTCATGAAATATTAGTTTCTTTTGTTTCGGTCTGTGTAGGCATAGATCTGGAAAATTACCTCAAAATGAAGCGTTTTAGGTTTTTTCTTAGGTCGTAAGTAATAATTGCCTGAAAATCCAGACATTTTTGTTCTTGTTAGGTCTGAAATATTATGTGAAAGTCACTGGCATTTTTATTTTGAATTATTAAATGTAAAATATTGTGTGAAAATCACTGGCGTTTCTAATTTTTGTGAAATCTAAAATATTACGTCAAAATCACTGGCATTTTTTCGTTTTTGCTATTATGTGAAAAACACTCGCATTTTTAGTTTTTGTTAAATCTGAAATTTTATGAGAGAATCACTGGAATTTTTATTTTTAGTTAAATCCAAAATATTATGTGAAAATCGCTGGCTAAATGTGAAATATTACTCTATGTGAATATTAATATCATTTTTATTTTTTGTTAAATTGAAATCTGTGGTGTTTGATCAGAACATAACTCCAAAAAAATGAGTGAAAATAACATAACATTAGATGAAGATATGACCAAACCAAACGAAAGAGAATTGTTTTTTATATAGGACTGCCCTTTCAGCTAAGAGAGATCATTTTTTGGGGTTACCATGTTCTAACCAAACACCACAGAAATATTATGTGAAAATCAGAAACATTTGTATTTTTGTTAATTATGAAATGTGTGAAAGTCACTGTCAATTTAATTTTTATAATTCTGACATAGGCTATTATGGCAATTTTATTTTTTGTTAAATCTGAAGTTATGTGGAAATCACTGGAATTTATTTTTGTTAAATGTGAAACATTATGTGACATTTTTAGCTTTTGGGAAAGCAGATATAACTTATTATTTGAAAATTACTGTCATTTTTAGTTTAAGTTAAATCTGGGACTAGATGAAATTCACTAAATCTGGCCTTTTTTTATTGTTTGTTAAAGCTAAAATGTTACTTGAAAATAACTGCAATTTTTAGTTTTATTAAATCTCAAATATGCGTTTTAGCTTTTGTTAAATCTTAGATATTATGTGGAAATCACTGGAATTTGTTGCGTTTTTTAATCTGAAATATTATCTGAAAATCGCTGACATCTATTTTTTTTTGTTAAATCTATAAAATATTATCTGGAAATCAGTGGCATTTTAAATGTATGTTAGGGGAGAGTTGGGTAGTATCGGACATCGGGTAATATCGGACAGTGAGTTTCTTTCATCTACAACCAGATGATAATACCTGAATGACATGGTTACGTTTCTGTGATGTCGCATACAGTTACGTAACCACGTCATTTAGGTACTACCATCTGTGGTAGATGAAAGAAACGCACTGTCCGATATTACCCGATGTCCGATACTACCCAACTCTTCCCTAAATTTTAAATATTACCTGAAAATCAATGACATTTTTTTTTATTCCAGCTAAATCTGAAATATTGTTTAAAAATCATGGTAAATTTTTCTGTTAAGTTAAATTCGAAACATGTGTAAAGCATTGATATTTCTTCCTTTTTTTCGTCTGAAATTTCATCTCGAAATAATTGATAATTTTAATGTTGTATCTGAAGCATCTGAAAGCGGTGCCTTTTTATATAAAACACATAAAATTCTTTGTTTCGAATTTATGGAACTCGCTTATGGTTATTTTTATTCCTGTATTATTAAAACTGTGACAGATAATTGTTTCTACAGTAGGCCTATTTCTCTTTGGTAGGCTCCTCGAAGTTCTGAAATCGCAGTCTGGTTCGACAATGTCAGAGTTTTTCCACTCGCCGCCTTCTCCCGCGGTGCATCATGTTTTGAGAACCAACGGAGAGGTTCCTTGTTAGTGTATTCTGTCTTGTGATTGGTCTCTTGCTTCGTGTTCTTTGGTATAGCTGGTAAAAATGGAATAACAGCTTTTGTTAATGGATTCCCAGCTTATCTTAATGATGACATCATTACCAAAACCAGTATAATTCTTCGTAACACTCCTGTTGGGCGATGCTTTCTGCGTACAGGCAGATAGATATTCTTTTACTGACGTGTATATTATGTACATTGCATAATGTAATGTCTACTGAGTCATTGTTTTCAAGTAAAATTTTTCCTGTTCTATTACCGAATTTGCTGTTATGCGAGTCGTTACTGCTGTGAATTTGTTTTTCTTTTTTAAGTTTGTTAACTAACGACGCTGTATCAACTACGAGGTTATTTAGTGTCGATGCGATTGGTGATAACGAGATGGTATTTAGCGATATGAGGCCGAGGATTCGCCATAGCTTACCTGACATTCGCCTAACGGTTGGGGAAAACCTCGGAAAAACCTAACCAGGTAATCGGCCTAAGTGAGAATCGAACCCAAGTCCGACTCAGATCGCCAGCCAAGCGCCTTAGCCGACTGAGCTACGCCGGTGGATAATTTATTGTTGCATAGGAGTTAATCAACTTGAAATCAACGTGAAAATAATATAATTTCCTTCTGATTGATATTTCAGATATTAAGCCTGACCGTGAAACGAGCGAGCCCGGGTTCAAATCCCGGTTGAGACAAGTTACCTGGTTAAGGGTTTTCCGAGGTTTTCGCTCAACCCATTAAGAACAAATGCTTGGTGACTTTCGGCGCTGAACCCTGAAATCATTTCGCTGGAATTTTCACCTTCATCTCATTCAGACGCTACATAACCATAACAGTCGATAAATCGTCGTAAAATAACCAATTAAAAATATATGTAGCCTATTAAGACAGATTGGTCATATGCAGCTTATGAATATAGAATACTTTGGGGACCAAACTTTACACTTAATGAAACACAAACACATTTTAAACCATTTACTGTATGCACTCTATATTTGAGAAATCTGGCTCCATTTTCTGTCAACACTGTGACGTCACTAATTGAGGGGCTGGATGCAAGAAGGGTATTTTACAGTATGTGCCCTTTTTGAGTAAAAATCTTTATTCTGTTCTCTGATCTGTTATGCATATGATCACCAAGTTGTAGTTCAATACTGTGATCATAGAGGTCAGGAATATCCAAAATGCAAAAGCGTGCATAGATCACATTATTACTGTTTGAATTTTCAACATCAATTTTCTCAAAACTTGCATTTGAGAGAAGTGTCTTTCTTGCATCCAACCCCTCAATTACAATAGGTCTTGATGACTTGAAATTATGTATTTAAGACGAAGTAATAGTTTCGAATCCGGTCACCCGTGATAGAATATAAAGGAGAAACAATGTGGCACCATAATGAATTCAACTTAATTTTAATTTAAAACTAAAATTATTATTCGTGTACAAATGGAGGTATAATAATAAATGCGTGGAGAAAAAATGACAAATAGTTAATTTATCATAATCTAATTCAAAAGTATTTAAATGTGGTATTAATTTTCTCATTAAATTTCGGCCAGTGTGTGGGACTGGTGCCCACCCAGCATCGTGATTCACTTGGGGAGCTACAATAGGTAGCGAAATCCGGTTGCGAAAGCCAACTATAACTGCTGGGGGGGATCACCGTGCTTACCACACGATACGTCCATTCTGGTTAGATGATCGTCCACCTCTGCCTCGGCATATGAATGAGAGGCCGGCTGGTCGGTCTGAACACTTCAAGGGCTGTGGCGCCACGGATTAATGTTATTATTATTATTATTATTATTATTATTATTATTCATAACTTTCTGCCCAAGTGGAGGTCTTTCACAGCAAACCCAGCATTCTCCAATCTCTCCTATTTTATGTCTTCCTCTTTGTCTCCGCATATGATCCATATATCTTAATGTCATCTATCATCTGATATCTTCTTTTGCCCCAAACTTTTCTCCTGTTCACCATTCCTTCCAGTGCAACCTGCAGTAGTCAGTTTCTTCTCAGTCAGTGACCCAACAAATTCCTTTTTCTCTTCCTGATCAATTTCAGCATCATTCTTTCTTCACTCACTCTTCCCAACACAGCTTCATTTCTTATTCTGTCTGTTCGTTTCACACGCTTCATTCTCCTCCCTATCCACATTTCAAATGCTTCTATTCGCTTCTCATCACTTCGTCGTAATGTCCATATTTCTGCCCCATACAATGCTACACTCCACACAAAACACTTCACTATTCTCTTTTTTAGTTATTTTTTTCAGAGGTACACAGAAGATGCTCCTTTTTCTACTAAAAGCTTCCTTGGCCATTTCTATCTTCCTTTTGACTTCCTGGCAGCAGCTCATGTTACTGCTTATAGTACATCCCAAGTATCTAAACTTGTTCACTTGTTCTAATACCTCTTTTCGAATTCGCACGTTTACCTTCTTTAATTTTCTTCCATGGTCTTCGTCTCGTTTGAATTTATCTTCATCCCATATTGCTCACAGCTGTTATTTAGCTCCAGTAACATATTCCTTAGCATCGTCTCCTTTTCTGATATTATTATTATTATTATTATTATTATTATTATTATTATTATTATTATTATTCTCGTGACCAGAGTATAGTACGAAATGGAACTATAAAATTGGAGATTTATCTTTCGAAGAGGTGGAAAAATTAAAATATCTTGGAGCAACAGTAACAAATATAAATGACACTCGGGAGGAAATTAAACGCAGAATAAATATGGGAAATGCGTGTTATTATTCGGTTGAGAAGCTTTTGTCAGCTAGTCTGCTGTCAAAAAATCTGAAATGTAGAATTTATAAAACAGTTATATTACCGGTTGTTCTGTATGGTTGTGAAACTTGGACCCTCACTTTGAGGGAGAAACAGAGATTAAGGGTGTTTGAAAATAAGGTTCTTAGAAAATTTTTGGGGCTACAGGAGAATGGAGAAAGTTACACAACGCAGAACTGCACGCATTGTATTCTTCATCTGACATAATTAGGAGAATTAAATCCAGACGTTTGAGATGGGCAGGGTATGTAGCACATATGGGCGAATTCAGAAATGAATATAGAGTGTTAGTTGGGAGGCAGGAGGGAATAAGACCTTTGGGGAGGCCGAGACGTGGAGGGGAGGATAATATTAAAATGGATTTCAGGGAGGTGGGATATGATGGTAGGGACTGGATTAATCTTGTTCAGGATAGGGATCGATGGCGAGCTTATGTGTGGGCGGCAATGAACCTCCGGGTTCTTTAAAAGCCATAAGTATTATATATTATTATTATTATTATTATTATTATTATTATTATTATTAAAGTAATCTTATGTGTATTGGTCTCAAAATCTCACTAGGCTATACCCAGAGAACACGACGTAAATTTAATATAGAACTGATATTCGTTATTTAACCCGTATGTAAACTTGTAGTCCGTGTATTAAATCAAAAGTGCCATAGTGTCGCAGTGCTTGATTGATACTGCTATGCTCTCGGTCCTTTGAACCCGCAGCTTTAAGTATGTCGGCGCTCACAAGGCCATGCAATCAGCTGATTGGCGCTGCTAGATACAGCGATAGACACGCCGTAGACATGGCGACTAGACACTAGTTCACCTTGGTGCATAAGACATTGCCTACTCATACCGCCAGGGCCAGACCTGGCCAAGTATGTGTGCTTCAAAAATATGCTATTGACAGCTGTTTCAAAAACCTATCGTTATGGGTTAATGGCATGCACTCATATCGGATGCTCGCGTTACTTTTGAATAGCCTGTATCGTAAAATGGGATTCACCAACATTATTGCAGAAAACACATCATAATTGCCGGGCCAAGAACGTGTAATTTACCCCGTAGAGGTGTCAAAATTCAGTTGAAATGACCATAATTTTGAAGAATTTCCTCGACGCCAATAATAATAATAATAATAATAATAATGATAATAATAATAATAATCTTAAGTTTTAAATTTCATGTAGTATAGTTCGATTAATTAAAATGTGTCTCAGTGAAACATACAGCAGAGTCCGTATATTTCAGTTTCTATCTGATGCTTTTCCAATTCACTGCGGGCTAAAGCAGGGAGATGCACTATCACCTTTACTTTTTAACTTAGCTCTAGAATATGCCATTAGGAAAGTTCAGGATAACAGGCAGGGTTTCGAATTTAACGGGTTACATCAGCTTCTTGTCTATGCGGATGACGTGAATATGTTAGGAGAAAATCCACAAACGATTAGGGAAAACACGGAAATTTTACTTGAAGCAAGTAAAGCGATCGGTTTGGAAGTAAATCCCGAAAAGACAAAGTATATGATTATGTCTCGTGACCAGAATATTGTACGAAATGGAAATATAAAAATTGGAGATTTATCCTTCGAAGGGATGGAAAAATTCAAATATCTTGGAGCAATAGTAACAAATATAAATGACACTCGGGAGGAAATTAAACGCAGAATAAATATGGGAAATGCGTGTTATTATTCGGTTGAGAAGCTTTTATCATGTAATCTGCTGTTAAAAAATCTGAAAGCTAGAATTTATAAAACAGTTATATTACCGGTTGTTCTGTATGGTTGTGAAACTTGGATTCTCACTCTGAGAGAGGAACATAGGTTAAGGGTGTTTGAGAATAAGGTGCTTAGGAAAATATTTGGTGCTAAGCGGGATGAAGTTACAGGGGAATGGAGAAAGTTACACAACGCAGAACTGCACGCATTGTATTCTTCACCTGACATAATTAGGAACATTAAATCCTGACGTTTGAGATGGGTAGGGCATGTAGCACGTACGGACGAATCCAGAAATGCATATAGAGTGTTAGTTGGGAGACCGGAGGGAAAAAGACCTTTGGGGAGGCCGAGACGTAGATGGGAGGATAATATTAAAATGGATTTGAGGGAGGTGGGATATGATGATAGAGACTGGATTAATCTTGCACAGGATAGGGACCGATGGCGGGCTTATGTGAGGGCGGCAATGAACCTTCGGGTTACTTAAAAGCCATTTGTAAGTAAGTATAGTTCAGTTATTTGTATGATTAACAATTTAAAGCCCATTAGAAGTTACTCCAGACCGACATTCATTACTAATACCCTAATGTCCCACTCCTAATTCGTTTATATAGTTGTCATATTTTTAAGGTACTAATCCAACCTCAATTTTTAATTTTCCTTAAAAAATTTGGTTTTATTTTTATTTATATGCCGTCTCAAAGCTTGAACTTTCTAGCTTTAGAAAATACATCATTTTTGTCTATATGATGTTTGGTTAATTAATTAGCTGAGTTTTTATTGACCGGAAACGCCCTTTCTTTAAACCGGAAGTGCAGTTCTGAAAATGTAAATCCGTCACATTGTCAATTTTATATATTTTTCATGCAACAACAATTAGAATTTGGCGGTAGAGTTTGTATTTTTCATACAGTTATGAATCTGTGTTTTTGGTTCTATAATTTTTCATACCCACAAGATTTAGATGGTTTATCTTCATGTTCAGTTTTACAGAATTTTATATGTTAACATAAATACTTAAAATTGAGATATTTTCATCATTCTTGCACCAAAATGAAGTTGATTAACGTAGCTAAGTGCCAAACTACAAATAGTGTCCTACTGCTTATAAAAGTTAATTTAAAACTCCAAGATCTTAAATTTTTATTTTTATGTTTTAAATGTAAAAAAAAAAAAAAAAATCATTAATGGGATAAGATAGTGAAAAACTGTTCACAGTTTATTCTGTGTTCTTTTAGGAGTAAGACAGTTAAAGAAATTTTAAAGTACTCTAATACAATAAAATATTAATGGAGTTACTGATATTCTATTTTCACTAATGTTAGCGCCACCAAAACGTTTGAACGGAGCCGCCATTTCCAGTTGACTGTCTATGCTGTAAACAAATGACAATCGAAAAGCATGTTTTATAGTACCGTAAACAATTTGCAGTTTGAAATGTTGGCAAACAAATGGTAGGAAGGTCATAAAAACAGAAGAAAGTAGTCCTATATAAAGATAAGAAGAAATAAAGTACTCTAATACAATAAAATATAATAATTGATTTACTAAAATTCTATTTTATGCGGGAAACAAATTACGATAGCAAAGCATGTTTTATAGTAGGCTACTGTAAAGAATTTGCAGTTTGAAATGTTGGCAAGCAACGAAACAAATGCTAGTGATGAAAACAAGTAAATGCTAGGGAAGCGATAAAATTGGACGATAAGCAGCCATGATTGGTTGAGAGACGTCCTTTCGTACCGTTTTATTGGTCAAAACTAGTATGACGTAGTAAAAGTGTAATAGTTGTGTTAATATATGAATGAAATGTCGTTACTTTTGATACAGAAATACTCAAACTTTTAATTTACATTTTTGCACTTGGTATGTTTCGATGCCAAAACATTGAAATTACATACTTTTGAACTCTAATTTATTCGATTTTGCTGTGTAAGACACTGCAAAAACTTTGAAAAATTTATTTCTCTAATAGATTACATAGGACAAGCAGTCAAAATAATTTGGAATTTTGCTTGAACTGAAAAAAAAAATACACCTGACCCATATCATTGTTCGGAATGCCTAGCTCTCTCTCACAACAACATTTATTTCACATTTTGAAGGATCGACGCAATCACTAGCTAGCTAGCTCAGGAACCTACTAAAGAAAAAATTGATAAGATAAATCCAGCTGAGGAAGAACCTGTTCAGACTTGTAACGTGTAAACATTGCATAATGCAAATGCAAATGTTACTTTTTGTTTCTACATTATGAGAAGTTTCGATTGCATATGGTATACTTTGTAACCAGGTCACTTTTCCCACTATCAATACTACATGCAAACGGTTAAGAAAGAAAATCATAGCTGCATCATTTGGTAGCGTTTGTAATGTGTAATGTATTTATTTAGACTGCAAGTGGGCAAGCACCCGGTGGCAGTGGTATACACAATATAAACAATAAAATGATAAACAATACACAATAAAATCATAAACAATACACAATAAAATCATAAACAATACACAATATAATTATACAATACACAATACAATAAGAATACACAATACAATTTAACCCAATAATTACAATTAATAATAAAACATAAAATACCTAATTTTACAATATAACCTACATATATATAGGCCCTACATAAGTTTCAATAGTCTTTCACTTTACTCTCATCTCACTCACTGTAGTGGCACTATGACGCATTTCACTGACACTTTAGGACACATTTCACTGACACTATAGAACACATTTCATTGACGCTATAAATTATCACTGATCGGAACTATTCATTGCACTGTAAAACCGTAACTTCACTGACTCACCACGCTTCACTGATACAACAGTTCAAATAAGTCAAATAATTACACCCTTATGCATACTTATAAACAGAACTACATTTAAGCTAAAAATTTCTAGTCTAAGACCCACTTACACGCTATTTTTAAATAATTTACAATTCAAACCAAGGAAGTAACTCGTCAGGCTAAATAAATACATGTCACCTTAAAAATTAAATGTTAAATGTCACCTTAATTTTAATTTGCACTTTATACACAATTTTTTAAGTTATTCTTGAATCTCCTTCAGGAAGGACAGCCCTCAAAGACGCTGCAGGTAGGTCATTCCAATCATTTATAGTTCTATTTAAAAATGAGAATTTACTTACATCCGTTTTCTGTTTCCTATATTTGATTTTAAAATCATGATCGTTCCTACCATAGTACGTTGGCTTTTGTAACCGAGCCGTTATGTCTACCCATGCTTTCTGACCTAGATGTGCTCTATACAATGATGTTATTCTAGTTGTTTCTACCTTTACTATACAACTTTTAATTTAAATTGTGAAAAATTGCATTTCGTACATTCTATTTTACACCCTTCAAGTCATCTATAGGTTTAGGATTTATGAAGAATGTGTGGTGTGAAACTCTATCCTTTTTTACCTTGAACATCGCAAAGTTTTATCGCTTGCAGACAGGAAGGAGGAGGGGGGGACAGAACAAGGCCTGTCTGATGTCTGGTTCACGCTCACTTCCTTATCTCTGTCTCAATAAGGTGTTCATGGCCTTCTTCATTGGTCGTTTTTACTACAAAACGACTTTGTCTCGGCCATCTCTCAATGAAGGCCATGTCTGCATATTTCGAAAGTCTGTCGAGTATTTGGCCAGGGTCTTTAATTGAAATGTTTGGGATTGTAGCTAGGACCTTCCTCTATGACGCGAGTCTTCTGTCGGCTGTTATTTTTATCTTCGTTTACTCTTCCGTGTTTACTTTAGGGTAATTCCTCAGACATGATGCTTGGCCTATTGACTTTCGCTTCCACGTGATTGGAAATCGTTTTTTCTTGATTCCTTTACTATTCTACAGGCTATGCAAAAAGATTTCATTATAATGAAACAGTAGTGGAATTAATGCTAAGGTAAGAAATACTATCTTCTTCTCTTCCTCTTAAATTAGGATTAAATCCTGTTTTATTTCAATCGGTGCTATTGTGTTCGGGGGCAGGTGACCAGCTTTCCTGACAACGTTTCAATGGTCGTCCCTAAGGTCTAGGGGTGTCTAGTTTTGCTGTCATTGCGAGTTTTGGTAAACGATCATCCTACATCCTCATTACGTGGTCTCTCCATCTTTTTCTTCTTGCTTTGATCCATTTTACTACCTATGTCCTGTGAAAAAGTAACCTTAATAATTTTGTTTTATTAATTGAATATGTACAGTAATGGCAAAAAAAAAACGGACCGACCCTTGTAGCTGATACAAAAGAATCCTGTGCTGTGTATTGTGTCAAACTGTGGTAATTTCAATATGAATAGTGAAGCCAGAGGTATGTACTGCTATTTAATGTAAAAATACGCAGTTATCTTTGCTGAATAGAGGTAGAAATGTAATATTGATGCCAGATGAAAATAAAACTCTCAAAATGTTTTCGTCTGTAAGTTTAAGGCACTGAAGGCAACAAAAGACGGTAAGAATCGAACAAATGCAATAAATTCCATTGTTACAATTAATTATACTGATGGATGTGTTTTGTGACTACCAAAATTTGAATCTGTGACTCTGAAATCAGCTACAAGGGTCGGTTTGGTTTTTTTTGCCACTACTGTACAATAAGACTACAAACACTTCATCACTTTTCATCATAGTCCCAACTACGTTAAATGCAGGTGTTCCTTTTGTACTATGTTAAACGTGATGAAGTGTTTGTAGTATTATTGTAGATATTCAATTAATAAAACAATTATTAAGGGTACTTTTTGACTCTCCCTCGTATATTTCTAATTTCCTCATTTGTTTTCCTGCCCTGTAAGCTGTATTCCGCGATGCTTCTCATTTCTATAGTTGTCAACATTTGCTCAGTCTTTTTCGTTTCAGCTTTCGTTTCAGTAGCATAAGTGAGAATGGGCCTAACACATGTTTGATAGATTCTTGTTTTACTTTCAATATTTGTTCCTCCAAACAACATTTTTAAACAACCATCCATAGTTGATGCTTTTATTATCTGTTCTCTGACTTTTTCTATTAAATTTTTATTACTTGTAATTTTTTATCCTACATAGTTGAATGACATAACTTGTTCTATACTTTTGTTGGTTCGATTCCCGATTGGGGCAAGTTACCTGGTTGAGGTTTTTTCCGGGGTTTTCCATTGTACCCATTATCTCAATAATTTAATAATTATTTGGACATTTATAGTATAAGCGCACTATACTTTGCGTATCTTGCGCCATTTTCAGTGTCTGTTTTCTCCTATTTCACATTTTCCGACATTTTTTATCCTTTCGACGGACAAAAAATAGAATTCCAGTTGGGCAAAGATTTCATTGAGGTACCAAATTGAAGCTTAAATATGTGGCTATGTTGTAAACTGAAATTATTATTTTCAATCGATTATAATTATTTTATCTAAAAAATATACAAATATGATATATATATATTTTTTTCTAAAGTGCGTATATAATGCGACATCTTTTGAATGGTTAAAGATAAGTAAATAGTTTTGGTACGTAATATTCTCCATATGCAGAGGATAATTTTGGCGAAAAAAAATTTACCCTAGGTCAATTTCTAAAGGAGTTAGGTTGGTCCAAAGTTTTATTAATTTTTTTCCAGAACGAATTTCTTGAGTTCCCAAATTCGATTTTCAAGTTTAATTACATAAATTGCTTAGTTTACTCTCAAGCATGTCACCAAAGTTTGAGAGATATTAAAGGAAAAAAGTGGATTTTTATCCTGAGAGACGATGTTATAGGCCTACCTGAAGATTGTTTGTATATTTTAACAATGCACCCAGTTTTCTATCGGCACTTAGGCCTACATGATGTGTTAAAAAATTTGTGTATCACTCTACCAATCTATGTGTGATTAATATGAAGTAAGAGGCTATTTCTACTTTATGTTCTAAAATAGAATTAGAGTTACTCGATGTCCGGTTTAAATAGTCTATCAGATTCAAAATAATTCTGGATTGGATATTAAATTAATTTTTTTTTCCAGATACATATCAATCGTTAGTTACTTCAAATTAGAATTTCGTAAAAAAAAATATATATAAATTTATCTTAAAAAAAAAAAGGCTAATTTGGAATAATTTTGTTCTAAATCAAATAATTTCTCATCATTTTGCGAAGTTATATTACGATATTTTGACCTGGAAAGGTTTGAAACATAAAATGTTTGCTTCTATCAGCTGAAAACCCGTATTCTGCGACTCCGTGGCTTGCGAAAACTAGATATCTCTAGTGATAAATGATGGAATTAAGGCGTAATGACTGTACTCCGCAAAATACAGTAGGCCTAAAGATTGTCTCCTATTAAAAATTCCAACATGAACTTCCCAGATCTTAAAACAGGGTTTTCGCTTGGAGAACGGCTGTGTTTGTCATTCTGATTGCTGCTATTCCAACGCGAAACAAAAACCAGAGGGCGTTTATTATTCCACTCCGTTACAGTCATTATCATAACCATAAATAATGGTCGTCATTCCATATCTGAAAGCGCAGGTGTCAAAACCATCTCCAGGGTTTCCTACAGTTCCATTTTTTATTTCACATACTAAGGGGTCGAATGGAAGCTATTCTCCACTGCAACCTCATCATAAACAAGCAGCCTCGGTATCTCAGTTGCCACAACTGCGGAGCCGAGTTTTAATCCCGGTGTGGACAAAGCCATGGTTGTGATGGTTTCTCTTGGGATTCTCCAATTTTCCTTCTTCATTCCACCAACTTTTTCCAAACTTTCTCTTTTATTCATCTACTTTTTTTTTTCTCGGCTTCGGATCGGCCGTCCGGCGTGGCAGGTCTTTATTGTAGTTTATCCAAATGTTGGTAGGTGGCGTGAGGATCACGTAGGAGCAGTTTCTGGAACGCAAATGTAGCCGTCTCTTCAGTGTCGCCAACTAATACCAGATATCACCAAAGAGGGTAAAATCACAATGACATGTATAATAATAATAATAATAATAATAATAATAATAATAATAATAATAATAATAATAACAAACTACTAACAATAACAATGTCTTGATTATTTACTTATTTACTACATCTCATCTTTATGTTGGGAGGTATTTTCTAAATGGTTCAATAATTTGTGAAAGAGTAGGCCTATATTTTCCATCTGGACCTCTCGCACATTATGTTGGAAATTAGTAGATTTATATGATCTAATATTAAAATATATTTTGTCTGACAACATGAAATTCATTATTTGACTAAACAGTTTACGATTTACGAGACCTAACCTAAAAATGTATTTTGTTTGATCACTTCAAATGATTAGTACAAACCCCGAAAACCAAATGACACTTTAAAATGTATGATTAAGAACACTTACTCCTAATAATTTTGCTAAATTATTTTTAGTTATAATTGCTGTGTCCATGCGCATTTTCTATCGATTACCCAAGTGCATGTATCACATCACATTTTATATTTATTTACACTTATCTGACTATAATCTTGAATTGTAACCACAACACACAAAATAAATATTTTATATTAATATAATTCTGATATTAATTAATTATTAGTATGTTCGAATTTCACTAGCTTCAGTAATCGGCTCAGAAATCTAGAACAATTTGAATGCTCATAATTTTCACTACCGACAACAGCTGTTCGTGCTGCCAACATAAGAGTTAGAAAATCACTACCCGTTGTAGTATTTCTCAGTATGGAAATTCGAAACGAAGTTGGTAAAAGAAAATTCAACCTTCAAACTAGAAAATCACCATAATCCACTAGCATATGTAGTAATGGGGAGGGGGAATGGTTATATTTCACCCTTATGGTATTAAGTAAACTGATCCGGACTGTAGATACGTTCTAGACTTAGAAATTTATGACGAGGAATGGGAGCTTCGCGTCACCTGACGAATTTGTGGAGTTTCTGAGATACGGCAGACCACCACCAGAAAGAAGTATACGGTATTCGGAATTGTTAGCTGGGGAGTAATGCGTGGTGCGTCAGATGTGGGGTTGAGTTGGTGGCTGGGTAACACTATTATCACGTAATTCACATTCCATTACGGGTGCTATACAAAGAACCGGCCAATAGTCACCATTTGCAATTTAGCCCTCTGAGCTGAAAGGGGTGAGAGATTGAAATCGAAGACGGTTGAATTTTTATCGCAGAAATATCATAGCAATAGCTTCATTCATTCATTCATTCATTCATTCATTCATTCATTCATTCATTCATTCATTCATTCATTCATTCATTCATTCATTCATTCATGCCCAAGGGCAGGTCTTTCACTGCAAACCCAGCATTCACTAATCATTCCCATTTTCTACCTTCCTTTTAGTCTTCCTATACGAACCATATATCTTAATGTCTTCTATCATCTGATATATTCTTCTGCCCCGAACTCTTCTCCCGTTCACACTTTCCTTCCAGCACATCCATCAGTAGGCAGTTCTTCTCAGACCGTGACCCAACCAATTTCTTTTTCTCTTTAAAAGCACCTTTTCCAAAGCCTTCTTAGTTCTGTACCATGTTACAAAATATCTGTAGATGCAGGAACTAATGTTTGTGTCATTATGATAGTTATCTTTAAATAACTTGAAAACGATTAGAGATATCTCAAAACAGATTGCACCGTTGTTTTTTTTTTTTTCAGAAAATTTCACATGATTTTTTAGTACCTACATGACCCCTCCCCCTTTCCATTTGAAATTTCAAAGTTGCATCCAAAATGGTGGCTTTTGAGATAGCTGACAAGCAAACGTTCTGATGGGGGCAGATAAAAAAGTTAATTTTTTTTCTTCGACCATGTTAATAATGTCAAAAGAGGTGCTTATACAAATTTTGGCTACTCGACCGCAATTACAAGAGCCGTAGAAAAATAAATTCGCCAGGGGTTGCTAACAGAAAAAAAAAAACAATTTCATTGGACAATTTTATTGGAACAGACACAGCAATTGTTGAGCTATTTTTCAACATATTTTCCATCGGCATTGAGACATTTCTCATATCATGGGATCGACAGAGAGAGGTGCAGACGCGGTCAAATGCTGGTTCCGGTCTGAGGCGGCTGACTTCTACGACACAAAAATCGATCCCATGGTATGACAAATGTCTCAGTTCCAGTGGGGGATATGTTGACGAATAGCGCAACAATTGCTGTATCTGTTTCAATAAATATTTCCATGAAATTGTGCTTTTTTCTATAAACCACCTCAGGGAAAATCACTTTCTGGACGGCCTCGTAATTGCGGTCGAATGGCCAAAATTTATATAAGCACTTCTTTTGACATTATTAATATGATGGAAGAAAAAAATTTAACTTCTTTATCTGCCTCCATCAGAATGTTTGCTTGTGAGAGCCAGTGGCGGCTGATTGACTGAGGCAAGTGAGGCCGGGCCTCTGTCACTTGGCTTAACTGAAATCAAATTTTGTGTTTCTATATAATGTATTAGTTATTTGAATGAAGCATATATCGCTGTGGAAGCATTTGAAAACTTTGATGTATATAGACCTGTTTTGCAGTAAAATTTGTTCCTGAGGCCGGGATCGCTCGTGCCGGGTCTGGCTTGTGATGTATATAGACCTGTTTTGCAGTAAAATTTGTTCCTGATGCCTGAATCGTTCGTGCCGGGTCTGGCTTAATGCATTTCATGTCCTTTCGCGGGCTTTAGTTTACGCTTAAAACGTTGTACTGAGGCACAATTCGGCTGGCCTGGTCAAGTTTCACTCCTCCCATCCATGGGCCGGCCTCAAGGGTAGAGTGGGGTGGGAATAGCAGTGGTGACTTGTCTTCCTAACTAGGCCATAAATAACAAAATTCCAGCTCTTTGGCAAGCAGAAACCCACTCGAGATTCTCTCCCCTTATGTCTCAGTTTATGACATAAGCGAGGGTGTTGTACTATTGTACTTCGTAGTACAGTAGTGAATCTGGGCCAATGTTGTTATGTATTTCGGGAAAATATAAACAGAAACAAATGAGAGAAATAATGCTGGTGCAGTTAATTCATTGTTAGAGTGTCCTTTTTCGAGAAGAAATAATACTAAATGAAAGGAAGTTTTAAATAAAGAGAGAGACTACCGAGATACCTACGACATCGCTGATAATTTTTCTGACAGATAATCTTAAAACGCGAGTTTCTATTGCATCCTGGTATGGGCAACATAAATGGTTATGTGGTAATGTGATGCAAAAGAAACTTCTCTTGACCTTGTTTGTTGCTGTCAAAGGAAAAAAATAAAAAGAAAAGAAAGAAAGGGGAATTTCAACACATAATATGGGATGCTTCATCACACTGAAACAATCACTGAAACTCAGAGCATAACAGCTTATTTGGTGAGTGAAATTATATTTTTCATTGATAGTAATAAGAATAGACTAATAATAGTAGTAATAATAATAATAACAATAATAATAATACAGTAATAATGATAATAATATAATAACAATAATAATTGATATCATGAACAAACATTTCCTATCGGAGGCACTTAAACTAGTTGCACCTGGCCTCACCGAGGATTTTGATCACCGGCCGCTACTGGTGAGAGCTAGAATCGAATGTATCACTGGTATAGCATTTGGTCTTACAAATACTGACAACACCTATAGTAATCGAAAATCAAACGTGTGGAAAATATTTAAATGGTTCCAGACTTTTGATTCACTCTGTATTATTTGAAAAAAATTCGACTCTGTTTACGGATGAACCTACCATACTGTAAGAATGGGAAATAAGATAAAAGCTTATAGACGGAATACTGCGTTGGAGTTGCTGTGACTTAGGTTGAATACTCTGAGGCAAACATGTCTGGAATGCTATACAGATTACTTTTATTAGTTTTTAGTTTGATTCATTTTGTTTACATGCCGGTCGTTCTGCTTAGAGATAGAGACGTCATAGATATATGCTTGAAGCTTCAAGATTTCACAGTACTATACAGGGATCTAAATATCATAGAGGACTGGATGAAGTCAAATACTCTGTAGCTAGACGGCTCATCTTCATCCGGTTTGCCAAAGTTCGTACACCGTGGCATGAAACCATGCCTACCTATTTTTATGATATGAAGAGTTGAATAAGTTGTAATTGAGAAAGTTGGTGAAATGAAAGCCCTCATACTCGAGTCTTGTTCACTACAGTTATCACTCCAGTCACATCCGGGGATCGAACAGAAATTCGTGTAATGTTACGAGAGCCGTCCAGAAACTGAGTCTCTCTGAGCCGTTTACAGAAAGAAAGCACAATTTCTTGTAAAGATTTATTGGAACATATGCAGCAATTATTGAGCTATTTTTCAACATATTCCCCATCGGAACTGAGGTATTTTTCATACCGTGGGATCAACTTTTGTATCCCTGTGTCGTAGAAATCTGCCGTCTGCACTTCTCTGTCACTGTGAAAATGCTGATCGGGTTTTCTTGACGTGTAAAAAAAAAAAAAATTGTAATCGATGGGGGAGAGATCCGGGCTGTAGGGTGGATGTTGAAACACCTCCCTGCTAAACTCCTGCAGAGGACAAATGTATGTATGTATGTATTCACACTGCAAATGGGTAAGTACCCGGTGGCAGTGGTAACTAATTACACTCAATATTGGCAATTAATAATACACAGAATTAATAAAAAATACAATTAATATTAGGCCTACATTAATAATAGTACTAATAATAATTAATACTAATAATATTAATAGTAATAATAATAATAACAACAAGGAGCATCTTAAATTAAATGAAGCACGATCACTTAAAGTAACATTTAAAGTAAATCTAATTTGTATCTTAACCTTAAGTTCGAACTAAAACCCACGAGTGTGATATGTTCATACCTACACAAGTACCTTTCAGCACTACACTCATTTCGCTGACAACTCACTCACTCCACTCGAACTACGACACATTTCACTGATTCTATCCTGAATTCACTAACACTTCAAAAACATTTCACTGTTAAAGTACTTTGCACTACCACTATAAACTACAAAACTTCACTGACACAACACACTTCTTCACTGATACAACACTTCAGATAACAAAATTTCAATTAAACTCTTTAATTAGTGTGAATACATTTTTGGTTATTGGTAAAGCCTTTAGTAAGCCTACAGGGAAAGAATTCCAGTCCCTGATAGTACGACTGAGAAAAGAAAACTTTCCAGTGTCCGTTCTCTGCCTTCTTTCCCTCAATTTATATGAGTGTTCGTTTCTTAAAGAGTAATTTGGCGGCTGTAATCTATTTTTTATTTCTCTCCAGGCAGGCTCACCTCTGTATGTTTTGAACATTGCGCATAATCGAATTCGCGTTCTCCTGTCCGTGAATGTGTCCCATTTTAATGGTGAATTATTACGACAACACCTGAGAGCCCATTTTTTAATCTTTTCCAGTGTCTTAATATGTTCTAATCTGTAAGGATCCCAACATGCAGCACCATATTCCATTACTGGACGAACTTATTATTATTAAAAATATGAACTGTCAAATATACAAAACGTTAAATGAAAGTTTCACAATAAAATCAGCACATTCAGGTTCTGTGAAATATATGTTGTCTGATCTTTTAGTTTTATATTTAACTTATGACAAAAAAAAATATATATATATATATATATATATATATTTCGGTTTGTGTGTACGAAATTCAATAAGACATTGTTATAAATTTAATGGATACCAAATACTTCAAATTCAGAATACAACAGTTGTGAGGCATAATCAAGAGGCTTTTGAGACCTATTTTTATTATTCGTTTCTGTAGCAGTGCTATAACAAATATAAATGGCACTCGGGAGGAAATTAAACGCAGAATAAATATGGGAAATGCGTGTTATTATTCGGTTGAGAAGCTCTTATCATCCAGTCTGCTGTCCAAAAATCTGAAAGTTAGAATTTATAAAACAGTTACATTACCGGTTCTTCTGTATGGTTGTGAAACTTGGACTCTCACTCTGAGAGAGGAACATAGGTTCAGGGTGTTTGAGAATAAGGTGCTAAGGAAAATATTTGGGGCTAAGCGGGATGAAGTTACAGGAGAATGGAGAAAGTTACACAACACAGAACTGCACGCATTGTATTCTTCACCTGACATAATTAGGAACATAAAATCGAGACGCTTGAGATGGGCAGGGCATGTAGCACGTATGGGCGAATCCAGAAATGCATATAGAGTGTTAGTTGGGAGACCGGAGGGAAAAAGACCTTTAGGGAGGCCGAGACGTAGATGGGAGGATAATATTAAAATGGATTTGAGGGAGGTGGGGTATGATGATAGAGACTGGATTAATCTTGCACAGGATAGGGACCGCTGGCGGGCTTATGTGAGGGCGGCAATGAACCTTCGGGTTCCTTAAAAGCCATTTGTAAGTAAGTAAGTAAGTAAGCAGTGCTATTGGAAAGAAGGAGGTACTAGGATTTTACTAGCCGTAAGTTCTGTTGTGTGTGTCTAGCTTCTATAACGGACAAAACTTAAAACTTGTGAAATTAATTATATAAAAGACGTTTCACTTATTAAAAGAGATTTCATACATCTCCTGTCACTTTTTTGGGGGGATAATTCCATATCATCAATCTACAGTTCTCAGTAATTTGGCATTCCTATCACCACCGATGCCTTGTGTTATTTAGTACTAGAATTCGTGAAGTTCGCGCGGAGTTCTGACCCCAGAGCCGTTTTGTAGTTCATGGTTTTTCATTGGTAACGAAATACTCCGGTTCTGACTATTTTTAAAGGGAATATTGATTTCTCACTCGGAACTTGTAGCGACGTATTTCTGGACTGAAGTAATCTGGACGTTTTTGGGCCTTGCAAAGAAGCTCATCAATTATATAGCGTGTATTTCCGGAATGGGCGGAGGTACCCACCGCGGATCAATCCAGTCGTTTTATACATTGTGGAGTAATGCATGTTTTTTAATGTGACCTGTCCTGACCCCGACACCACGGCGCCTTCCTCTCTCGTACGTTCCCTGCAGTGAACTTGCCTAATAACTAAACTACAAGGCACCTCATCCCTTAAAATAAATTATTTTCTAATATTACATATCTATACCAACATATTACGTATTGCATACTTTCCTAAGTCTATTCCAATGTATTTAATTATCATTAGAAACATTAAGGATTTCCTTGAATAGGACCGTTGAATAGCCCTTGTGTTATTTATAATAGTGATGATGATAAAATTAACAAGAGACTGTCTATAGTAATGTCACAATGCCGATAAATCCATTAGCGAAGACAGTGCATTTATTTAGGAAATCTCAGACCTCGAATGACATTTTTTAGGACTATTTCGTGAATAAAATAGAAATAATGTAAATAATATATCCCTAAAATTCTCTCACAAAAAATGTTAATAATTCTATATTTATGAATACTTAACCTATTCAGACATTGTGAAGTCGAAATAGAAGAATAACAATTACTGCAATAAAGAAATTGAATGTTATTCAGTAATGCTAATTGAGAAAAGCGAAATACAGGTTTTAAAATGTTTATTACATATACTAGAGTATGCCATTAGGAAAGTCCAGGATAACAGAGAGGGTTTGGAATTGAACGGGTTACAATAGCTGCTTGTCTATGCGGATGACGTGAATATGTTAGGAGAAAATCCACAAACGATTAGGGAAAACACGGGAAATTTACTTGAAGCAAGTAAAGAGATAGGTTTGGAAGTAAATCCCGAAAAGACAAAGTATATGATTATGTCTCGTGACCAGAATATTGTACGAAATGGAAATATAAAAATTGGAAATTTATCTTTTGAAGAGGTGGAAGAATTCAAATACCTGGGAGCAATAGTAACAAATATAAATGATACTCAATAGGAAATTAAACACAATAAATATGGGAAATGCCTGTTATTATTCGGTTGAGAAGCTTTTATCATCCAGTCTGCTGTCAAAAAATCTGAAAGTTAGGATTTATAAAACAGTTATATTACCGGTTGTTCTTTATGGTTGTGAAACTTGGACTCTCACTTTGACAGAGGAACATAGATTAAGGGTGTTTGAGAATACGGTGCTTAGGAAAATATTTGGGGCTAAGAGGGATGAAGTTACAGGAGAATGGAGAAAGTTACACAACACAGAACTGCACGCATTGTATTCTTCACCTGACATAATTAAAAACATTAAATCCAGACGTTTGAGATGGGCAGGGCATGGAGCACGTATTGGCGAATCCAGAAATGCATATAGAATGTTAGTTGGGAGGCCGGAGGGAAAAAGACCTTTAGGGAGGCTGAGACGTAGTTGGGAAGATAATATTAAAATGGATTTGAGGGAGGTGGGATATGATGATAGAGAATGGATTAATCTTGCTGAGGATAGGGACCAATGGCGGGCTTATGTGAGGGCGGCAATGAACCTCCGGGTTCCTTAAAAGCCAGTAAGTATTATTATTATTATTATTATTATTATTATTATTATTATTATTAATTTTATTATTATATCGGAAAAATTATACAGTATATGCAATAATTCTAAAAATGTTGTCAGGTGAAAACATATTCAATACACATGTGTTAAGCGTGTAACAGTAGGCCTACACTTACGGGAACGCATAGGTGAAATTTGATCAAAAACTAAGAAGAAAATGTTATTTTTTGTTTTTATGTTATTAATTAAGTACAATCTATCCATATTCTAAATCTAGGTTAATTTTTGTCCTAGTGGCCGTTCACAGATGTCACGTGACCATTTAAAGGGATTTTTTTTACATTTCACAATATGTAAAATATTTCACGTGAGCAATTTGCTTCAAATTTTCAACATACACTCAGAAATACAACTAAAAGAACCTGTCAAATGAATTTTGTTTGTACTCTTTATATTTCATAAGTTATTAACTGATAAATATGAATGAATTACAAAAAAATAAATAAATAAAATAAAAATGAATAAAATTAGTGTCCATCACATAAAAAAATTATCTCTGAAACTAACAAAAATTTAACAAAATCATATGGTAAAATTTTATATAAATATAGAACGAATAATATATATATATTTTTAAAAAGTGAAATTTTTCTACCTTTGTTGTGTGGAAGCATTTACATATGCCTAATATATTTCAAATAACGTAAAAAAAAAGTTATCTCTCAAATATGGTTACACTGATAAAAATCAAAATTGTACCACAAAATATACGTTAGAAGAGAAACATCTAGTAATAATTTCAGTTCATTAGGGTCAGAACTGTAGAATTTAGAAATTTCACTTATGCTTCCCCTACCACCCTTCTACCCTATCGCATTTTTCTTTATTTCATTAAGTTTTTTTTTATATAAGCTTCAACATTTAGGCTAAATCGCATGTCTAGGTTCTACATCGTGAACTATTGTGATTCTGTTTCCATTGTAATATGTTATGTATTCATTTAACTGATTTTAATTTTGTAATGATTTTGATAATGATGATTAGGCGATGATGAATCATGACATGTAAATTCCCAACTCGTCATTTGCTTTTATGATTGAGGGGAACCACGAAAAACTTGCCAGATTGGCCGACCACGGGATTTGAACTCGGTACCTCTCGAATACGAGTCTAGTTCATTACCACTGATCTATCTCGCTCGGTTATTTTAACACACTTACGATGCTTACCGGTATATTAATT
The DNA here is from genome assembly GCA_025594305.2 of Periplaneta americana. Classification (NCBI taxonomy): domain Eukaryota; kingdom Metazoa; phylum Arthropoda; class Insecta; order Blattodea; family Blattidae; genus Periplaneta; species Periplaneta americana. The sequence continues at coordinate 26,870,839 of JAJSOF020000011.1, forward strand.
TTGCTGGAGATGGTTCGTGTGGTATAAAAGACAACCGCAGATTTATGATTTCAATATGAGACGGGAAAATATGCATGTATAAAGTCATAATTTTGCATGAATGGTTTTACTGTGTAGGGTACAATATATTTTTGTGACAGAAAAGTTAGCATTGATAACTAATCCATAAGATTCATATTGTCCTATATTAGAGAATCGAGAAAAGAAACAACCAACAGCTGATGGTATCTTTACGAAAAATTTGAAGTACAGTTCCTACGTGATAAATAAAGGCCAGCGTTTGCTCATCTAGTGAAGAAAACAGGTTAGCTGTGCTATGCGGTGTAGGTGATAGCTTAAGTGCACGGTACATTCAGTACAGTCGACGCAGAAGATAATAGGAAAGGGTACCGATAATAACATGGTAAGGTGTCGATTATTAGTCTCATTGAAACTGTTCTTTGCCGACCTGTATTTATAGGAAATTGAAACATACAACCACATCATAATCACACAGCCCACCTCATCTCATCTCATTTGATTACTGATTATTAGTAAAGTTTCGCTTGTTCTCGTGTACGAGGGTCAAGTCAATAATGGGTGTTCAGTTCAAAGTGTGTCATGGCTCGCTGTATGCCGTCGCGTGGCTAGTCGATGAGCCTAGAGAATTCAATCTTCCTACACTTCCGCAGAGGTGTATTACTTATCTGCCATAGAAGTTGCCTAGCAAGTACGGCGTTCATTCAGAAGAGTACTTACCGATACGTACGGTAACGCCGGTAGTTCCAGGAATGTGAACTGTTTCGAAACATGTACTGAGTTGAGTTTTTTCTTACTGTCAGGATATGGGGAGAGGGTTAAGACGATTACTTACGTATTTGTTGACATTGACTTGGACGGTCAACATGGACACGGAGCATTTGATTTGTGTTGTGGAATGTTACCGTACGCAACCGATGATAAAAATACCCTGCGTACGACTTGGCCGCGCAAAACACAGTTCGAAAGAGGTTATGGTAGCACACAGTACAGACCGCCATCTGTTGCTATGACGCTCAAGTTATACCATACACGTTCTCAAGTTCAGATTTAACGTCTTGATTATTAGGCAACTTCTCTGACACAAAAGCTGAAACTCGCTTCAAATCCCTGACTCATCAACAGTGACGTCATGACACACTTTGAAATGAACACCCTGTACATACATCGATGTATCACATGTATACACCAGTATCATTTTGTTACTGTGAAATTGAAAGAAGTTTCCCGAAGTAAAAACATTGCTTAGGCTATACGAAAGGAGGATATTTTCGTTTGAAAATTTAAAAATGCAGCCTACGTAGTCATTCATTACAAGCCTAGGGATGCAAACGTAGGCAAACGGACAACAGTACCTGTGCGAAAATATTATTCAAGCTCTTTCGTCACTGGAAAACGCGAACATATTTCTGGAACATACTATACTCACTAACTCAGTAATGTTTACTATGACCGTAAGGCGACTTCAACTGCATCGGAAGTTTACTGGTAGAGTGGGTGGGAGAGAAGTACATTCAAACACTCAGGTACAATAAAAATTGAAGTAAAAATAAAATGATGTCTCTTCAGTATAGCCACAAAATCAAAATCAAATGATTCAACATTTCGTGCGCCACACTGTACTAAGATAACATGAAAAGACGTCATGTAGAAGGTATACCGAATAACACGCTAGTGAATATAGTAAAAAAAAGCCAAGAGAAGTTTTACTCGAAAAGTCCCTAGAAGTCTTTGAAGTCTTAGGCAACTTTAATTGATGTATCAGACTACACGCCTGCAATAAAGACGTAGAGAAAAATGTATTCTTTTACATTAAATTCTGTTTCTTCATGTCTGCTCTGAACTTTGCTCATTATAAAATTACGAAAATTGTAGGAAAATATACTTAGATTATGATACATTAATTTCGATAACTTAAAATATGAATTGGTTACTTTAAAATAGTCTACTTACTCTCTTTTTTTTTTCACCATCGATTCTAAATTTGTAAAAATGTTATGTCTCATAAAATGGTTGAATGAATTCATCGTATAAAATTAGACCGTTATCAAGGGAAAGTTGAAGTTATTGGATTTAGATTTGTCGTTGATTTTATTTTCGTAATCAGTACGGCGATACTTTGTAGTCAGTAGTTTTCTGAGCATGCAGCAATTGCGTCACGAAATAAAATAATTTCCGTCGATAAATATTATCGGCATTAGAACGTACTATATTCTCAATTCTAGTAAGAAACAGTGTTTTAAGCTTTTGGTTGTAGATTTGATATGTGGTTATTGTCCGTCTGTCGATACACGACTTGTTTTGAAATTGTCTCCATTGCAAGCATAATTTTAATTTAAAATGGTTATAAATTACCTTCGTTTGAGATGGGCAAGGCATGTAACACGTATGAGTGAATACGGAAATGCATTTAGAGTGTTAGTTGGGAGGCCAGAGGGAAAAATACCTTTGGAGAGATCAAGACGTAGATGGGAGGATAATATTAAAATGGATTTGAAGGAGGTAGGATATGATGGTAGGGACTGGATTAATCCTGCTCAGGATAGGGACCGATGGTGGGCTTATGCGAGGGCGGCAATGAACCTCCGTGTTCTCTAAAAGCCATTTGTAAATATAAATTACCGTCAATTTATTTCTTAAAGAGTTGTTTGTGTTATAGTTTTAAAATCGTAATATATATTTACTTATCTTGTTGTATATTTAGTTTAATAATAATAATAATAATAATAATAATAATAATAATAATAATAGAAAACAAGTAAGTAAATGTTGCGGGCAAATAAAATCGATGGTGTATTATATAGGTAAAAGTCCTTATCCCACAAAAGAAAGATTTTTCAAGAACAAAAAAAATAATGATAATACTAATTTTAAACATATTATTATTAGTTACCTTATATTAAGGAATGTTAACATAATTGTCAAAAACATATCTTCGCATTTCGTACTTAAATATTAACTAATTACACCGATAACTAGAGCTCGGATGTTTAGGAATTGATAACAGTTAAAATAGGCAGGCAAAAAAGGCAATAAAAACGTAAAAAGACACAATAATATTTGAAAAAGTCATAATATATTTTAGCAATAAATTAAAATTATATCAACATAAGTCACATATTTACTTCGTAGGTGACACATATTGACTTATAAAATACTTTTTTTTTTTTGTGTTTAACTGTCTTTTCACAAACCTTACATAACAAAACTGTTCCATCGGTTGAAAACACATGGGCACCAAATTCACTAACGTAAGCATGAAGTTTACTTTTCAGTGGTTTACTGAATTTAGGGATTCTGGCTAACCGACCTTGTACCTTCTGTCACCCGACAATAACTGACTGTTCCTCACTCAAATTTCTTTCTCCTACAATAATAAACACGTGCAGCACAAATTGTAACAGCAAGATTTGAAAATATGAAATCAAACAATTGGAAATGGGTCCGCCGAGTTAGCTCTGTGGTAGCGTGTCTGCCTCCAGACTAGCCGGCCCGGGTTCGATTCCCAGCGGGGTCGAGAAATTTTCTTCTAAAATTTCTACCTCGGGTCTAGGAAAGATGTTGTGCACCAATATGCCTGGGTTAAATCCCGAATCTTTCGCAGTGCATATGAAGGAAAGGCATATGTCACTGTTGATAGTGATTTGTCCGTCGGATGGGGACGTTAAGCCTGGCGGTCCCCTTGGTGCTATTCGACAGGAGTAGGCTACGTGCCGGCACCGGGTTTCCCTTCTCCCTTCCTCACCATCATCGTCCTCACCCATTACCTACACTACACTTACACGAACACTTAAAATACACTCACCCTAGTACACGACATAACTCTTCACAGATACACATCATGCACAACGTGGCCTGCCGTGCAATTTGAAAATGGTCACAGTCCTGCCACCATCCGCCGTATGCGGATCCCGAATCACGCAAACACACATCGAAGACTTCTCAGCTGCCGCTTGCAGATGATAAAGTTAGGTAGATAGATGTTCTTTCTTTGTCTTTCGGGTTTCTATTTGGTATGTGTGACGTGTAGTTTAGATGTAAACAGCGATAAATGTGACGAGTGAGGTTGATATGACAGGTTAGAGTGGTGACGAAGTAATGTGTGACGAGTATTCAGTGTGACGGGTTAGGGTGGTGTCGAGATAATGAGTGACGAGCATTCAGTGTGACAGGTTAGAGTGGTGACGAGGTAATGTGTGACCAGTATTCATGTGACGGGTTAGGGTGGTGACGAGGTAATGTTGTGACCGGTTAGGGTGGTGACGAGGTAATGTGTGACGAGTATTCAGTGTGACGGGTTAGGATGTTGACGAGGTAATGTGTGACGAGAATTCAGTGTGACGGGTTACGGTGGTGACGAGGTAAAGTGTGACGGGTTAGGGTGGTAACGAGGTAAAGTGTGACGGGTTAGGGTGGTAACGAGGTAAAGTGTGACGGGTTAGGTGGTGACGAGGTAAAGTGTGACAGGTTAGGGTAGTGACGAGGTAAAGTGTAACGGGTTAGGGTGGTGACGAGTATTCAGTGTGAAGGGTTAGGTTGGTGACGAGATAATGTGGGACGAGTATTCAGTGTGACGGGTTAAGTTGGTGACGAGGTAATGTATGACCAGTATTCATGTGACGGGTTAGGGTGGTGACGAGGTAATGTGTGACGAGTATTCAGTGTGACGGGTTAGGGTGGTGACGAGGTAATGTATGACGAGTATTCAGTGTGGCGGGTTAGGGTGGTGACGAGGCAATGTGTGAAGAGTATTCAATGTGACGGGTTAGGGTGGTGACGAGGTAATGTGACGAGTATTCAGTGTGACGGGTTATGGTGGTGACGAGGTAAAGTGTAACGGGTTAGGGTGGTGACGAGGGAAAGTGTGACGGGTTAGGGTGGTGACGAGGTAAAGTGTGATGGGTTAGGGTGGTGACGAGGTAATGTATGGCGAGTATTCAGTGGGACGGGTTAGGGTGGTGACGAGGTAATGTGTGACGAGTATTCAGTCTGAGGGGTTAGGGTGGTGACGAGGTAATGTGTGACGAGTATTCAGTGTGACGGGTTAGGGTGGTGACGAGGTAATGTGTGACGAGTATTCAATGTGACAGGTTAGGGTGGTGACGAGGTAATTTGTAACGAGTATTCAATGTGACGGGTTAGGGTGGTGACGAGGTAATGTGTGACGGGTTAGGGTGGTGACGAGGTGAAATGTGACGACTATTCAGTGTGGCTGGTTAGGGTGGTGACGAGGTAAAGTGTGACGAGTATTCAGTGTGGCGGGTTAGGATGGTGACGAGGTAATGTGTGACAAGTATTCAGTGTGACGGGTTAGGGTGGTGACGAGTTTTCAGTGTGACGGGTTAGGGTGGTGACGAGTTAGTGTGTGAAGAGTATTCAGTGTGAAGGAAAAATTGTGAAGAATATTCCGGAACCCGAAACCAGTCTAGGGCGCATTAAAAATTAAAACTTTATTGCATAATCTCTTGTCTGGACGTCACAGTGCAAACTGTGATGTCATCTTTCTCGTGATGCATGTGCTAGGAATTATTTAGCTAGAAACGGGTCTAAACGCAAGAACATCCGACTTTGCGTGGGTCTGGAATGGCGTGCGCAGCGCTGAATGGGCGAATCGATGAGGAGACGGGATGACGGACGCGGGGATTCATTCACATACGTGTGCCTGCCCTATCGATCAGTCTTCTTCAAGATTCCGCGTCTCACAGCGCCCGCAAGCAGGTAGCTGCTCGGCGCTTGTCTGGGCCAGCGATGGCTGCCAGCATGAAGGGGGTGTGTCCCAAGAGGTCACAGGGGCAAGCACATAATATGCAATTAGTAAGATACTTATCTAGCCTTGAGAGAAAATATTGCAGTTTTTATCAAAATTTTAAAAACTCTTCCCCCGAATGGTTGTATCGTGGACCATAGTTGTGTTCCAGGACCATAATTATGGGAAATGACTGTACATAATGAATATCACGACCACTACAAATGACTACATAATAGTTGGACTAACAACAATATAGCTATTGCGCAAATCAAGATTTCAGGTATAACTCCTGTAAAGTTGATTTGAATAATTTCGAGGGAAAAATTGTTCCGGAGCCGGGTATCGAGCCCGGGACCTTTGGTTCAACGTACCAACGCTCTACCACTGAGCTACCCGGGAACTCTAACCGACACCGATCCAATTTTTCCCTCTATATCCACAGACCTCAAAGTGGGCTGACAACCGTCAAGCAACCAACTTCGAGTGCACACTAACTCCGTGTGACTTAAATTGTGGTAGCTCAGTGGTAGAGCTTTGGTACGTTAAACCAAAGGTCCCGGGTTCGATACCCGGCTCCGAAACAATTTTTCCCTCGAAATTATTCAAATCAACTTTACAGGGAGTTATACCTGAAATCTTGATTTGCATAATACACGTCACTGTTCGTTAACAGAAAACCACAATTTAAGTCACACGGAGTTAGTGTGCACTCGAAGTTGGCTGCTTGACGGTTGTCAGCCCACTTTGAGGTCTGTGGATATAGAGGGGAAAATTGGATCTGTGTCGGTTAGAGTTCCCGGGTAGCTCAGTGGTAGAGCGTTGGTACGTTAAACCAAAGGTCCCGGGTTCGATACCCGGCTCCGGAACAATTTTTCCCTCGAAATTATTCAATATAGCTATTTTTATTTCCATATAACTCGAAATCCATGTATTGTGGGTCCCTATCACCACGACATGGCGCGTCCTCAGGTTGCGGATCGAGAAGGCGGCCTCCAGATATTTATTTATTTATTTATTTATTTATTTATTTATTTATTTATTTAACCTGGTAAAGATAAGGCCATCAGGCCTTCTCTTCCCCTCTACCAGGGGATTACAACTACAATATTAAGAATACAATTATAATTACAATTAATATTAAATTTACAAATACAATAAAAATCAAAGTACTAAAAGATTAACTGATTAATAAAAGCTAGACAATTTACTGTAAAAGTTAAGAAGATATGGAGGGTAGCGGACAGTCGATGAGGGGTGGTCCTCCAGCTTGGGGGTTGAGCGAAAGGCTAACAACCCTTCAGCGTAAAAAACAGCTTGTAACGAATCCTTCAAATAAGTGGGCGAATCTAGAAATGCATGTAGAGTGTTAGTTGGGAGGCCGGAGGGAAAAAGACCTTTAGGGAGGCCGAGACGTAGATGGGAAGATAATATTAAAATGGATTTGAGGGAGGTGGGATATGATGATAGAGAATGGATTAATCTTGCTGAGGATAGGGACCAATGGCGGGCTTATGTGAGGGCGACAGTGAACCTCCGGGTTCCTTAAAAGCCAGTAAGTAAGTATATAACTCGTAATACTGTCTTCTGGAAAAAAAAACAGCTATGTATAACTGTACAACAACATAAACACATTTTGATCTTTGTGCAATATCCTGGTGCCAACAAATGGATTTGTAAACACGAAGGACTCTCCAATAGCGAATGGCGCGATGGCATTAAAATGGTTGGAAATGTTGCTGTAGTACGTGCTGTGATCTCAGGACAACCGTTGTAGGCATTGCCACAACGAGGTTGAAACTCTTGCACACGTCCTGGGATTCTGTCCGCACGGCGAAGCTCTGCGAAACGCTAGACACCACCAAGTACAGATGGCGATTGCAACACCTTTGAAGAAGTACATGGTCTCTCCGTCAGTGGCAGTACACGGCGCATAGATATAATAGCTTTCAAGGAATCTACAAGATCTGGATACATAATTGATCCCACTGTGTGTTTCGAAACGAATGAGGAACAGCCAGCAGAAGTGGATAATGGAAAAAAGAATATCTACAATCTTACCATTTCCTATTACCTCCAAAAATACCAGCTAAAAGAGCTTGAAGTAATCGGACTTCTGGTTGGAGCAAGAGGTACCGCTACTCTCTTCGTGAAAGATGTGTTTAAGAGGCTTGGAATACCTACATTTATTATTCCGGTTGTAACCTTAGCTGCATTGAAAGAATCAATTGCTCTCCTGAAGCATCACCTATATTCGAAATCAAACTAAGTTCATTAGCATTCTTTGCTTTTTTGTAAGACTTACATCTCTAAAACTAAGTATATTTCCACTATCTCAAAATGTATTTGCAGCTATGTACTTGTAGGAGTTTCATTGTTAAAACAAAATCAATGGTTCAATGAACTTGTAAACATTTATATGGTTAAGTACTCTTTGTCCCTTGTAGCAGCTCACGAATGGTGAGAAGATTTATAAATTAATTAATTGTTATAGAAATAAATCGTATCTTTCTTTCTGAATAATAAAACTTTTTAATAAAATTGATAATGCAAATAATTATGATGTTAATAATAATAATAATAATAATAATAATAATAATAATAATAATAATAACCTAAACTGACCTTACACATCTTACTGTAAATTAAGGCGTTAATTTTTTTATGAAGTACTACTTAAAACAACTCATTTTTCTCACTCGTCCGTGACAGAGTGGTTAGTCTCTCTGCCTTCCACCATGACGATCCGGATTGGATCCCCGTCTGAGTAACGAAGGAATTTGTAGTGGACATACCGGGCGTGAAAGGTTTTCTCGGGGTTCTCCAGTTTTCCCTCACCAGCATCATCATTATTCCACCATACTCCACAATCACCCTTACTCTGCGAGGTCTCGAGCCAGGTCTCTAGAACAAATAAAAAATGACCGAAAAGTTTGACACATTGTGTTTAATAAACACTTATTAAAACAACTAATTCAGAGCACACATTAGACGGAAGAGTCAGTGTTGTTTTTTTAACGTTAGGAGTTTTCTAGCTACGAATGGACACTGTCAAACGTTTTAAGATCGTGTTCCTTAAGAGAGCGCTGTTTTTTTAGCGACAGTAATGTCAATGTTTGGCATTATACAAAGCGCAATTAATATATTTGAAGGGTACACAGGAAAAACGATCAAGGTCCATCAAAAATCGAAATTGAGTTAATAATGCCATCTAATAGTGGAAAGGAAGTACTATCATGTGGTCTAGCTGGTAATAAGAAATAATCGTTCTTGACATTCCACTACGTCAATTTGTATTAAATACACACATAACAAAGTATTAAGTGCTTAAACTTTAAAATTTGTTTTTCTCGAAACTTTCTAAAATGGACCTTGATCGTTATTCCCGAGTACTCTTCATTTCCGAACCGCAGTTATTTATTGTACCGTTAATAGTAATATACGTTACAAGAGCGGTGTGTTGAAGTTTTCATGTTCGAGGAAAAGTTTGAAAAAGCGAAACGTAGTTGAGCTTTTTAATTTCCGAGAATTGAAAGAAAACATACCGCTCGTGTATCGTACATTATTTTGTGCGAAGATCGTTTATTACATACCTGAAAGAGGAATTTCTAATTAGTTGCAATGAAATCTCCATCTTGGTTTCTGTTCAGTGACGGAAAATTTGCAAAACAAAAATATCTATTTTCAACATTGTTGCTTTAAAATGTTTTCTGTGTTTACTATACTCCAGCAGGCCGTGATATACGTCTGTCTTTTTTTTTCCCCCAGTCTATAAATACGAACTTAAAACAAACGGTAAGGTTATGTAATGATTTATTTTTCATTTTAATATTTTAAGAATATTATTTATATAACATATTGCAGTAATAACATCGGCATCTGGAATCTTGTTGATTTTTTCACGGCTTCCTTAATGTTACTTGCATTACAAATGCAGTAACTTTTGTGGTGTTGTAGAGTTTACTTAATTTTTGCAAATATTTAAAAACAATAATTAACATTGCAATTTAGGTGAAATTGCAGTGGTAAGTTTCCAATTTATAATTATTACTATGTTAAACTTCTCTAAAAATAATATGTTAAAAGCCTAAAGCAGTAAAATGAATGTCGCGGTAAGAAGAGGGAAGTTATGTGTGTTACGTTGGGAATACTGAATGTGGTATTTCACACTTAACGCGTATTGGTTTTGTGCGGAAAGCAAGCAAATACGCACGATCTCGCACAAACATACATGCGCGTGTCACTGAAGATCGTTGCTTCCATGCCTGTTGTGCCAGTCTATCAAACAGCGTCAGAAATAAGCTTCTACACGTGATTTTGTGCAAACATGTCAAGCATCTATTGCGATTTTTCCTGGAATCTCTTCACACCTTATGGCTAGGCTTCTTCTCTGTCTCTCAAGTGATACTTTTAGTATATATTCCAGGCGTTTCTCTGGGTCTTGATATATCTTCTCCGTTTCCTATGTCCTGTGTGTTACCTACATTCAGGCAGTCCTGAAACATAATTGATCGTCCCTTGTACTTTAACAGACACAAGTCTCTTCATAGACGTCAGATGGTTGTCAAACGAGATCTAACAGTAGCGTCTATATTTACTGCCGTTGTCTGTCATGTTGCCGGCCAAAAGTGGATGTGTATTAATCCCTGCTGTACACTACCCTTGCTATCCCTCTTACAACTGTGAGAGGAGAAGCAAACTGTGTACCTATGGGCAAGAATTGCTACAGCAAAGAAATGCCAAGGCATTATACCTGGACTTTTAAACGATGGTTCAAGTCTTTACGGGGAAGGAATTTCTTCATAAAATTTCGACCAGTGTGTGGGACCAGTGCCAATCCAGCATCATGATGAACTTTGGGAGCTAACAAGCAAACGTTCTGATGGGGGCAGATAAAAAAAATTAAATTTTTCTTCCACCATGTTAATAATGTCACAAGAAGTGTTCATACAAATTTTGGCCACTCGACAGCAATTACGAGGCCGTCCAGAAAGTGATTTTCCTTGGGGCCGTTTATAGAAAAAAGCATAATTGCATAGAAATATTTATTGAAACAGATACAGCAATTGTTGCGCTATTTGTCAGCATATCCCCAACTGGAATTGAGACATTTGTCATACCATAGGATCAATTTTTGTGTCCTAGAAGTCAGCCGCCTCAGATCGGAACCAGCATTTGACTGCGTCTGCAACTCTCTCTGTCGATCCCAGGATATGAGAAATGTCTCAATTCCGATGGAAAATATGTTGAAAAATAGCTCAACAAGTGCTGTGTCCGTTCCAATAAATTTGTCCAATGAAATTGTGTTTTATTTTTCTATTAGCGGCCCCTGGCGAACTTATTTTTTTACGGACCTCGTAATTGCGGTCGAGTGGCCAAAACTTGTATAAGCACTTCTTTTGACATTATTAACATGGTGGAAGAAAAAAATTTAACTTTTTGTCTGTCCCCAGCTTGTAAGTTAGATAGCGAATTCTAGTCCCGAAAACTGCAACAATTGCTGGGAAGGATCATTGTGTAATAAGACGTTAATCCCGTACTAGTTGGATGATCGTTCACCTCTGTGGCTCAGCGCTAGGGCAATTATCTTGCATCCAGATGGCATGGGTTCGGTCCTCGGCCAAATCGTGATGGAATTTGCGGTTGGCAATGCAGACGTTGCAGAGGGTTTCCACCAAAATTCTATCTTCCTCGTCCATACCTTGGAGTAACGGTTAATGCGTCTGGCCGCGAAACCAGGTGGCCCGGGTTCGATTCCCGTCGGGGCAAGTAATCTGGTTGAGGTTTTTCCGGGATTTTCCCTCAGCTCAATATGAGCAAATGCTGGGTAACGTTCGGTGTTGGATCCCGGATTCATTTTACAGGCATTATCACCTTCATCTCATTCAGATGCTAAATAACCAGATATGTTGATAAAGCGTCGTAAAATAACCTACTAAAATAAAAATAAAAAATCTACCTTCCTCTCTCACTTAGGCCTATCCATCCACATTAGGCTGTGTTGAAGTCTTGGAGGTAGAGTGGGTTTCCGATACTGATACAGGTTCTAAGGATTTGGGATTCCAAACCTTGATGTTTATTAAATACTCATCTGGAGTGTGACCTGTCTCTGTCAGGGTTGAGACACTAGCTCAGCTGTCGACATCAGACTCACGGATATCACCCAGTCTAGAGTCGTGCACAACCGGTTACGAAAAATAGAAATTATATATTGCAGTTGCATACTAAAAATTTCTACTTCATTCTGCCTTGGACAATATTTTATTGAACTATAGTGTCCAGGTTAGAGAGGTTTCACTGTATTACAGATATAATTAGAAAATAATAGAAAAAAATTACGTGGAACATTCAAGTAGTTGGTGGTTATATGATTTAAAATAACACTGATAGACAAATTAAAAGTTTTTTTGCTTCTTTGAACGAAGATAGGTGATTATTTATAATACGACCCCGCTGAAACCAAATTTGGAATTGAAAATGCTGTTGTCACCTCTCGTTTCCCCTGGATTTTTATTTTCATTTTTAATAGAAATGTAATTTCCTTTGTAATACTACATCGAAATTTGAAATCATTTTTCTTTCTTTGCTCATGAAATAAAATTTAAATATTGAAGTGAATAAATATGAAATAAAAAAAAACATAGGACTGCTCTGGGAAGAAATTTCATGCAAAAAAAAAAAAAAAGGAAAAACACATTTTTACTCACATTTTCAAATTTTTTTTTGAACTCTTCCGTTTGTAACTGCCATCAGAAACGTCTTCCTTGAGGTTCCAACAATGGTCTGGTAACATGTTCTGTGCCGATTTTCCTGCATACCTTCTTTCCATGACAGAAATATCCTGGTGAAATCTCTCACCCATTCGTCACTAACCGCACCCATGTTTGGGGGGGAGTCTAAATGTGAGTGTAAAAAGTGAATTTTCATGGACATATTGCACCCCATACGCTGATAAGGCTTCAACAAGTTCCTAATAAGTTCCTTGTAGTTGTCAGCTTTCACATTTCCAAGAAAATTAGAGCATACTTGTCTGAAAGCAAATCATGCACTTTTCTCTTTTTGTTAGCAATTCTACAAAGTTATCATCATGAATGATCTCACGGATTTGTGGCCCAATAAATAAATATACCTTCTTTTAACTTACTATCACTGAGTTTAGGATATTTTTCTTAAAGTACCAAAACCTGTGACAACATTTTTCATCAACCCTAATTTTATATGCAACGATGATAACAGAGTCTTGTCTTTTTCAACTAAAGAGCGATTCTTAATGCTCTTCTCTTCAGGAATTTATCTGTGACTTCGGAGTAAATTCACTACAAACATAACAAAACAAGTTCGGGTTAATCACATATTTTTGCGTGACATGGCGAACTCAATAATTGAGTTACAATATTATAATTAAAAAAAAAAACAATTATGATGAATGCTGTTGTCGTTTTGTTAAAATACACCTTACACTTCACTTCACAATACACACAATTTCACGAACATACACAAACATAAAATACGACTATTCGCGAAGCTATTAGAAAGAAAGTTGGCGCATTACTAAGAAGGCAATTCACGAAAGAACAATTTCAACAGAGAAACAGGACATTAATAATCTAGTGCCAGATGTTCCCTTCACCAATTATTAAGTGCCATTCATAAACGTATAACATCGGTAAAAGCTTCTTATCCATTTGTTTGGAATCAAACGTTAAGCCGGATGCGGAGAGCGGAAACCATAAAACTATAAAATGAGGGTGTTTTGCAAAAGATTTAGTGATACAGCAAAACGGATGCCATATTCGTTATCAGCATATCTCAATATAAAGATCATTTAGTTTTATTTAAAGGAGTATTGCATTGTTTATCGTAGAGCCCGGATGTTAGGCAAAATGCCTTTTTTACTGGATGGAAGTAAATCATTATTTTCATAGATACAAATGTGATTTGGGGCAAATCAAAGTGATAGTCAATTTTCATTTTGCCTGTTGTGTCTTTTTAAGGTGTTTCGTATTAATTCAATAATAAATGTCTTTTTTTTTTTTTTTTTGTCATTTTAAAGCAATATTTCTTGTTTATTTGCAATTTTCTAATTAGTTATTGTAATGTAATGAGTATGAATGTATATGAAATTTAAATCTATGAAACAATGACACACTATTTTTTCTTGTAGCTTTCGACTCAGTCATTTCCGGACCAGGGTTTCTTATCTCAAATTGATGCATGTGCCCTTCCCAATCATCCCTGAAAGTTTGTAACACTAGCCCAGAAACACTCTGTATATGTATTTAGGCTATATTATACTGTATATGCATTGATAAATCCCTCAACGGGATCTCACCTGAAACTGAAGTAAGTTTCGTAGATTTGTTTTCAAACAAGAAATAAATGAAGTTCAAACATGATAAAGAAATCTGTTGAATTTTCAGGACAAAAACATTCAAGTCCATTTTAAAAACAATTCTATGGACGAAAAAACTAACAAGAATATTGGTAACCACATTAAAAAACTTACTAATTTCCTAAATTATCGTGTAAAAAATCAGTTTGAAATTAATGCACACTCAATTTTTATGGAAAGTTTTTTTTTATCTCCTGTAAAATTTTTATTTCTGCATTTGACCGGGTTTTGCACCGAGGTCTTCACTTGCCCTCGGCAACTGCTGTAATACATTCTTCTTACATGTGAATATATACTTCAAAACCTTCTGTTCAGTTCCTTCAGGGTTATTTACTTTCACAGCTATGATCTCTTGTACCTGTGTTCTTTTTTGTTTTATATGTGTTATCTTTTCTTTTTATTTCCTGACACATCGACTCTAAAACCCATTTTCGTAGCATTAAGTTTATCCCAATGATTCTTATTAAAAATTCACGATTGAGCCTTATTCTTCACTATTGATTTCATTTGTAGATGATAGTTCTTGTTTTACATAAAATATTATTGCCCATAAAACAGAATTCAACTTCTATCGTTCATACTGCATTGGATTTCCAAATTTGATGTACAGTTTTGTTTGAGTATTGATCCCAAATAGCTAACATTTTATATTTCTTTAAATCTTTTTCTTATTTATATTCAATACTTCGTTATTCTTTGTTGTTAAGGATTGTCTTACTATGATTAACTGTAGGTTGTTATCCGTTAATATATAAATTCGTGAAGTTTGTTTGGAGGCGTAACCACACGCACAAGTAAAGACTAGACCACCTCCGTATTAGCCGTTCTTTGTTTTCGCCTACGTGCGTAGAACGCATAATAATAGAAGCGTGATAACGCTAGCATTTATTAAACCATTGTTATTGTTTGCCGATATGGCAACCTAGCGTCTGGGATAGAAAGAGAGGCCTCGAGTCTGGCTCTCTATTTCTCTTCCGATCCCTGCGCCCTTGAAAACCGACCCAAGGGTTCCTTCTTGATGCGAGATGCTATACCGAGCGTGGACGAACTTTGCCGAATGGAGCCGAGTCCATGACCGTACCCACCAGCCTACGTACCTCTGATCTCCATACCGTAACAAAACCACAGATAATCACGTGCGATTTGTATGCGAGTTGATACAACTTCATCTGTACGCCAGACGTTGTCGAGTATCATAGAAACCGTAGGCCTGGCATCGAAGCAATAACCTGCACGCTGTAATGAACTCAATTGATGTCTCGTCTTTTATTTCTAAGAAGTTTTATTACGCGAAGAAGTAAGATTCGTTGGATCTGTTAACAAGAGCTACTAGCTATCCAACAGGTACACTGGCTGCGAAAGAAATGCCGAGTGGAAGTCTTAATCGATTTGAAATACTATCGTGTTACGAGGGATTCTCTTGAGAAACAATATAAGTAGAGATACACAGAAGGCATTGCATTAAACTCTGTCGCACTATGACTACATTTTTTTGTTAATACAATATGAAATGAAACGTAACTGACCCAGTAGCGGATGGTGGGTTTGAAAGTTGAGGAGGCCAAGACATGAATGATATAAAACAGCCGTGGCGAAAAGGCCATTGAGCGCCGAGCCACTGTGTAAGCTGCAACGTGCATAGCACCTATGGAGGGAGGCGGACAACCGAAGGGGAAGTTAATGTTTAGGACGTGTAACGAAGAAAGAAATGAACAAGAAAACATAGGACACATTATCACAACCTAAAATTAACTGTCTTCAGAATGTCTCTGCGACAAAGTTTCAAAATCAGGAATTATGTCACTTACTGCCAATCGTAGTTGATCACGAAGGTATTTGTCTGTCAGTCGTGATCTAAATTTGATTTTTACTATTTTCATTGTTGAAAATAATTTTTCACAAACGTAAGTTACAGCGAACATGGCTTCAACAGAGCAAGCGAAAGAACGAAGCTTCAAATATTTATTTTTTTCCAAAGATTTGAAAAGTTGAATATCTGTCAAGTCCTTACATCTAGCTTTCATTTAACGTCACATTGTAAATCTGTGAGTTTAAATTGAAAATCTAACCGCATTATTCGTACATCTGCTGTAAAAGAATCGACGTACAGAGATGATAATGATGATAATGATAATAATAATAATAATAATAATAATAATAATAACAACACACATTTAATATTTTTATCATATTGTAAGCAAAAGAATGCATCCTCCCATCCTACTTGAAACTTTCGTTTTTTATAGAGGTACATGGTTTCGAGAGAGATATTGCGACGATACGCCACTCGCAGGTCCGAGACAAATACTAACAGAACGGAGTTTGACTCCAGTGAGTAAGAGGTTGGGGGTTGTAGGTAGGAAGCGAGAGAAAAGCACTGCGAGCCACAATGTGCTCGTGAGTCGCATTTTCGCCGCGGCTGATATAAAATATATAAAAATATAAGGTCTGTGACGTACCTCATTACCAAGCGCAGAATTTATAGATTTTAAGAAATTAAAATTAGGTTTTCCAATTTATGTTTTAGGATTTTAAATCTTATGCTTAGGAATTTATATGATTTTATGGGAAAGGGAATTTATATGATTTTACAGGAAAAAAAAAATAAAAATAAACAACATACTGTTTATATATTACAACGGCTTGGTAAAGATTGACTCTCTTTAGGACACTCTAAGTCTTAACCTACGAATTAGGTCTTTTTAGGTCATATTGAATGTAAGAATGTTGCTCTTTGCTACATAAAACGAATAGGAAAAGAAATATTTCGAGAGTAACGAGATAGCAACAAATTGATTCGAACCTAAGAATCCGAGGCTTGCTCATTACTATTACATAGTCTAATTTTACAGCAAATTAATTCGACGATCCTCTTTCTTCGCAAACCGATCAATTAGGTCACAACATACTGAACAACTGCTAATAGAAGAAGCTAGAGACAAATCTGCATTTGTTTCTAAACTCTCGATATAGGCCTACTCGTATTTAAAATACTTACTTACAAATGGCTTTTAAGGAACCCGAAGGTTCATTGCCGCCCTCACATAAGCCCGCCATCGGTCCCTATCCTGTGCAAGATTAATCCAGTCTCTATCATCATATCCCACATCCCTCAAATCCATTTTAATATTATCCTCCCATCTACGTCTCGGCCTCCCCAAAGGTCTTTTTCCCTCCGGTCTCCCAACTAACACTCTATATGCATTTTTGGATTCGCCCATACCTGCTACATGCCCTGCCCATCTCAAACGTCTGGATTTAAAATACTGTATAAGTAAATACATCTCGTAACACAAAAGAATAAAATAACAAACAAAAGAGAAAATCTAACAACATAAATGAAAACTTTTACGCAGGGAGAGAAAACTAACAACACATGACTCAATTTTCTAAAATCAAGAAGAGAGAAAGAGAGAGAGCTTCCCAATACAGCCGAAACCAGCCGCGACTAAGCAGTACAGTTGTCAGTGGTGGGTAGGACGTCTCCAAATCGGCTTCCTTCGCGCGTTCTAGTCAAGTTTAAACACTCTTCTAACCAGCTATCTTATTATTTTGCAATTCATTTTGCATAATTTTCAGAAAAGTCTGTGAATATGTTAGAAATTTAATTTTTTCAGTCGTTGACTTTACTACATTATATATTTTGTTAGGTGTTAACCTTTACATAATAAATTGTGTGATGTATGAACGTTTTCGTTGACCATGTCAACATCATCAGATACACTCTGTCATTTTACAATATCAATACTCTCAATGTTATCTACACAATTCACATACAATACATGTTTTCTGTCATATGAAAGTATTGAAAATATCAAGGTGAAACCTATTGAAAAATTATATGAATTAGTTTTATAATGTTGAATTGTGGATACCCCAACTGTCAACAATTAAAATATACTTATATTATTATGGGTATATTCTTTGCAAATCATCATATGTGAACGATAATATGAACGATGTAATGATATGAGGCTAAAAGTAAGATAAAATATAAAAATATAAAAATGATGAACTAACTCTATTTAATGCTTTACTATGCATGTGAGGATTTGCAAATTACAATATTTTGTTACAAGGTATTCACTTTTCTATATCATAGTATGAAATTCTGGCCTGTTATAACTGCCTATATTTTGTAGATCTTGGTGTTATTGTTTATGCCAATATGCGCGCACTATTTGCTTCTTACGTGAACTATGTCAAACATAGGTACACAGTCTCCACTCAGCTAGTACACGACCAACATCCACAGAAAACACTTCCACAACTAGTGAGTATCGTTCAATGTATGTAGTCAACATAATTAAATATTTCCGACTTGCTCTAACAAAGTTAGAATTTATTACCGACATTTACATTTTATTTAGTGTACTTCGTAGCCATCCCATATTTTTCAACATCAATTGAAACCGGACTTTCAATCAAATTTATATAACAAATTGCACATTTGTTATAACTAAGCTAATATTAATTTTCAACACTTAATTTCTTTCAGCGATTTCAGACTTTTGATTCACACCATGTTAAATAAACTTCTACAACATCACTACTACATTGAATAATTATCCGTAAGTTTCATTTAATACATTACAATTATTAAAATCAAATCCATCAGTTTCAAAATTAGACTAACTACCTACGACTTTGATTATTTTTCAGTGTAACATGAACAACAACAGAACATACGCCCATCATCTGATTAACTATAAACAGGCCAAACTCAACATATTGGCATAAACAATAACACCAAGATCTACAAAATATAGGCAGTTATAACAGGCCAGAATTTCATACTATGATATAGAAAAGTGAATACCTTGTAACAAAATATTGTAATTTGCAAATCCTCACATGCATAGTAAAGCATTAAATAGAGTTAGTTCATCATTTTTATATTTTTATATTTTATCTTACTTTTAGCCTCATATCATTACATCGTTCATATTATCGTTCACATATGATGATTTGCAAAGAATATACCCATAATAATATAAGTATATTTTAATTGTTGACAGTTGGGGTATCCACAATTCAACATTATACAACTAATTCATATAATTTTTCAATAGGTTTCACCTTCATATGACAGAAAACATGTATTGTATGTGAATTGTGTAGATAACATTGAGAGTATTGATATTGTAAAATGACAGAGTGTATCTGATGATGTTGACATGGTCAACGAAAACGTTCATACATCACACAATTTATTATGTAAAGGTTAACACCTAACAAAATATATAATGTAGTAAAGTCAACGACTGAAAAAATTAAATTTCTAACAGCTATCTTATTGGTTGAACTGTTGTTGTTATGGTTACCGGGGAGTAGCGTCATGTAGCCGACTCCTCTCTCCCGCTCTCGCATAGACACTGCAGGCTGCAGATGTCTACTATACAGGTTTTAGCGCTATCAATTATTTTTCAGTACGAATTATTTGTACTATCTACAGTATAGCGAGCGGGCATCACCAACTGAATGTGGTCGACTTTACGTAACTTACATCTTAGTCGTAGTGAATAGTAAAATTAACATAAAAGGAAAAATGTTCGTCATTTGCTGTAACTTGTCTGTGATCTTAATTCAGCTGGAATTATTACTGCCATATTGTGTAAAATATTAGGGGAGGCTCGCCCTCCTTGCCTCCCCTGAAAATCCGCCGCTGAACTGACGTACATCGCGTAAGCAGGCAATTTCTCAGCCAGTGATCCAGCAACTTCTCATTTCTCTTCTTGATCAGTTTCAGCATCATTCTTTCTTCACCCAATCTGTCCAACACAGCATATTTCTTATTCTATCTATCCATTTCACCACTCCATTCTTCACCATATTCACATTTCAAATGCTTCTGTTCACTTCTCTGTACTTAGTCGCAATGTACGTCTTTCTGCCCGTACATTGCCACACTCCACACAAAGCACTTCTCTAGACTCTTTCTTAGTTCTTTTTCCAGAGTTTCATTTTGGAGAATGCCGATAAGCTCACTATATTATAATATCAATTTTTGTTTTCCACCTTTGCTTATCTTAATATTTTGGATTTATATTAACGTTTTCGACACTCGGTGTGTGTCATCTTCAGATATTGGGTTCTATGTCATTGTGTGTTGTGAAGACCTAGCCTCTTATTATGTTGTGGGTTGTTCACTTGTGTATGACCTTTCATGATTTCTTAATTTAGCTAAAATTACTATAAGCAGTGTGTGGTTGCTTGTTATGATTCTGTTAAATTCTATCTTTTGAAAACCCATATAGGACAGTAGGACAATATGTTGAAAACATTATGACATATAAATATAAACAAGTAAAATATATACACTATAAAAGCACTGTAAAACACTGTATACACTATATCACTTTTATCACATTTATGGTTGGCTGTGTTAGCCTGTTATATCGTTAAAATTGGGTTGTTTTTACTATTCTTGGTAAAAACTGTCTTTTTGACGCACTTTCACTGATTTTCCATAGTATTGTATGTTGGAGTTTTTGATGTTGTTCCAGTTGACTGCTGTGAATCGTGGATGCTGTTATTGTATGTGAGTACTTAGACGTATATAATACAAGATATTTTCTGTTGAGTCCGCTGTCTAGTATGGCCATGCGTGTAATATTAGCTGATGTCGGAGTGTTCCTATGTGGTGCATGGCTGAGACTACTGTCCTATATGGGTTTTCAAAAGATAGAATTTAACAGAATCATAACAAGCAACCACACACTGCTTATAGTAATTTTAGCTAAATTAAGAAATTATGAAAGGTCATACACAAGTGAACAACCCACAACATAATAAGAGGCTAGGTCTTCACAACACACAATGACATAGAACCCAATATCTGAAGATGACACACACCGAGTGTCGAAAACGTTAATATAAATCCAAAATATTAAGATAAGCAAAGGTGGAAAACAAAAATTGATATTGTAATCTTTTTCCAGAGGTACGCAGAAGACGCTCCTTCTATTAAAAGTTTCTTTTAACTTCCTGGCAGCAATTCATGTTACTGGTTGTAGTACACCCCAGCTGTTCGCTTGTTCTACTGAATTGTTTCGAATTCCAAAGCTCACCTGCTGTCATTTAGCTCCAGTAGCATATCCTTTAGTATCATCTCCTCTTCTGCTAACAACGCCGTATCATCACTTCATTTTTCTTTCTCCTACATTTCTTCACTAAATTCTCCAAGTAGATGTTGAACAGGGTAGGTGATAAAGGGTACCCTTGTCGTACTCCTCTCCCTATTTCACTTCCTTCTGACATTTGCTCTCATATCCTGACTTTGACCCGTTGTTTCATATAAAGGTTACAGAAAAACCTCTTTTCATTTCAATCCAATCCAATTTTGTTCAGGATCCTCATCAGTTTATTCCAATCCACTTTTTCAAAAGCGTTTTCTAGGTCCACAAGTACTATGTAGTATATACACTTCCTTATTCTTCTATATAGGTATCTTTCGTCGATTGTTCGTAGCAGTCCAATTGCATCTCTCGTATTTTTTCCTTTCCTGAAGCCAAAGTGCTCTTCTTATTATTGTTCTTCCATCTTAGAATATAAACACCGATTCATTATTCGCAGGAGAAACTTCTCTAACAAGTAAGTGCGATTTCAGGCTGATAGTCCTGAACTCCTTACATTTCTTGGCATTATTTTTCTTCGGTATTGGCAGCAACACTGTCTTCGTGAAGTCTTCAGGCCATTCTCCTTTCTCATATATTTCGTTGTACAATGATAGAATTTCTTTCTTGTCTTCACCCATGCATTTCACTAATTCAATGGGGATTCCCTTCGTGAAGTCTTCAGGCCATTCTCCTTTCTCATATATTTCGTTGTACAATGATAGAATTTCTTTCTTGTCTTCACCCATGCATTTCACTAATTCAATGGGGATTCCGTTAACTCCTGTTGCTTTTCTACTCTTAATTTCCCTAAGCGCTAGTTCAACTTCTCTTAAAATAGAAAATCCTTTTTCGTCTTCTGATATGGTTGCTTCGTCTTCTATAACTACGTCATCAAGACGATTCTCTCTCATATAACTCTTCAACATAGTGTATTTCGTCCATCTGTTTAGTATTCCTTGTTTGTCTGTTATTTCATTTACGATTTCGTCTTCTATCAGCCACATGGATTTCCTGTTCTTTTCTGTGAAGTTCAAATATTTTACTTCGCGTTACAGTAAATCATATCTTCCTTTTCTCTCTAGATCCTCTATTTCTTTACATTTCTCTTTCATCCAGCCTTCCTTCGGCTTTTTAGTTCGTTGTTTAGTTTCCTGTAGTTTCTTCTCCATTCTTCTATGTATGTATGTATGTATGTATGTATGTATGTATGTATGTATGTATGTATGTATGTATGTATGTATGTATGTATGTATGTATGTATGTATGTATTTACACTGCAAGTGGGCAAGCACCCGGTGGCAGTGGTACTCAATATAAACAATACTCAATACAATTATAGAATACACAGTACAATTATATACCCAATGCAATAAGAATACACAATACAATTTAACACAATAATTACAATTAATAATAAAACATAAAATATCTAATTTTACAATACAACCTACATACGTAAGTATAGGCCCTACATAAGTTTCAATAGTTTTTCACTTTACTCTCATCTCACTCACTGTAGTGGCACTATGACGCATTTCACTGACACTTTAGGACACATTTCACTGACACTCTATAACACATTTCACTGACACTATAGAACACATTTCATTGACGCTATAAATTATCACTGATCGGAACTCTTTACTGCACTGTAAAACCATAACTTCACTGACTCACATCGCTTCACTGATACAACAGTTCAAATAAATCAAATAATTACACCCTTATGCATACTATGTTGATGTTTTTCCAGTTTCTCCTTTCCTCCATTTCCACCAACATTTTCACTGTGACCCACGTTTTCTTAAATAAATCTTCGATTAACTGATTCCATTAATTTATAGAATTTTAATTTTAGTTTCTATTACGACGTTATTTTTGAGGTTAGTATTAATTTCAATTTATTAGGGGCGCGAGAGAACCTCGGATAAAATTCACATTGTCCGATTTGTCCGTCGCAAGTATGACCCAAGTCAGTGCAGGGGATCGAGTCCGGAGTTGCGGCATCGTTGGCACAAACCACCCCAAACTCTAAGCGCAATACTACAGGGAAGACGTTAGTCGTTCGCGTAATGATGCTTCTCAGCATCTCTTTCATGTGTGTAGAATGGTTGGCTATATACCAGCCAGATCCTATAGCTAGAAGACAGCGTTATTTCAACCAACATACAATGCTCATACAAACCTTTCTAGTACAGCAACGTCTCTTTTATATGGTTCATTCGTATGCGAGCTGTAGTGAAGTGAAGCTCCTGTTGGATTTTCTCCCCAACGATGATGGGGTAGATGAAGAATTCAATCAGAAAGGGGAGATAAAAGCAACAATGGAATTTGATTTCAAACAACCGACTCCATCCTTTACAAGAGAGTTTCCTCTCCTTTAACTGCCTCTAATTGTCGATCATTACAAGTCGTTTGTGGTAATTACATCTACTCCTTCACCTACGTTCTATTTATTACGTGACGTAGGTGAACAGATGTCTGTGTCATCCAGTTAGTGAAGATCTTTGTGGATCAGAAGTTTGGCAGTTGATGTCCTGACGAGTTCACTGATGTTTTAGCCAGTGGGAAGGGATGGTATCTGTCCAGGTTGGAGCCAGTGAAGCGTATCGACACACAATAGTTAAGGCCGGTTCACAATAAACCGAGAACGAGAACGGAAATAATCTATAGGCCTACTAATAATAAATCTGTAGCCGAAATTTTTATGGTAATTTTCGATTTTCCAAAAATAATTGGTCCTAACATATATAATCAACCACCCTGAAACCGAAAATCGCATTTTTGAAATTTTTGTTTGTATGTCTGTCTGTATGTTTGTTGCCTTTTCACGCGATAATGGCTGAACCGATTTATATGAAAATTGGAATATAAATTAAGTTCGTTGTAACTTAGATTTTAGGCTATATGGCATTCAAAATACTTTATTTAAAAGGGGAGTTATAAGGGGGCCTGAATTAAATAAATCGAAATATCTCGCTTATTATTGATTTTTGTGAAAAATGTTACATAACAAATGTTTCTTTAAAAATGATTTCCGATAAGTTTTATTCTTTACAAAATTTTGATAGGACTGATATTTAATGAGATAAATGAGTTTTAAAATTAAAATAACTCCATCTAAGATGGTGCAATGAATTAAGAACAAATGACTTCGTCTATAAGGGGCCTTGAACAACAACAATCGAAACAGGGGCCTTGGACATCAAAAATCGAAAGCTATTAAACATAGCCTACAGAGAATGTTTCTGCATTTGTATGAAGTAATATCAGAAGCTAAATTAACTGATTTGTATAATTAATTATTATTTCACCATTGGAAAGTGTAGTTTCTCTAGATGGACATAATGCTATAATGTTATTACGTAACGTCTGAGTAAATCGAGGACAGGTAAGATTAAAATAGCTTCTTATGCACAGAAAATTTGATAGGCTATTTTGTACATTCGTTTTCTGCGTTTCTTAAAATAATATTTATGTACACTCATTTTAATCTCAGAGAATTAACGAACAACGAGAGTGATAGTATGCAGTAATAGTACGTTAGCTTAGCAATCCATTATTTTATAATTCAAATTTTAACTATGCTCAATTGAATCGTGTTAAAATGCATAAAATATATATGCAATAAATGCAATGCAAAAAAAAAAAAAAATTGGGTAATGAGCGAAGCAGATTATCTTGCGCTGTTGTAAAAGTTGTTCCCTGGATCAAACGTCCTATCTTAATTATGTAATTATTTTATATTTATTTCTAACAGGTGCAGCGGAGCGCACGGGTACGGCTAGTGTTAAAATAAGTGTGTTTAAATGTGAGCGTTCACAATACTGGATGTTCACTTCAAAGTGTGTCATGGCTCGCAGTATGCCGTCATGTAGCTGGTCGATGAGCCTAGAGAATTCAATCTTCCTACACTTCTGCAGAGGTGTATTACCTATGTGCCAGAGAAGTTGCCTAGAAAGTACGGCATTCATTCTGAAGAGTACTTACCGATACTACGGTAACGCCGGTAGTGGCAGGAATGTGAACTGTTTTTTCTTATTGTCGAGATATGGGGAGAGGGTTAAGACGATTACTTACGTATTTGTTGACATTAACTTCGACGGTCAACATGGACACGGAGCATTTGATTTGTGTTGTGGAATGTTGTGGTACGCAACCGATGATAACAAATACCCTGCGTACGACTTGGCCGCGCAAAACACAGTTCGAAAGCGGTTATGGTAGCACACAGACCGTACAGACCGCCATCTGTTGCTACGACGTTCAAGTTATACCGTAACACGTTCTTAAGTTCAGATTGAACGCCTTGATTAATAGGCAACTTCTCTGACATAAAAGCTGAAACACGTTTCAAATCGCTGACTCATCAACAGTGACGTCATGACACACTTTGAAATGAACACCCAGTAGTTAATTGTGAATGCTCACAGTTAGGCCTAAATACATTTATTTTAACAATATTTCCGTTCCCGTTCTCGTTGTTTCCGTTCCCGGTTTATTGTGAACCAGCCTTTAGAAGAAATCAAGCGCGATTGCACACGTTACTTGAAGAAGAAATTAGGTAGCATTCTTCGCTTACGAATTGAAACTATGCAAATCTAGCTTTCAGGTATAGCTCCCTGTGAAGATGACTTGAATAATTTCAAGGGTGTAGATGGGAGAATAATATTAAAATGGATTTGAGGGAGGTGGGATATGGTGGTAAGGACTGCATTAATCTTGCTCAGGATAGGAACCGATGGCAGGTTATGAGGGCGGCAATGAACCTTCGGGTTCGTTAAAAGCCATAAGTAAGTACCATGTCCCCTTAACACGATTTCACTTGTTGTATTAGACCTGTATTCTTAAAAATAATAATAATCCGTGGCGCTACAGCCCGTGAAGGGGCCCAGACCGACCAGCCGGCTGCTGGTCTCACATCCACATGCCGAAGCAGTGGTGGACGATCATCCAACCAGAATGGAGGTATCGTATGTTTAGCACGATGATCCCCCCCCAGCCGTTATAGCTAGCTTTCGCAACCGGATTTCGATACCTATCGTAGCTTCCCAAGTGTATCACGATGCTGGGTGGGCACCGATCACATACACTGGCCGAAATTTCATGAGAAAATTTCTTCTCTAATGAGGACTCGATATTGATATTGATATTTATTATATTATAGTTCAAAGACAAAGTGCATACAAGTAATAATTTAAACCCTTACATTACACACTTTATAATTTTACAATATATATACTATTATTTAAATCCAATTTCTACAATTTAAATATTTAATATAAAAAAGTTTTGTTTTATCTTGCACGTGCGTATAGTTTTGTGCAAGACTCAACTCATTTTAGTATGTTGTTACTTGCTACTTTCTTCTATGCATAATTTTACATCTATAACACAAAAAAAAAAAGCGTTAAACGTATTTGTTTAATAATCGTTATTCTTATTATTTATTTATTTATTATTTTTTTTTCATTCAATTCATGAGGACTCGAACCAGCGCGCATTCCGTAACGCGAGTCTTAGGCAGGATGCCTTAGGCCACGACGCCACGGCGCGGGACCCTGTATTCTTACTGGTCATTATTTCTGCTAGTGTTGAAGTTCTCCAGTTTCCACTGTCAAAATCCGGTACTTGTGTAATGGTGTTTACTGTATCTGATCTCCGAAACGTTTATCAAAGCTTGTTCACGCACTGCTCGCCTGACGAACGCCAGACCACACGAAATTCACATGTTCAGCTACTCCGAACAAATAGTTCCTTCTCCTGACCAGTACATGAAAACTGTGATCTTTACTCTCTACTTGCCACATTTCTTGTCCTTCCGAAGCTAATGGCTTTTCATCTAACATCACTTGGGGTCGATTGCTGCAGATTTTATGGTGCATTTTTTCTCCTTTTAATTGTATTTGACCCATGACTGTTATGAAGACATAATTAACCTTATTACTGATAAAGAACTACATGGGAAATTTGTCGAGAACTTCTCGAAGCTGAAAAACTTTTGCATTGCTCCTGTGAGACACCGTGCACTCTGACTAATGAGATCACTCACTCACTGGTCTGTCACCTTTCGCCACAGCTCAGCTGTCGTGTGACTCCTGACGCACATGAAGTCATTCAAATTCGTTTCTAGTGATCGGAAACAACCCTGTATAAGGCATACTAGTCGGTCTCGGTAGCGTAGTTGGTAAAGTGCTGGCCTTCTATGCTCGAGGTTGCGGGTTCGATTCCGGCCCAGGTCGTTGGCATTTAAGTGTGTTTAAATGCGACAGGCTCATGCCAGTAGATTTACTGGCATGTAAAAAAAAAAAAACTCCTGCGAACAAAATTCTGGCACACCGGAAACGCTGATATAACCTTTGCAGTTGCGAGCGTCGTTAAATAATCCATAATTAAAAAAAGGAATACTTCATAGCTTTCGGCTCTAGCTAGTCTTCGTTTCTAAAGCGGTGAAGCGAAATGGACATTGGCGAGGGTATTTCCTTCCCCAAGTTTGTTCTATACTTCACGCCGTGTTGAACTATTTTTTTATGCTCGACCATGCCGAAATGTAGTAATTATACACCTGGTAGCAGACCTTTAATGCATGTCATTAAAGTACACTTACTCATTAAAGGTCAGGTCTTTCAGCCAATGACGACTCAGGTTACAACTGTTCAGCCAATGACAGGTCAGCTTTCTACCGTTATAAAACCGCAAGTATCGATTATTCTCGGATATGCAATCGAAAGAGAATTAGCGAAAAGTCACGGAGGCTGGAAATCCAGTACTGTCGCAGAAGGTTATGTTCTGTTACTATAATAATTAGCGTTAATTGTAAATAATATTCAAACAAATTCAATTTGTCATCTCGTTTTTCAATGTCTAATTTAATTTCAATGTTATCTCTGTAGGTTCTTATGGCTTAGCAAGGTCAATGTGGACATCTGTTCCTCGGAAAAAATCAATACTTTCGCGTCTGCGCACATCTCACAACATACGGGACATTGCTAAAAAATTAATAATATCAAGTTAGGAATATGGTCGAGCATAAAAAGTCGTATGAAACTCGCCAATAATGGTAATTAAGAAGCTCGTATGAAAATTATGAAACTCGCTTGCGCTCGTTTCATAAATATCCATACTCACTTCTTAATTACCTTCATTATAGGCTCGTTGCATAATGTACTATTAGCTAATTATCTTAACGACACTGTATGAACTATTAAACGTCAACGAACTTGGTGATAGTGAGATGGTATTTGTGAGTTAATGCCGAGGATTAGTCATATATTACCTAAGATTCAAATTTCAAATTTATTCACAATTTAAAATTTTTAAATTTGAAACCTGACATTCGCCTTACGGTTGGGGAAAACCTCGGAAAAACCCAACTAGGTAATTAGCCCAAGCAGGAATCGAACCCACGCCCGATATTGAACTGTTGTTACCCGATCCGACGAGAAACCGTACAGAAACATCTCAACCGATTTGTGCATAAAAATACTTTCGAAAGATTATTCTTTCACGATTAGAACCGGGTTGCTTTTGATAAAAGGCCGTCGTACACTTGAGCCTGTATAATGACTTATGTCGTAGTAAAAGTGGAGCACACAAGAGTAACATAGTAAACTGTTGATATAATATAATGACGAATGAGCAAAGTCTGTTTATTTACTAAAGAGTTGATGTTTGCGAGTCATTTAGGCAATAAACACACACTCATTATTACTCTATAAGCGGGTTCTTATCTGCCATTCAACCAGGAACTGTGCTATTACCCCTTGACCTCCACAGCAGTGGCCTAGGTTAACTGGTCTCTTAGAGCAGGGATAAGAAAACTACACATTCCATTTGAAGAACGGAGAGATTCTATATAAATGATATCATTTTATATTTTTGTTCATTCCGAAACAATTTGATTTTTAATGTTATCGCCCAGTTACAATCTTGTCAACGTTACATAACCACATTCTTACATTAAGCTTAAACACATTGCAACGCAAGTAGTTCTACAGACTCGCAGATTTACACGAGAAAAAAAATGAAAGTATATTACGAAAGAGAGAAAAATTATGGCCCTCCAGGTTGGGGGTCAAATGGGGAAGTACACCATTGGTCTGCAAAAATTTAGTAAAAATGATTTTTTTATATCTCTGCTACTATAAAAGCTAAATGAACAAAACTTGTTATACTGAATATACATTCATTACGCTTTATAAAACTCTATTCAGAATATTAAAATAGCTAATAATTATCTGTAAAAGCAATATCAAATTTGTATATTTTTTACAATAGGCAAAAGGTCATACACTTACTTATTGATTCTAGTTCACGTTAACACTTTGTTTAAAAACTTAAAATTGTTTAGTCGACACGTTAAAAAGTGTTAAAATTTATTAAAAAAGGCTGTATACCCTGGACAGACGCGGTGTTGCGTCTTCATCAGTGTCCCACGAACTACTGTTGATCTTGAATTCTGTCATTTGCATTTGTCAGTTGTAGGCAAAACAAAAACAAAACAAACCAACACAAACACCACGTTATAATAAATACATTGCATTAACATATCACAATACCAATACTTACAAAATTGCAACTTCATTCAGAAAACTAAAAAACAAGATAGCATACAAAACAAATAACACAACACAGAAATATCTAAATAATCACATCAAACATTCAAATAAATATAATTCAACTGGCGTTTGCAACTGAAATGCAATAGTTGCCCACATTTTTACATAGGTCACACAGAAAGATCCTTTCAAACAAGATATAATGAACATATTAAAGCTAAAACCAAGCCCTACATCACATCAAATTACGCAGAACATATTATCAACAATAATCATGACTACAATAATATAGAAACAGATACGGAAATTCTACACATCATACCAAAACGTTCACAGTTAAACATCCTAGAACAATATGAAATATATAAACATATAATAACATACCCACAACATATACTTAATACACAATTACAGTTCAATGCCCACATATTGTTCCATATCACGATACATAACACATAAACAGCCACCCCCCACCATAAGAGCAACACACATTCACCCCTACAACTAACGAATGCAAATCGCAGAATTCAAGATCAACAGTGTTCACTGGGTCGAAACGGGCCGTCCAAGGTATATAACCTTTTTAAATAAATTTAATAAACAATTTAATAAATTTTAACACTTTTTATCGTGTCGACTAAACTTACTTATATTTAATTTCTCTGAAATTCAGGAGTCGGGAAATTTACTGGTAGCCCATTTCGTTTATTTAGGCCTATCTGTTTTACAAGTGCATAATTAAAAAACCGTTTGGATAACTTTATAGAGTTCTTGTGCATTTTGTGTTTTGATTTCAAATTATTATTATTATTTTACCAAACATTAATATATTTCATTGACGTAAAAATTGACAAGAATAAAAGGAAACACTGTTCAAAACATGCAGAGGTGAGCCTGCCTGGAGAGAAATAAAAAATAGGTTGCAGCCGCCAAATTACTCTTCAAGGAACGACCACTCATATAAATTGAGGGAAAGAAGACAGAGAACGGACACTGGAAAGTTTTCTTTTCTCAATCGTACTATCAGGGACTGGAATGCTTTACCTGCAGACTTACTAAAGGCTTTACCAACAACCAAAAATGTATTTAAAAATAGGCTTAAGGACTTTACTAATAGACGGTAATTATACACAGTATTTAAAGGGTGTAAATGATATGTTGTTATTGAAGTGTTGTATCAGTGAAGAATTATGTTGTCAGTGAAGTGTGTTGTATCAGTGAAGAAGTATGTCGTGTCAGTGAAGTGTGCTGTGTAAGTGAAACGTGTTTCTGTCAGTGAAGCTTTATAGTTTATAGTGTCAGTGCAAAGTATTTGAACAGTGAAATGTTTTTGAAGTGTTAGTGAAATCAGGATAGAATCAGTGAAATGTGTCGTAGTTCCATTGCAGTGAGTGGGTTGACAGCGAAATGAGTGTAATGTTGAAAGGTACTTGTGCAGATATGAACATATCATACTCGTGAGTTTTAGTTCGATCTTAGTTTTAAGATACAAATTAGATTTATTTCAAATGTTATTTTAAGTGATCTTTCATTTAATTTAGGATATTCCCTGTTGTTGTTATTATTATTAATTATTGTTAGTAAAAATTATTAGTATTATTATTAATTATATTTTTAATTAATAAGTTTATTATTGTCATTATTGAGTGTAATTAGTAACCACTGCCACCGGGTATATACCCACTGCAGTGTGAATAAATACATACAGAAAAGAGTAAACGAGCATAACAAGTACAAGAGGAGATATAAAACACTCTCAGGCAATGAAAATGTTCCTGGACGACGTAGTTGCTACTGTGGTAGGATTTGGGGCTCCACAAAGGCAACGCACTCTGGCGAGAGATTGAGACATCCGTCTGCTGTGCGCAGGGTCTCCAAGATTCGTATCAAGTCATAAATTGTGTTGCCACTTGCACAATTAATGCGCGCCCACATCCACGAAATCACGTGACTCCTATTGCATTTCCATGTTTACATTCGTTGTCACTGGAGGAGGGATAGACAAAACGCTTCGTTCCACCGCCTCTCCAGGCACGAACAGTGATGCCAGACGGTGGGAAATTCCTTCTGAGGTAGGGTAAAGTCCATGTGAAATGTTATTTGGGAGTAGGAGAAAGAGCGGCCGCAACACTGCCAGCTCACTGCTTCCCGCCAAACGGACCTGGGTTCGATCCCATGTGATTTGTGATGGTTATTAGCGGTTTACTCCATGTACTTGTGTCATCCCCTGCCGGTCTCTTACCACCATTGCTCTGTTTAAAAAGCGTAACATCTTCAGGAATTAATTATTATGTAAAAAAGTGGAGGAAATATCACTAAGCACTTCCTTCGGAAAAATAGGTATTTATATTAGTGTTAAATAGGCCTACCAATAAGCACAAAATTACGTGAATGGAAGGTTGTAAATAGGTGGGAATCGCCGTTTTCCGCATCCCTCCCCCCAAGAAAATGTCCCAAATATTGTACTGTCTTTGAATAGCATTTTTCTTTTGAAAGGAGCGTTAAAATACTGCTATTATTATTATTATTATTATTATTATTATTATTATTATTATTATTATTATTATTATTATTATTATTATTATACTGGATTAATCTTGCTCAGGATAGAGACCAATGGTGGGCTTATGTGAGGGCTGTAATGAACCTCCAGATTCTCTGAAAATCATTTCTAAGTAAGTTATTTTCGAATCTAGCCAGCTATGATAAAACATAAAGAGGAAGTAGATGAATGTGACATTATAATGAATTCATTATTGTTGTTGTTGTTCTTCTTCTTCTTCTTCTTCTTCTTCTTCTTCTTATTATTATTATTATTATTATTATTATTATTCGTATAGGCGGCCGGGTAGCTCAGTTGGTAGAGCAGCTGGCTACGGACTGGAAGGTCCGGGGTTCGATCCCAGGTGGTAGTAGGATTTTTTCTCGTTACCAAACTTTCAGAACGGCCCAAGGTTCACTCAGCCTCCTATAAAATTGAGTACCGGGTCTTTCCTGGGGGTAAAAGGCGGTCAGAGCGTGGTGCCGACCACACCACCTCATTCTAGTGCCGAGGCCATGGAAAACATGGGGTTCTACCTCCATGCCCCCCCAAGTGCCTTCATGGCATGTTACGGGGATACCTTCTTTTTACCTTTATTATTATTATTATTATTATTATTATTATTATTATTATTATTATTATTTTATTTATTTATTTATTTATTTATTTATTTATTTATTTATTTACATACTGGCTTTTAAGGAACCCGGATGTTCATTACCGCCCTCACATAAGCCCGCCATTGGTCCCTATCCTCAAGATTAATCCAGTCTCTATCATCATATCCCACCTCCCTCAAATACATTTTAATACTATTTTCCCATCTACGTCTCGGCCTCCCCAAAGGTCTTTTTCCCTCCGGCCTCCCAACTAACATTCTATATGCATTTCTGAATTCGCCCATACGTGTTACATGCCCAGCCCATCTCAATGATCTGGATTTAATGTTCCTAATTATGTGAGGTGAAGAATACAATGCGTGCAGTTCTGTGTTGTGTAACTTTCTCCATTCTCCTGTAACTTCATCCCCCTTAGCTTCAAATATTTTCCTAAGTACCTTATTTTCAAACACCCTTAACCTATTTTCCTTTCTCAAAGTGAGAGTCCAAGTTTCACAACCGCTAATATAACTGTTTTATAAATTCTAACTTTCAGATTTTTTGACAACAGACTGGATGATAAAAGCTTCTCAACCGAATAATAACAGGCATTTCCCATATTTATTCTGCGTTTAATTTCCTCCCGAGTATCATTTATATTTGTTACTGTTGCTCCCAGGTATTTGAATTTTTCCACCTATTCAAAGGATAAATTTCCAGTTTTTATATTTCCATTTCGTACAATATTCTCGTCACAAGACATAATCATATACTTTGTCTTTTCGGAATTTACTTCCAAACCCATTTCTTTACTTGCTTCAAGTAAAATTCCCGTATATTATTATTATTATTATTATTATTATTATTATTATTATTATTATTATGTGAAAATCCGATTCATGTCAAACGTGTATAGAGAATTTAGAGACAGATTCCCTGGCTTTCCAGTTCCAGGAAAAAAAAAAAACAAACTTGTTCTTAGGATATGTTATTATTTTCCTAAGCCAAAACGTTCTTAATATTCTTATTGAATTTGATATTCCAAAGAAGCTAGTTCGATTAATTAATATGTGTCTCTGTGAAACTTACAGCAGAGTCCGTATAGGACAGTTTCTATCTGATGCTTTTCCAATTCACTGCAGGCTAAAGCAAGGAGATGCACTATAACCTTTACTTTTTAACTTTGTTCTAGAATATGCCATTAGGAAAGTCCAGGAAAATAGAGAGGGTTTGGAATTGAGCGGAATAGTCAGCTGCTTGTTTGTGACGTGAATATGTTAGGAGAAAATTCACGAGTTATTAGGGAAAACGCGTGAATTTTACTTGAAGCAAGTAATGAGGTGGGTTTGGAAGTAAATGCAGAAAAAAACAAAGTATATGATTATGTCTCGTGACCAGAACGTAGTACGGAATGGAAATATGAAACTAGGAAATTTATCTTTTGAAGAAGTGCAAAAATTCAAATAACTTGGAACAACAGTAACAAAATATAAATGACAATCGAGAGGAAATTAAACGCAGAGTGAATATGGAAAATGCCTGCTATTATTCGGTTGAAAAGCTTTTTTCGTCTAGTACCTATGTTAAAAAAACTGGAAGTTAAAATTAATAAAGCAGTTATATTACCGGTTGTTCTGTATAATTGTGAAACTTAGACTATCATTTTTAGAGAGGAACAGCGGTTAAGGATGCTCGAGAATAAGACGCTTAGGGAAATATTTGGGGCTAAGGGGGATGAAGTTACAGGAGAATGGAGAAAGTTACACAACCCAGAACTGTACATATTGTATTTTTCACCTGACGTAATTAGGAACATTAAAAATCCAGACGGTTGAGTTGGGCGAAACCGGACATGCATATAGAGCAGCGGTGGCGAAAATGTAATCGTGCGCCGAGCCATTGTGTAACCTGCAACGTGCATAGCACCTATTGAGGGAGGCGGACACCCGAAGGGGAAGTGAAGCAACTGTCTGACTTATTAACGGATTTTCATTTTCCTTACGTGAAGCACTTAAATATAATTTTATACAGTACAAGGCTACAAACTGTGTTTAGTACGTGTAACGAAGAAAAAATGAACAATAAATTAACAATATCACAACCTAAAATTAACTGTCTTCGGAATGTGTCTGCGACAAAGTTTCAAAATCAGGAATTATGTCACTTACTGCCAGTCGTAGTTGATCACGAAGGTATTTGTCTGTCGTGATCTAAATTTGGTTTTTACTATTTTAATTGTTGAAAATAATTTTTCACAAACTTAATTTGTAGCGAACATGGCTTCAACAGAGCAAGCGAAAGGACGAAGCTTCGGATATTTATTTTTGGCAAAGATTTGAAAGTTCAACATTTGTCAAGTCCTTACATCTAGCTTTCATTTGATATCACATAGTAAATCAGTGAGTTCAAATTGAAGAGCTAACCGCATTATTCGTACATCTGCTGAAAAAGGGTCGACGTACAGAGATGGTGATGGTGATGGTGATGGTGATGGTGATGATGATGATGATGATAACAATAATAACACTTAATCTTTTAATGTTTCATCAGTAACATGTAGTATAATGCCGTTTTATGTTATACAACCGTTTTCCTCGTAATACTTGTGAACAAATCATACATTTAATATTCTCATCATATTGACAGCAAAAAAATGCGTCCTCCCATCCTACTTGGAACTTTCATGGTTTCGAGAGAGACATATGCCACTCGCAGGTCAGAGACAAATACAAATGGGACGGAGTTTGACTCCAGTGAGTGAGAGGGTGGGGGTTGGCGGCGGTTAGAAGCAAGCGAAATGCACAGCTATCACTGCGAGCCACAATGTCTCGCGAGTCACGTTCTCGCCACGGCTGCCATAAACAGATCATACCCGCAGCTGTGGCTTTAGCACCGAGCTACTGAAGGAATGTGTAGAAATGAACAGCGGTAGGCCTATAATCTGCTTTCGCCAATTGCGACATAGTCGTTCTCGGCTGATGGGAGTTGGTATTGGGAAAAGAAACGTAGCCCAGGCAGACGTCCACTTCGTGTAAAGGATGCTTATACAATCCAAATAATTTAGCTGTAAAGTTGAGCGTGAGAGCGTGATCCGCATTGGAAGTCAGAGGCAGATCTATCATTGACCCTGCGTCTGAATCTTGCGTGTGGTAATTGTGCCGCTGAGAGGCTAATTGGTTGCATGACACATGCAGGTCTACCCGGGGTCCCAAGGCCGAGGCACCGCGCTCCATACGTCTTGTACAATATCTAGCGACTGGCAAACTTCACCAATTAATCCCTTCTCTATCTCTCTCTCTCCCTCCAAACGAAAGACCGGTAGTTCATATCTACACAAAGATCGAATCCATATTTCAGTCTGTGGATCACTGAGAGTTTTATAACAGACTACGGGCAACTGTATTGAAAATGTATCCCATGAAAGTTATATTTATTTATTTATTTATTTATTTATCTAGCTAGCTAGTGAGTACAAATTACATTAATAAAACAAAAATGTTTCTAGCCACTACCGTAAGAGCCAAGCTCGTGTACGGTGAGGTCTTAGTCAATTATATAACATAAAATTTACAAGGACAGTTTACTAAATACAGTAAGCAACTTAATTCAAACTAATAAATACAACACAAGAGCAAGAATAAAGAAGAAAGAGAAAAAGAGAGAAAAACACACATTTAATATAAATTGACAATCCGACAGAAGCCAGTGATATTCAATAAAAACATGAGTATACTCGACAGAAATAAAAGGTAAAAAAATACATTTGTTGGATAATTTTACAAATTTCTTTTTTAAAATCTTCAATTTTAAAATATTTCAAATTTGGAAAATGGTTTGTAATTTTATTATAAAGTCTTGGGCCGAAACTAGCACCATGTTTAAGAGCTGCACTTGTATGACATTTAGGCTCAATTAATGGAAAAGTAGACTTTTGTCTTCTAGTACGATATTCATGTCGATTAGATTTGTTTTATTTGATTTCTGTGGTAGTAAATTAGTAAACTATATTTATAAATTTCTTCAATAGGCAATACATTAAAATCTGTATAAATTAAATTTGTTGGGTAATCCATATTTTTGGTCAGACAAATTTTTATTTATCTTCTGTATAATAAAATTAATGGATTAAGTACAGATGATGCTACTCCACCCCAATTTATTATACCATATTGTATGAATGATTGTACCAAAGCTAAAAATATTATTCTCAATGCCTCCTTAGTGATGAAACTTCGAAGTACCTATTATGAATTTATAAATTGTCTTTCTTATACTTGTACACATGAAATCAATTTGTTTATCCCAACGTAAATGCTGGTTTATAATAATTCCTAAATATTTAACTTGTGTGGAAGGTGTTAGATGTGGGCAATTACAATAATTATTTGTTAATTCATTATAAACTTATTATCTAGACTACTACTGCGAATAAATAATGAAATTGAATTAAAAAGGAAAAAAGGCAGAGGATTCCCAGTCCAAAAGCAATTGCAGTAAACAGTGAAAGAATTTCTTATTTATCATATAATAATTACAGTCACTAAGACAAAGTATATGATTATTTCTCGTGACGAGAATATTGTACGAAATGGAAATATAAAAATTGGAAATTTATCTTTTGAAGAGGTGGAGAAGTTCAAATATCTTGGAGCAACAGTAACAAATATAAATTATACTCGGGAGGAAATTAAACACAGAATAAATATGGGAAATGCCTGTTATTATTCGGTTGAGAAGCTTCTATCATCCAGTCTGCTGTCAAAATATCTGAAAGTTAGAATTTATAAAACAGTTATATTGCCGGTTGTTCTTTATGGTTGTGAAACTTGGATTCTCACTTTGAGAGAGGAACATAGGTTAAGGGTGTTTGAGAATAAGGTGCTTAGGAAAATATTTGGGGCTAAGAAGGATGAAGTTACAGGAGAATGGAGAAAGTTACACAACACAGAACTGCACGAATTGTATTCTTTACCTGACATAATTAGGAACATTAAGTCCAGACGTTTGAGATGGGCAGGGCATGTAGCACGTATGAGGGAATCCAGAAATGCATATAGAGTGTTAGTTGGGAGGCCGAAGGAAAAAGACCTTTAGGGAGACCGAGACGTAGATGGGAAGATAATATTAAAATGGATTTAAGGGAGGTGGGATATGATGATAGAGAATGGATTAATTTTGCTCAGGATAGGGACCAATGGCGGGCTTATGTGAGGGCGGCAATGAACCTCCGGGTTCCTTAAAAGCCAATAAGTATGTCTGTCTGTCTGGATGTTTGTTACTTTTTCACGCGATAATGGCTGAACCGAAAATATGAAAATTGGAATATAAATTAAGTTTGTTGTAACTTAGATTTTAGGCTATATGTCATTCAAAATACTTTATTTAAAAGGGAGGTTATAAGGGAGCCTGAATTAAATAAATCGAAATATCTCGCTTATTATTGATTTTCGTGAAAAATATTACATAACAAAAGTTTGTTTAAAACTAATTTCCGATAAGTTTTATTCTATACAAAATTTTGATAGGACTGATATTTAATGAGATAAATGAGTTTTAAAATTACAATAACAACGCCATCTAAGGCGCTGTACGGACATAAAAACAAATGACTTCGTATATAAGGGGCCTTGGACAACAACAATCGAAAGCTATTAAACAATGCCTAAGAGAATGTTTCTGTGTTTGTATGAAGTAATATGGGAAGCTAATTAATTGTTTAATTATTATTTCACCATTGGAAAGTGTAATTTCTCTAGATGGACATAATTCTACAAAGTTATTACAGTAACTTCTGAAACATATAGCAAATAATATAAAGTATACACTTTAAAACTAAATGATATGTCAATCTACATTAAACTATGGTTGCATGTAATAACAAAGAAACATGTTAAAGGAAATGTCATTGCACCAAATGATTGCTCTCTGAACCAAAATGACCGCATTTTAATTATTTAAATACAATTTGAATTAAGTAACATATTAAATGATTTATCCTTCTATCAAACACGAATGTTCCCTGGATCAAACGTCCTATTTGAATTATGTAATTACTTTATATTTATTTCTAACAGGTGCAGCGGAGCGCACGGGTACGGCTAATAAATAAATAAATAAATAAATATGTATATATATTTGTGTCAATTTACAATACCTTTTGACATTTTCTGACAGCCAAATATTAATTTACAGTCACTGATAAATGTATCGCACTGCAATATACCGCTCCCCTCTATCTCTTCGCAGGTCTTCTCCTAATTTTCTTCTTCCATAGCTTCCAGAATGCCCTTTTTCCATGTTGTCATAGGTCTTCCTCTTTTTCTTCTTCTTGATGTGGTCCAATCATATGCCAACCTTGGTAATCTTTCCGTATTCATTCGCATCATATGCCCATACCATATTAGTTGTTTTGTGAAAATATCCTCTTACAATATCATTCTTAACTTGCAATTTCTCTCTGATTATTTCGTTTCTAATTCTGTCTCTTCTTGAAATGCCTGTTGATCGTCTCCAATAATCCATTTCTATGGCCAAAAATTTATTTTTGAATGCGTTTTGCAATTGACAAGTTTCTGCCGTATATAAAGTTGTACTTCTCACAATTGATTTATAAATTTTATGTTTAGTTTCAATTCTGATTTTATTATCCCATAATACTTGATTAAGAATGGATATTGCATATTTTCCTTCCTTCAAACGTTCTTTCATTTCTACATGGTTCCTTCCATCATCTGTGATTGTAACACCTAAATCTTTGTATTTATTATTATATTTAATAACACCTTTATTTTCAAGTATCAGATTTCGTTTCTTTCCCCCAGTAACCATACAATGAGATTTTTCAAAATTAAATTTTAATTCAGATTTTTCATATTCTTCAATGAGTTTTCTGCCCTTGTATTCAATATCATCATAGTCTTCTGCTAGTATAATTTGATCATCAGCAAATTGTAGAGTATATATATTTTTGTCACCAACCAAAACACTCATATGCCTACATTTCTTCTTCCATCCTTTCAGAGCTTCTTCCAGGTAAATTTTAAACAGTGTTGGAGACAGACAGCATCCCTGGTGTAATTCTTTAGTAATACGAAATTCAGTTGATACCTTATTTTTTATTTTTATTCTTACCAAAGAATGTCTGTATAAATTTTGAATTGCTTTAATTAAACTTATTGAAATATCAACTCTGTCCAAATATTCCCAAAGTTTAATGTGTCGGACCACATCATATGCTTTTTCCAAATCCACAAATAATATATTTAATTCTTTATTGTAAATTATTGTCTTTTCAATAATCTGATTTAGACAAAAAATATTGTCACATGAAATTTAATTAAAAAGGAAAAAGGCAGAGGATTCACAATCCAAAAGCAGTTGCATTAAACAGTGAAAGATTTTCTTATTTATCATATATTTTTTTTAAAAAGATACATAATTACAAGTTATCTCTTTAAAAGTCCACTAGTAGTTTCCTTTTATAGTCAGCATATTTTTTAATTTTTAGTGCATGTTTATACGGTTTTCTCTGCATAGTTGCGTTTGTATGTAGTGCATATAAACCCTCGGTCGAGTAATGTGATAGGTGGAAAAGTTTAGTTTTATGATATTTTGAATAGTTAAGAGTTTACAAGACCATACAGTCATACACAGAAAATCAGTCTCATTGTTTTATTTGCCCCACTGTTTTAAGCACTCTCATTTGTTCAACTGTATACCAGATGAGAATTTACAAAACTAACTAATCGCGCTCTTGTTTATGGGAGAGAGGCACGGACGCTCCGCAGAGCAGGTGAAACTCGATTGGCAAGTGCAGAAATGCATTTCATGCCCCGAACAGCAGGGAACGCTCTACTGGACAAGAAGTCAGAAGACGTGAACTCCATGTAGAATGTAGATCCTAATACCGATTATGTACATGGATATGGAAAACACTGAAAACAGCATGTCCTCCGCATGAATAACAGCAGGCTACCAATGAAAATGCTTTAGTGTGTCCCTCCTGGCCATAAACATGTAAGCAAGACCCTCACGAAGGTAAGTTAATGCAATAACGAAGCACGAGATCTGAGACACGATCAAATGACGATTATTATTATTATTATTATTATTATTATTATTATTATTATTATTATTATTATTTATTATTGTGTTTACTTGAACTAGAACGAAGAAAAAAATTTAGACATTCGTTTATTTGCAATATTGCATGCCAAATGGAAAAGAAACGAAATGCATTGAAATTCACACGCTGTTACATTAGCAGAACAGTGGAAAATACAAATAAAGAAACAAATAAATATTATAAGTGCCACGAAGATGACAGTTTCTAACTGTAGGTTATGCTTCCAAGAAGTGAATAGAAGACGATAGACTAAGAAAAAATCTGGTCAAATGCACCATTTGATGCGAAGAAAATATTTTATTAAAATCTCATAAATAGTCGAAAATTCTATTCACAGCATCAGAGGAGGTATATTGTATTAGGAAACTTAACTCTGTGGTGAAAATTACGGAAGTAAATTTTGAATATGAGAATCTGAGGAGGTATAATATTGGAATCTGAGGAAGTGATACTCTTTAAGAATGATGTTCCACTCTGCATTTCTCTGCTGAAAATTACGGAAGTAAATTTGAATCTGAGAATCTGAGTAGATAAAGCATTGAAATCTGAAGAAGTGATAATCTTTAAGTATCATGCTCAATTTTGCATTTCTCTGGTGAAAATTGCGGAAGTAAATTTTCGATCTGCTGATCACATACTGATATGAAACTCGTGAAAAATCTGGTTGTAAATTTGTAATCTTGGAATCTAACGGAATGAATTAAATTAGGATCATTTTGTACAGCAGAATCCCGTGGTGAAAATTACGAAAATGGATTTGAAATCCAATAATCGGAAGAAGTGAAGTATATTTTGAATCTCGGGAAATGATTTTCTTTAAGAATCATGTTGTATACGTGGAAATCTCTGGTGAAAATTGTGGAAGTAAGTTTTGAATCATAGAATCTGAGGAAGTGATGTAAATTTTGATTCTGAGGTACTGACATTCTTTAGGAATCATGTAGGCCCTACTTTGGAACTCTCTGATGAAAAAAAAAAAAACGGAAGTAAATTTGGAATCAGAGATTTTGGGGAAGTGATACTGATTAAGGATGTACGTGTTGAAACTGGTTTCACCCTCGACCGAACAAGTGAATCACGGAGCCAGAGTTGTGAATGGGTCCTATGGCGGTGGGAACCTTCGGGAAGGGTTGCTAGGAAACTCGTTTCCACTGCCACCTGTTCTCATCGCTGCACCTGCTGAGCGTTCACCTGCGTCCTATATCGTATTCACAATTTGTAGCCTACTTTCATCATGTAGCTCGACCGGATTTTGAAGACACTGACGTCACACTATATTGTTGTGTTTATCCACTATTTGCAACTTCACTTTCTCGTGCAAGAAAAATAACAGCGCCGAGTGTGTTAACTGTGATGTAACATTTCTAAACTTATGAACAGGCTTGCTATTAAGTACTACTCCGGAGATTTATCAACTTCGAAATCATGTAGGCCTAAGAAAATATAAAGTCTGACTGGTTTACAACCGTCTTGAGCTCAATTTTAGCTCAGTTTCCACTCCCTGGACCCGTGTTGAAATCCCGGCGATTGCTGAGTTATATTTGTGATGATTAAAGCTAAGGTCATGAGGACTTTTATATGTTCTTTCGTTTTTCCCTCGTTATTCTACCAACATTCCACAATTACTTGCGAATTGTAAATGAGGCAGTAGAACAAGTGGACAGCTTCAAATACTTGGGGTGTACTATAAGCAGTAATATGAGCTGCTGCCAGGAAGTCAAAAGAAGGATAGCAGTGGCAAAGGAAGCTTTTAATAGAAAAAGGAGCATCTCTTCTGTGGATTATGGAGAAAGAACTAGGGAAGAGACTAGTGAAATGCTTTGTATGGAGTGTGGCATTGTATAGAGCAGAAAAATGGACATTACGACAAAGTGAAGAGAAGCGAATAGAAGCCTTTGAAATGTGGATATGGAGAAGGATGGAGCGTGTGAAATGGACAGACAGAATAAGAAACGAAGATGTGTTGGAAAGAGTGAGTGAAGAAAGAATGATGCTGAAACTGATCAGAAAGAGGAAAATGAATTGGCTGGGTCATTGGTTGAGACGAAACTGCCTTTTGAAGGATGCACTAGAAGGAATCTATCAGATGATAGACGACATTAAGCTATATGGATCATATGATGAGACAAAGAGGAAGGCAGAAAATAGGAAAGACTGGAGAATGCTGGGTTTTACAGTGAAAGCTCTGCCCTTGGACAGAACACTATGAATGAATGAATGCCTGAAAAATATTAATTCCATTTCAGATAAAAAGATAGGTACCGGTATTTTAGAGACATTTTTCTCAGAAACTCTTTGCATTACAGGTTTCTAAAAATTAAAGCATTTTTTCAATGCAGTTGACTAGCCTATATTTACCGTCATTTTAACCTACATTATGAATATTCGTAAAATAAAAAAACTATTTTCCATCCTAAAAAGAATTGTTTAAAATTATTCATACTTTTTTATTTATTTATTTATTTATTTATTTATTTATTTATTTATTTATTTATTTATTTATTTATTTATTTATTCAATCTGACAGAATTAAGGACATAAGGCTTTCTCTTCCGTCCTACCAGATAGCACATATAAATATAAAAAAGAAATACAAACCCTGATGAAAATAATACATATTACATTAAAGCCCTATAGAGGGTCAACAGAGTCAAAAGAATACTATAGAGCTCTCATGGAGCTAATACAAGAAAAAATAAAGAAAAACAGAGATAGCAATGATGATAGTGATAACTGATAATAGTAATAATAATAATAAAAATAAAATAAAAAATAAAAAAATAAAATAATAATAATAATAATAATAGCAATAATAATAATAATTATTATTATAAATACATTACATATTAATTGTCAATTTTACAACAGCGTAGTTACAATATTTACTATATGTCATGGATTAAGCCGAAGTTACGCAACCTGACAGGTGTTCAAAAGCAATTCCATGAACTAGAATGCGATTTATTAATTTAAATTTGAATTTTGATATTGTCCGACAGTCTCTGACATGGTCAGGAAGAGAATTCCAGAGGCGTGGAATCGATATGCTGAAAGATGATACTTTTCTGGGTGTAAAATCCATAATAATTTTGATAATTTTGTGAAAGTGGCCATGCTTCTTTGCTACGATATGAAAAAGGAGTATGCAAAATTACAGGCTCCTATCCCAGTATTTTCTGAGAAAAATGTTCCTAAAATATTAATGTTTTTTAATTTAAATTTAATAAATGCTTTTCGGGTTTAACATTTTTTATAAAATCAAGTTTATGAGATAGAAAGATAATCTAAAAGTCAAATGCACCTACAAATATTGTGTTTGTGTGTGTGTGTGCTGTATAAATTGTAAATTGATAGATTCAAAAGTTGAAGAGTAATAACAAAATTTCTTCACTAATACACAACAGCCATATGCTCAGATTATCCAGCCCCCTTAATGACCAGCGTTTGATGGAGCTGCGACATAACTACTCTGATAAATTTATCAGGGTTATATGAAGATGTTTGAATGGAGAAACATTTCGTCATTTTTCTAAGTTATTGTAGAATAGCATGAGAAGAGTACGTACTGTAGATACTCGAAAAGAAGCTTCTCTACTGCTTCACTTCAGTTCACGGTCGGTTTGCAGCATTTCTCGCTCTTATCTCACTTCAGTCTGCTTCTATTTGGAATTGCCTCGTCCGGATTTTCCTCACAGCAGTGTTTGGCTGAGTCACATCCTTCGTTACCAACATTTCCCTTATGGAGGTCATAATGCTTGATATGCAGACAGATTTTAAACAAAGCAATTAGCCATTTTTCTTCTTTTAACCAGTTCCTACAAACTAGACAGTACTGCCAAA
The DNA here is from genome assembly GCA_025594305.2 of Periplaneta americana. Taxonomy (NCBI): domain Eukaryota; kingdom Metazoa; phylum Arthropoda; class Insecta; order Blattodea; family Blattidae; genus Periplaneta; species Periplaneta americana. Next base: position 26,915,777 of record JAJSOF020000011.1, read on the forward strand.
TGAAGACTTTGTCTGTAACACGTGGGCCTAGTGAGTTCCAGAAGGACTATTCCCAAAAGTACTTTTACAGTAATATTTACAGCAATATTGGATTGCAAAAAAGAAAGAACTTTGGACTAGTGAATGGATACCTAGCCTGAAAAGGACAGCAAATTTAGCAGCTGTTCGTTCCGTTCCCGGCAGATCTCTCGACGGTACCCGGCGCAGACATGATGGCTGCCCGGAGATTGAAACTTTAGCACACGTCTTGGGATTCTGTGAACAGGGATTGCTCTTGAGGAACTCTAGACATCATCATGTAAGATCCAAAATTGCTGCCCCATTAAGAAACAAGGGCTGGATAGTAGAAGAAGAAATCTCCTGTCTAGCTGAAAATGGGTCAACGAGACGAGTAGATATTTTAGCGTACAATGCTGACACTAAACAGGGCATCATTGTGGACCCCACGATACGTTTTGAAGTAGAATGTCATCAGTCAGCCGAGGTCCACCTTGAGAAGAAGTCGATCTATGAGCCTACAGTCAACTATTTCAAGCTGAAATATGCCTTAATTCACGTTGAGGTATTCGGCTTGCTCATAGGTGCTCGAGGGACTATACCAGCTTTTTTCGAAGAATTTCGACGGCAGTTTGCTCTGCCAACATCTCTGAGGGATGACATTGTGATAATTGTGTTTAAAAAATCGTGCCAAATCCTAATTAATCACATGGTGCCACATTAATAGCAATTGTAATTTTTCACGCCCTTTTCTTTGTTTCCCCTCTTTAAAATATAATATCTATGTTTACATATGTATATACTGAGTCCGTAAGAGCTACCCTCAATGGGGGGCAGTTTAATATTATTATTATTATTATTATTATTATTATTATTATTATTATTATTTAAACATACTGCGAAAAATTACCAAAAATTCTCCTAGGAAACTAGATATCTTATGATGAAAGAGTAGTGGAACGGAGAAAAATTCTCACCGGCACCGGGATTTGAACCCGGGTTTTCAGCTTTACGTGCTGATGCTTTATCCACTAAGCGACACCGGATTCCCATCCCGGTGTCGGATCGAATCATGTCAGTTTTAAGTTCCACCTCTTGGGTTCCCTCTAGTGGCCTGCCCTCTACACTACCTACGTCATAGATATCTATGAACGTAGGACAATGTCTCCGTTCCATTACTCTTTCATCGCACGATGACGCAGAATATCTGCATGGAAACATCATATGTACTTCGGTACAATAAATAATATATAGGCCTAGATATCTTATGCTGTAGCGGAAAATTGAAAGCTGATTGCTAGAGATGGTGGACTTTCGGAATTACGATAAATGCGAAATGTGTCCAAATGCTGTGAAAATAACATATACTTAATACAAAATTACAATTCAATACATACACATTATTTAATCTCATAAAACACGACATATACAAACAATCTCCCACCACCATAAGAGCAACACACCCCCCACCACTGACGACAGCAATCGCCAGAAATCTAGACGAGCTGGAGCCGCAATAGTTCGAAACACATTGATGATGACACTGCACTGATGTTGAAAAGGGCCCGTCTGTTATTAAGGTACATTACATTCCTTTTTTAAAAACAATTTTGACGTTTAATTTTAAGAAAGTTTTATATAAAAATGTTATTGTACATTTTTTAATCCTTCATAAAATACGAAATTGAGTAATTACAAAATGCGAAACCGTAAGTAATGTCATTAATTTAAGGGGGTTATTCTTTGAGATATTTCAAACAGAATAGTAATATGCCTTACAAGAGCGGTATGTTGACGTTTTCATGTTCGAGGAAAAGATTGAAAAAGCGAAACGTAGTTGAGCTTTTTTAATTTCCGAGAACATGAAAAAAACATACCGCTCGTGTATCGTACATTATTTTGTGCGAAGATCGTTTATTACATGCCTGAAAGAGGAATTTCTAATTAGTTGCAATGAAATCTCCATGTTGGTTTCTGTTCAATGACGGCAACTTTTAAAAACTAAAATATCTATCTTCAACATTGTTGCTATAAAATGTTTTCTGTGTTTACTATATTCCAGCAGGCCGTGATATACGTCTGTCTTCCCCTCCCCCCAGTCTATAAATGCGAACTTAAAACAAAACGGTAAGGTTATGTAATGATTTATTTTTCATTTTAATATTTTAACAATATTGTTTATATAACATATTGCAGTAATAACATCGTCATCTGGAATCTTGTTGATTTTTTCACGGCTTCCTTAATGTTACTTGCATTACAAATGCAGTAACTTTTGTGGTGTTGTAGTTTACTTAATTTTTGCAAATACTTAAAAACAATAATTAACAGTGCAATTTAGGTGAAATTGCAGTGGTAAGTTTCCAATTTATAATTATTACTGTGTTAAACATGTCTAAAAATAATATGTTAAAAGCCTAAAGCAGTAAAATGAATATGGCGCTTAAGCGGTAAGAAGAGGGAAATTGTTATGTGTGTTACGTTGGGAATACTGAATGTGGTATTTCACACTTACCGCGTATTGATTTTGTGCGGAAAGCAAGCAAATACGCACGATCTCGCACAAAAGTTTGTTACAATTTTGCTCGTTTTTTGCTTTCTTTTCGAGATAAAATTATTTTATATGAAATATTTTATAGTGTGTTTTGATAAAGAAATTGATTGAATTCCCAATATGCTCAGTCAGTTTAAGAGACCAGTGTGTTATGATAATAAATGATTGAAAGAATTTTAGTTTTGTCCTTTAAATGTGCAGAAATTTGATCCGAACAAATGCAACTTTTCGTTCTGCAAAGGAATGTTTCAATGTTACATTTGTTCGGGTCAAATTTCTGCACATTTGAAGGATAAAAATAAAATTCTTTAAATCATTTCTTATCATAATACACTGCTCTCTTAAATTAACTGAGCATATTGGGAATTAAGTCAACGGCTTTCCTAAAACACGCTATGAAACGTTTCATATAAAACAATTTTTATCTCGAAAAGGAAGCAAAATTGTATTAGTTTCTTTTGTTTAAAATATCTCAAAGAATAACCTCTTAAAATTAATTAAATTACTTAGGTTCAACCTGTATATTGTGTTTCTACGAAATAAGAGCGAAATTACATATCGTGAAACTTTTTTTTTTTTTTTGTAAAAAAAAAAATCAGAATCTATCTTAAGGCCCCTCCACATAAGTGTACAGGTTCTTATATTAAATTGATTATAAAATAGTTTGGCCACACTTCTACATTAGCTTTTCCAGTACGAATAGTATAGGAATGTGTCCTACCTGTACCCAGTTTGTTATTATCTGTACCGGTATCTAGAGTTTTCAACTAATCTGTCTGGTGCTGGTGGTAGAATATTAGCTGTCTCTGCGATCTCTTTACGTAAGGTTTAAGCATGTGGCTATGTTGTAAACTGAAATTATGTTTTATTTTAAAGCTATTATTGTTTTATCCCATAAATATAAATAAATATATATATAATATTTTTTTTTCTAAAGTGTTTATATAATGTATATCTTTTTAATGGTTCAACATAAATAAATAATTTTGGTATATAACATTCTCCATATGTAGGGGATCATTTTCGCGAACGAAGATTTACCCTGGGTCAATTTGTAAAGGAGTTAGATCGGTCCAATTTTTTTACAAAAAATTGTGGGCCCCAAATTCGATTCCCAAGTTTGAATTATATAAATTGCTTAGTTTACTATAAGAATCATGACACTAAGTTTGAAAGACATTAAACGAAAAATGTGGATTTTTGTCCTGAGTCTATGAATACCGAAATAATAGACCTATAGCTTATTTATTTTGCTATTCTTATTTTCATGTAGATATTTTACGAAATTCATGTCTTATTCTCTTAACTATTACTTTATTATTATTGTTTATATAATCATTAGGCCTATTATTATTATTATTATTATTATTATTATTATTATTATTATTATTATTCTGTATTGTATTGTTTTGATATTTAAATTGAAAAAGTTTTAATAGTTTGATTCATTTAATAAGCCTATTAATCTATAGCTAGCTTGAATGATTTACAATTTAACCCCCACTCCTTGGCTTATATACAAGGAAAGTATTTTATCATGGACCAAGATCCGCAATTGTCTCACAGTAGCGCCACCAGTAAGTCTTCAAGTATGTTTGAACGAAATCGACCGTGGAATATTACCAGTTCACATGGTTCTTTCTTGCTAATCTCTCTAATAATATAAACGTCTGGGCCGGCTTTCCTTTTATTTCTAAGTTTGTAATTACTTCGCCGCCAATTTACTCTCTTTTGTTTCATTCCAAACTTTGTGGGGTGACGTCATCATCGAATGATTACATTTCAGATTACATATAATTAGTCAGTTTCTTGTATGAATTTGGTCTTCTTTAGCGATGAAGAGAAAGGGACTTTACAAGATTCTGTTAGAGATATGTAATATCGAGTCTGGACGCTGTCGAGAAACTGTGCTTTAAAGACTTTAAAAAATCTTGCATAACGTCATGTCTGACAGTAGGGAATAGTGAAATAGATTTAATGAGGAATTTCATGTGACTTAGAATGACTCCTATCTTTTGAACATATTAAATTGATGCAAAAAATCGTAACGTTTCTTTTATTAAATCCAAAATTATTTATTTTTCGTAAACGAATCGGTAATATATTCTTCTCCATTGAATGATATTAAAGAAAAAAATTCTTTCCAGACCTGGTATAGAAGCCGAGACCTTTGGCTAAGCGCACCAACGCTCTACCACCGAGCTATCCAGGAATGATACACGACCACGGGACTTTATTGCACTATAATCTTCTCAATAAGAAGATGCTTACTAAGTTTGTTTTTGAATACTGATAAATTCCGACAGTGTCTGATGTCACTGGGTAGATCTATGCATTATAAAAACGCTTTAAAAATCTTGCATAACGCCATTTCTGACAGTAGAGAGTAGCGAAATAGATTTAATGAGGAATTTCATGTGATTTAGAATGACTCCTATCTTTTGAACATATTAAATTGATGCAAAAATTCGTAACGTTTCTTCTATTAAATCCAAAATTATTTATTTTTCGTAAACGAATCGGTAATGTATTCCTCTCCATCGAATGATAGTAAAGGAAAAAATTGTTTCCGGACCGGGTATAGAAGCCGAGACCTTTGGCTAAGCGCACCAACGCTCTACCACTGAGCTATCCAGGAACGATACACGATCACGGGACTTTATTGCACTATACTCTTCTCAATAAGAAGATGCTTAACTAATTTTGTTTTTGAATACTGATCAATTCCGACAGTCTCTGATGTCACTGGGTAGGGTATTCCACAAGCGTAATAGCGAGATAGTGAATGATGATGATTACATTGGGTTTTTTTAGTTGTTTAACGACGCTGTATCAACTACGAGGTTATTTAGCGTCGATGAGATTGGTGATAGCGAGATGGTATTTGGCGAGATGAGGCCGAGGATTCGCCATAGATTACCTGGCATTCACCTTACGGTTGGGGAAAACCTCGGAAAAAAAACCAGATAATTAGCCCAAGCGGGGATCGAACCCGCGCCCGAGCGCAACTTCAGACCGGCCGGCAAGCGCCTTAACCGACTGAGCCACGCTTTTGGTGTTTTATGTGCTGGAATGGGTAGTCTGCTGCTATTTTGCGTGCGTGTGTAGAGATTGTGATACGATGACAACTGAAGCGGGATGCAAGGTAGGTAGGTGTAGAGATGTGAAGGACTTGGAAAATGGAACATGGGGATAAAAATTTCTACATTCGTTAAGCGGAAGCCAGATGATGAATGAAATGAGGGAGAAATGAAGGTGTTGGTGGAATGAAAGGGGAAACGGGAGTACCCCGAAGTCTGCAACGTCTGCTTTGTTCACCAAAAAGTCGACCTAGACCTGACCAAGGGTCAAACCCGGGCTACCTGGATGGGCGGACACAGCTATTACTAACGATGATGATGAAGATGATGATAATAATACTTACTTACTTATTGGCTTTTAAGAACCCGGAGGTTCATTGCCGCCCTCACATAAGCCCGCCATTGATCCCTATCCTGAGCAAGATTAATCCAGTCTCTACCATCGTATTCCACCTCCCTCAAATCCATTTTAATATTATCTTCCCATCTACGTCTCGGCCTCCCCAAAGGTCTTTTTCCCTCCGGCCTCCCAACTAACACTCTATATATGCATTTCTGGATTCGCCCATACGTGCTACATGACGTGCCCATCTCAAACGTCTGGATTTAATGTTCCTAATTATGTCAGGTGAAGAATACAATGCGTGAAGCTCTGCGTTGTGTAACTTTCTCCATTCTCCTGTAACTTCATCCCTCTTAGCCCCAAATATTTTCTTAAGAACCTTATTCTCAAACACCCTTAATCTCTGTTCCTTTCTCAAAGTGAGAGTCCAAGCTTCACAACCATATAGAACAACCGGAAATATAACTGTTTTATAAATTCTAACTTTCAGATTTTTTGACAGCAGACTAGATGACAAAAGCTTCTCAACCGAATAATAACAGGCATTTCCCATATTTATTCTGTGTTTAATTTCCCCCTGAGTGTCATTTATATTTGTTACTGTTGCTCCAAGATATTTGAATTTTTCCACCTCTTCGAAGGATAAATCTCCAATTTTTATAGTTCCATTTCGTACAATATTCTGGTCACGAGACATAATCATATACTTCGTCTTTTCGGGATTTTCTTCCAAACCTATCGCTTTACTTGCTTCCAGTAAAATTCCCGTGTTTTCCCTAATCGTTTGTGGATTTTCTCCTAACATATTCACGTCATCCGCATAGACAAGCAGCTGATGTAACCCGTTCAATTCCAAACCCTGGACTTTCCTAATGGCATACTCTAGAGCAAAGTTAAAAAGTAAAGGTGATAGTGCATCTCCTTGCTTTAGCCCACAGTGAATTGGAAACGCATCTGACAGAAACTGACCTATACGAACTCTGCTGTACGTTTCACTGAGAAACATTTTAATTAATCGAACTAGTTTCTTGGGAATACCAAATTCAATAAGAATATCATATAAAACGTCTCCCTTAACCGAGTAATATGCCTTTTTGAAATCTATGAATAACTGATGCACTGTACCCTTATACTCTCATTTTTTTCTCCATTATCTGTCGAATACAAAATATCTGGTCAATAGTTGATCTATTACGCCTAAAACCACATTGATGATTCCAAATAATTTCATCTACATATGGAGTTAATCTTCTCAAAAGAATATTGGACAAAATTTTGTACGACGTCAACAAAAGTGATATTCCTCGAAAGTTACTACAGTTAGTCTTGTCCCCCTTCTTAAAGATAGGTACGATAATGGACTTCTTCCATTGTTCTGGTACAATTTCTTTTTCCCAAATAGCAAGTACAAGCTTATAAATTTCGTTAGATAATGCGCTTCCACCCTCTTGTATTAATTCTGCTGGAATTTGATCGATACCTGGAGACTTATAATATTCTGAAAATAATAATAATAATAATAATAATAATAATAATAATAGTCTAATAATAATAATAATAATAATAATAATAATAATAATGAATAATGACAATTTATTATAATATCTCCCAGTTTGAAAGAGAAAATAAAGAGTGGGATGTGTTGCACTCGAGAATTGCCAAAGGTCAAAGACGTCCGCTGCATTACAGGGGCTGACTCGTCCTCTGCTACTCCCACGAGGTTGAGCAGCGCTGGTGCAACAATACTGGCTTGATGACACAATTAAGCTTAATGGTAAATTTTAATTGAGAGCTTGCGAATCTCGTCACAGCAGACGCGCGGGCGGGCGGAGCGTTGCGGTCCTGTGTGGGCTCCAGCTATCCATTTCACTCTCGATAAATTTGCGAGAGGTTCCACGTTTGAATACCGCTACGTGTTACTTCACTTGAAGCAGGTATGTAGGCCTACTCCAAGCTTACTACGCTTGTTTGATTAGTTTTATATTCGGTTATATACAGGGTGATTCACAAAATTCTCTCCCGGTTTATGGAGGCGATTCTTGAGGTTATTTGGAACAAAACAATGTAAATAAATTAATGGGGTCACATTGATAATGACGGAGTTACAACACATTTTCGAAACGCGTCATAGTGAATGGAGCGCTAGCTTCGGGATCAACAATAAGCATAACTTGTATGTCTGGGGAGACGATAATCTTTATGCCATGTTAGAATCTACTGGGTGTTCATTTCAAAGTGTGTCATGACGTCACTGTTGTTGGGTCACCGATTTGAAGCGAGTTTCAGCGTATATGTTAGACAAGTTGCCTATTATTTAAGGCGTTCTTCAATCTGAACTTGAGAACGTGTACGGTATAACTTGAACGTCGTAGCAACAGATGGCGGTCTGTACGGTCTGTGTGCTACCATAACCTCTTTCGAACTGTGTTTTGCGCCGGCAAGTTGTACGCAGGGTATTTGTTATCATCGTTTGCGTACGGTAACATTCCACAACACAAATCAAATGCTCCGTGTCCATGTTGACCGTCGAAGTTAATGTCAACAAATACGTAAGTAATCGTCTTAACCCTCTCCCCATATCCCGACAGTACGTATTTCCAAACAGTTCACATTCCTGCCACTACCGGCGTTACCGTACGTATCGGTACGTACTCTTCAGAATGAACGCCGTACTTGCTAGGCAGCTTTTCTGCCTCTTAGGTTATACACCTCTGCGGAAGTGTAGGAAGATTGAATTCTCTAGGCTCATCGGCTAGCCACATGACGGCATACAGCGAGCCATGACACATTTTGAACTGAACACCCAGTATAATTCCCGTCGCTCTAATATCCGGCAGCCAATCACGTTGCAGATCGGCTACATTTAAACGTGTGTGTCTTGTGATTCGCTGATAAAGATGTTAAGCATTTCCTAAGGCTGGATAAATATTAAATATATAATCACCCGCCATTTTGGCTCTTTGTTGACGTTCGCAGAAAGCACACGAGGACGTTATTTGCCGCTCAATTATTTGCTGAATTACAGTGCGTTTGATTTATTATCATAGAAGCTACGACATGATATTTAACGGTGTGGCAAATAGATCCCTCGTCTGGTAGCTCGGCAACGAAAGAACAAAAATAGCGAACGATACTACCTATCTAGCCTTTATAGAGCGTATACTGTCTCAGTGTGTAAAGTGGTATTCTGGATGACCAGCAGCTGGGGCCGTTCATTTTCCCTGGACACTTAACTGGTGAGATGTACCTTCACTTTTTACAAGAACAGTTACCACAGCTTCTTGAAGAGGTTCCTTTGGCAAGAAGACGCCAGGTGTACTTAAAACATGATGGAGCGCCTGCTCGCTTCTACTTACTTACTTACTGGCTTTTAAGGAACCCGAAGGTTCATTGCCGCCCTCACATAAGCCCGCCATTGGTCCCTATCCTGAGCAAGATTAATCCAGTCTCTATCATCATACCCACCTCCCTCAAAACCATTTTAATATTATCCTCCCATCTACTTCTCGGCCTCCCCAAAGGTCTTTTTCCCTCCGGCCTCCCAACTAACACTCTATATGCATTTCTGTATTCGCCCATGCATGCTACATGCCCTGCCTAAATAATAATAATAATAATAATAATAATAATAATAATAATATTCGAAAGATTTTCTTTACGAAAATTGTATCTTCCGACTATTTTGGTGAAATAAAGACATCGTTACAATATTTTAAATCGATGCCAAATTACACATTTATTTTCTTTTGTACGAAGAAGGGACCCGATATACCTGATGGCAGTGGTATACAACTAATAAATAATAATAATAATAATAATAATAATAATAATAATAATAATAATAATAATAATAATAATAAGGAGCATTCTAAATTAAATGAAGCATAGTCACTTAAAATAACATTTAAAGTAAATCTAATTTGTATCTTAACCCTAAGTTCGAACTAAGACCCATGAGTGTGACAGGTTCATACCTGCACAAGTATCTTTCGGCACTACACTTTTTTCGCTGTCAACTCACTCACTGCTCTGATTCTACCTGATTTCACTAACACTTCTAACCATTACACTGTTCAAATACTTTGCACAGCCACTTTACTGGCACCAAAACACTTCACTTACACAATAGACTTCACTGACACTACACACTTCACTGACACAACACACTTCCTCATTGATAGAACACTTCAATAACAAGATATCAATTACACCCTTTAAGTATTGTGTATAATATACTACCGTCTATTAGTAAAGTCCTTAAGCCTATTTTTAAATACATTTTTGGTTATTGATAAAGCCTTTAGTAAGTCAGCAGGTAAAGCATTCCAGTCCCTGACTGGAGGACATAGCTGAAGATCATTGCTTAAGTTACATGTTTGTTGAGTCAATCTGTCGAACAGCGTCACATTGTATTTAAGATCTGAGTTTCTACACGTGATTTTGTTCAAACATGTCAAGGACCTATTGCAATTTTTCCTTGAATTTCCTCATATACGCCTTATGGCTAGTTTTCTTCTCTGCCTTTCAAGTGATGCATTTAGTATAGATTCGAGGCGTTTCCCTAGTTCTATATAACTTCTGTGTTTCCTATATCCTGTGTGTTGCCTATATGCAGGGCAGTCCGGAAAATTATTGATTGACTCTCGTAATAGAAACTTAGCTACTTTCACTGAAAACAGATTCGAAGATTGCTACAGAGTATTTGGAAAATTGGGAATCAACTTTCAGACAGCAGATGTAGATTTATTGCATGTAATAGGAAGGGCTGGCTATTGTCTGAGATTTGGAGAATTCTCGTTTGAAAATCTTCGTTTGACTAAGCTAAGTCCATAAACAGTAGCAGGTGACACACCTTTCGGGCACCTCAGACTATGTTAATGCCTACCCATGCGTTATGAGGGGGGAGTTGGATTGTGATGCATGAATGGGTGATGTATCATACATGACAATGCCGGCACGTGGCTCAATTGACATATCATGTCTGGAATCATTTTTAATATTTCCTACAAGGACAGTCTTTCGGAGACAGCTTGTCCTCCCCCGTCCTCTGTCTGCAAGGAAGTACAGAATGTTCGCAAGTTTTGACACTGTTATGCAGCTTTGAAGTCTGGGTGGTCGCGAATACTTTGTGATTAGTTCAATTGAAGGACTCTTGGTAGAGTAAGCCTGCTGTTGAGTGTGCTTCACCTTACCTCAAAATAAATTAAGTTTTCTCCAGAATTATAGCAGATAGACAAACAACATCTTCACCAATCATAAAAAAGATCCTGTGGAGTTGATTGATACCCACAGTAAATGATCAGAATTATTTTATTTTAGTTATCAAAAACACTGGTTTACAAAAAGGGCGGCCGGGTAGCTCAGTTGGTAGAGCAGCTGGTTACGGACTGGAAGGTCCGGGGTTCGATCCCAGGTGGTGATAGGATTTTTTCTTGTTGCCAAACTTCCAGCATGGGGCTCTACCTCCATGCTCCCCAAGTGCCTTCATGGCATGTAACGGGGATACCTTAAAAAACATTTGGCTGCTACTGAGGAAATTTCAAGTATTTTATACTGAAATCGATGTGGTGATTCTATAAATCTGTAATACGATTTATCATAGAACGCCAGGTTTTTTAGTTGTAGGTCAGGAACATTAATTCTAAATCTTACTATTCAGTATACAGTATACCTGTACTGTAAAGTGAGATATGAATTGAGCTTAGTTTATATATTCTTTTCATTATTTTAAATACATTTATAAAAAGATATACACTTACAATATGTAATAAGCACTAAAAACTCTGTTAAAAGTGCTTGAGACCTTCGCTTTTCAGCTTATGATGGCATGTGGTTGATCGCTGTAGCAACCTCCAGAAATCATCCATCATGCTCAGACCGTATTGATCCTGGTACCTGGATTCCATCGTTGATATGTCCTAATAGAACCTCTCACCATGTTTGTCACTTACAGCGCCGAGATTTTATGGAAAAAAGTCAAGGTGTGAATGAAGAAAGTGCATTTTTAAAGACATGCAACAATCTAGATTCTGAAATGCTCTAAGCATGTTATATACTAGCTCAGCATAATAATCAGCTTGATAATTTCCTAAAAACCTAATTGATAATAGTACAAATGTGTCCCGAACTTAGTGTTCAAGAGCACTCAGTTTTGATCTGAATGTAATGTCACACATCATAATTGAAAATTAAAAATGTTATTATTTTAAAATTGTGACGTGATAGAAAAAAAGGACTTCAGATCTGTAATCGGCACACCCAAATTAGGGTTGGTACACTTGTTTTTGTTTAGTAGCAAAATCACTGTACACCATTGTACCATTTTCTTAGAAAATATTTGTCAGAACTTAATGAAAAATTTTATACACATTGTTCATTAGTAGTTTAACATTGGGAATGAAAGTTTTTTTTAACATAAAGCTTCAATTATTATTTTTGTTAAATTATTAACTTAATAAAAGTATGATTATTATTAAGTCAATAATATATTAAAACCAATACGTACAGTACTTAAAACTTTGTCAAAAAAATTACCTACAGTATCGAATTATTAATAAACAACGTGAATAACCTTTTTAATTAAGTTCTGAGAAAATGATATCAGATGAAAAAAAAAGGAAAAGAAAAACTCAATTCAATATTAAGCAAAATCTAGCTTTCAGGTAAAGCTACCTGTGGAGAAGACTTGAATAAATTCAAGATTAAAATTGTTTCGGGGCCGGGTATCGATCCCGGGACTCTTGGCTTAACGCATCAACGTTCTACCGACTGACCTACCCAGGAACTTCACCAGACATCGTCTCAATTTTTTCCACATAACTCGAGTGGGCTGACAAGAGCCAGAAACCCACATCGAGTGCTTCACAGGGATCTTTACCTGAAAGCTGGATTTGCATAATATAATATACACATTACTGTAGATACTTTAACAGAAAACCACAATTTCAAGTAGATTAAGCATAATAATTATGTTATGTTGCGAGACACAAATTTCGCCACTAATGACTGGATAAAGTGGAGGCAGATTGGATGGTGAGAAGAGCCAAAGAATACAGACCTTTAGATGGAAACACAGGAACAGGAAGGGTTTTTTACTTGGTTATTTAAGTACGCTGTATCATCTACTAGGTTATTTAGCGTCGATGTGATTGGTGATAGTGAGGTGAAATTTCGCGAGATGAGGCCGAGGATTCGTCATAGATTACCTGACAAACAGGAAGGTTTCTAATAGATGGGCGGATAGGCGGAGAGTGGATGCACATTTTCAGAGAAAGACGCTTGACAGGGGGAACAAATGGCATGCATTTTTTTATTATCTAATTTAATAAACCCTATTTCACCCTGAGATATATTAGGGTTATAGTTGGCATCAAAATACATATTTTATAACTAGGGAGCGGATTTTATGTGCTAAAAATTTAAATATATTTATTTTTTGTTTAAAAAAAAATATTTTTAAAAAATATGACAAAAATACCTTACTTAGCTTGAAAAAAAAAAGTTACTAGGTACTCACCAACTACACTTGAGTGCTAGTAGTTGGCCGATAATTGCAGTGAACAACAAAGGTCATCTCCAAATTCTCCATCACAAATGCATGCCCATTATCTCTGAATAACGACTTGTACTGTGAAAACGATCTTTCCACATCACAGGACGTCGGACGTGCATATTTAAAGAGAGGAATGTCACAAACACAAACACCGTCAATTTCACCTACAGGCACATCCTCCAATACTTCAGCAACTTTACACATTTTTTTATATCCACTGTTTTTCCCAAACACATTCTGGAATTTGTCCCTTAGTACCTGTACTTCTGAACCTGGTAGCGAGTCTAGTTTCATTTTTACGGCACGCACCTCCCTGTTTCAGACAATAGGTTTTTGGATGTTTCGATTTTTTTTTATGGAGTCACACAAAAACTTACTTACTTACTTACAAATGGCTTTTAAGGAACCCGAAGGTTCATTGCCGCCCTCACATAAGCCCGCCAGCGGTCCCTATCCTGTGCAAGATTAATCCAGTCTCTATCATCATACCCCACCTCCCTCAAATCCATTTTAATATTATCCTCCCATCTACGTCTCGGCCTCCCTAAAGGTCTTTTTCCCTCCGGTCTCCCAACTAACACTCTGTATGCATTTCTGGATTCGCCCATACGTGCTACATGCCCTGCCCATCTCAAACGTTTGGATTTAATGTTCCTAATTATGTCAGGTGAAGAATACAATGCGTGCAGTTCTGTGTTGTGTAACTTTCTCCATTCTCCTGTAACTTCATCCCGCTTAGCCCCAAATATTTTCCTAAGCACCTTATTCTCAAACACCCTTAACCTATCTTCCTCTCTCAGAGTGAGAGTCCAAGTTTCACAACCATACAGAACAACCGGTAATATAACTGTTTTATAAATTCTAACTTTCAGATTTTTGGACAGCAGACTGGATGATAAGAGCTTCTCAACCGAATAATTTTCCCATATTTATTCTGCGTTTAATTTCCTCCCGAGTGTCATTTATATTTGTTACTGTTGCTCCAAGATATTTGAATTTTTCCACCTCTTCGAAGGATAAATCTCCAATTTTTATATTTCCATTTCGTAAATATTCTGGTCACGAGACATAATCATATACTTTGTCTTTTCGGGATTTACTTCCAAACCGATCGCTCTACTTGAAGTAAAATTTCCGTGTTTTCCTAATCGTTTGTGTATTTTCTCCTAACATATTCACGTCATCCGCATAGACAAGAAGCTGATGTAACCCGTTCAATTCCAAACCCTGCCTGTTATCCTGAACTTTCCTAATGGCATATTCTAGCGCGAAGTTAAAAAGTAAAGGTGATAGTGCATCTCCCTGCTTTAGCCCGCAGTGAATTGGAAAAGAATCAGATAGAAACTGACCTATACGGACTCTGCTGTATGTTTCACTGAGACACATTTTAATTAATCGAACTAGTTTCTTGGGAATACCAATTTCAATAAGAATATCATATAATACTTCCCTCTTAACCGAGTCATATGCCTTTTTGAAATCTATGAATAACTGATGTACTGTATTATACATTTTTTCTCCATTATCTGTCGAATACAAAAAATCTGATCAATAGTCGATCTATTACGCCGAAAACCGCACTGATGATCCCCAATAATTTCATCTACGTACGGAGTTAATCTTCTCAAAAGAATATTGGACAAAATTTTGTACGACGTCAACAAAAGTGATATTCCTCGAAAGTTACCACAGTTGGTTTTGTCCCCCTTTTTAAAAATAGGTACAATTATGGACTCCTTCCATTGTTCTGGTACAATTTCCTTTTCCCAAATAGCAAGTACAAGTTTATAAATTTCGCTATTATAATGCACTTCCACCCTCTTGTATTAATTCTGCTGGAATTTGATCGATACCTGGAGACTTGTACTTTTCAGATTTTCTATCGCAATTTCGACTTCTGAAAGCGAATAATTGGCTCAGCAGTTTGTATTTCAATTTCGTCCTGATCATTTCTATTTGGCCTATGTACATTTAGTAGTTGCGCAAAATAGTTTTTCCATCTGTTTAGGATTGATGGAGAGTCTGCAAGCAAGTCACCATTCTCATCCTTGATCACCTTTACCCTAGACTGATATCCGTTCTTAAATTCTTTTTAAACCTTATATAAATCTCGAATGTTTTTATTCTTACTATTTGTTTCTACCTCATTCAGTTTTTCCTTCAAGTAACCTCTATTCCTAAGTGTACGACTTGCTTCCCGTCTTTCATTGAAATAATTATCTCTCTTCTCCTCAACTGTAAGAATTTCAATTTTGTCTGTTTCAGCAACAATCTTCAAAACCATTTCTTTTTCTTAGTTTCATAATAACCTATGCTCTGCTCAGCTGCAATTTTGATACTATCTCTGATATTTTCCCCACACTATTAACATCTAATTCTTTCTCAACTTCGTCGGAACTTTAGTGGCAAACCTATTCGAAATTTCGACCTGAAATGTTTGAATTTAGTAATATTAACTTGTTGCTCTACTCGCTTGGCTACTGACAATCTTTCTCTTAATTCTCCAATCACCAAATAATTCAGAATTACAGTCTGCACTCCTGAAAGTTCGAATATCTACTTAGTAAAAAACTATCTAACAAGATGTGATCTATTTGGTTTATCTTTTTTAAGAATTCTTTTGCTTCGTTTTCTAAGCGCTTGTGGTATCCGTGATTTTTCGTACGATTCTTAGTAAGATGAGAATAAATTAACATGGACAAGAAGAATTTACATAATTTTTGGTTTGTGAAACACAAGATAACGTAAGAGCTTGAAAACATTTATGTTCTATGTCCATCAATAAAATTCAATACGTCTTGGTTTTAAAAATCGATATCTTCATGTTGGTTTTTAAAAACGATTTGCTAATAGGAAAGCCAAATCGTTTTTTAAAAAACCATCTTTCAATATATCTTGAAGGATATCGATTGTTAATTGATAACAGGGAATCACAACAAGACGTATTGCCTCACTTGATGGACATGAGCGAGAGGTGAAAATTAAATAATGTTCATACTCGAGCTCTTATCTTATCTTGTGTTTCACAAACAAAGCGTGGAATGAAATCATCTTCAGCAACAATAAACATTCCTAATTATGTGTTGCAAGATCTCTC
Organism: Periplaneta americana; assembly: GCA_025594305.2. Classification (NCBI taxonomy): domain Eukaryota; kingdom Metazoa; phylum Arthropoda; class Insecta; order Blattodea; family Blattidae; genus Periplaneta; species Periplaneta americana. The sequence goes on from JAJSOF020000011.1 coordinate 26,932,400, forward strand.
CACCTTGTCCATGTTAATTTATTCTCTAATAATAACACTGATATGCTTTCTCAGAACTTGTGGCTACTACTACGAAAATGGATTTAGAAACACGAAGCAACCAAGAATTCTTAAAAAGATAACCTTCTGAGTGACATAATTGATTTAGTTCTAAAATGTTTAAAAGTTCTTGTAAAAAAATTATTTAAGTAAAAAAATTCGAAGATTTATGTGTTTATGATAGATTTCCTTAAAATATGAATTTACATAATTTTTTGTGAAAATATGTGTTTCTATGTGAAATAAAATTCGGGTTTTAAACTTCAAACTTCATGTTCGGAATTTTTAACTTTGTTAATTGTACGATGAAAGAGTGATGGAACGGAGAAAAATTCTCTCCGGCGCCGGAATTTGAACCCGGGTTTTCAGCTCTACGTGCTGACGCTTTATCCACTAAGTCCACACCGGATTCCACCCCGGCGTCGGAAGAATCGTCTCAGTTTTAAGTTCCAACTCTTGGATTCCCTCTAGTGGCCGCCCTCTGCACTACGTCATAGATGTCTATGAACCTAGGACCGAAGTCCACACATGTGCTGAGGTTCACTCGTAATGAGTGACTATTTGGCCGGGATCCGACGGAATAAGCGCCGTCTTAAATCACGAAGTGATTTACGCTATCATATATATTATTATAATGTACCGAAGTACATATGATATTTCCATGCAGATATTCTGCGTCATCATACGATGAAAGAGTGATGTGCTGAGGTGCACTCGTAATGTGTGGACTTCGGTCCTAGATTCATAGACATCTATGACGTAGTGCAGAGGGCGGCCACTAGAGGGAACCCAAGAGTTGGAACTTAAAACTGAGACGATTCTTCCGACGCCGGGGTGGAATCTGGTGTGGCTTTGTGAATAAAGTGTCAGCACGTAGAGCTGAAAACCCGGGTTCAAATCCCGGCGCCGGAGAGAATTTTTCTCCGTTCCATCACTCTTTCATGTATGATGACGCAGAATATCTACATGGAAATATCATATGTACTTCGGTACATTATAATAATTATTTGTTAATTGTGTTTTATTACACGCAAGAACATTTAATTACATAGGAATCCGCTCCTTATTTATAACCAATAAACAATAGTAAAGTGATAACATAAAATAGTGGTCACAGTTACAATTGACATGAATTATGTAGAAGCATTCACATTAGTGAAAGAATGGCCCCTGTTAAAGATTAATGAGATGTTTGAGGAATAATCAATGCAAAAGATATACAAGAATGTCTAACCGTATGGCATGAATTTCTACATCAGAAGAATAATAAGACGAATTTGTAATTGTCACTTGTTACTGCCTTTTGACGTCTTGTCTTTGCCACATATACTTGGAAGATTCCTAATTTTCCTGTAGTTCATAACGTAGTTGCAGTTGGTGGCATAACGGATTCTGTTTTCTTGAGCGTGCACTGAATTCTGTGAACACTGTAGCGTCTGTGCGATGAGCAATGTTATTCGGGCAACAGCATTTATGTGCAAGACATCCTGGCTGGCGCATGTACGTGATAAGCATCAATGCACCTGTCAGAGGTCGCAGGGAACGAATTCGATATTTCATAAATATACGACAGTTCTTTCTGACTGTCTGGACAAATAAACTACGTATTTATTCATAACTTTTACGTAAGTGTCTCAAGTATCGTAATTTACTTTGGTGAGAGCAATTTTGACAGAATTTGCGAAGACGTCAGTCATAAGAAAATTTGGAAGTCGACGTGTTTACATCTGAATTTAGGTCACGGGTTTGTTCTTTTCAATTTGCCTTTCAGAAGACTGCTATATTAAGCTGCATTCTTATTTGTTGACGTAAGGGGAAAATCGATTAATATCGATCCTTCCACGTTCCCAAAAGATCGTATCGTTATCTTTATCTCAGTTGATTTCATTTTAATCCTTTTCTTTTTGTTAGCCTCCAAACACAAAGCATTTATTTATAACATTTTCGTGACTGAGCTATTGTAAGTGTGTAAGTGACTTCGCCGAAGATAGTTTTGACAAAAATTGGCGAAGATGTAGTCATAAGAAAATTTTATGCTGGGTAACTTTCGGTGTTGGACCCCGGACTCATTTCACCGGCATTATCACGTTCACCTCATTCAGACGCTAAATAACCTGAGATGTTGATAAAGCGTCGTAAAAAAAAGAATTTTAAGTGTTTGTCTTGACTCTGAATTTTTGCCACTGGTTTGATCTTTTCAAAAAACTACTGTAGTAAACTCTATTCCTTTTCGTTGACCTCAGGTTAAGTAACGAATTTAAGAATGATTGTGGGTAAAGAAATTACTCATATTGTTCTGCTTCATTCATTATTTAATCTTGGTTAAGATAGAGCTGAAAGAGTTCCAGAATCAAATGTTATTGAAAGAAAAGGCTGAAGAGTTGAAGTCTATTCAAAGAAAGATCAGAGAACTTCAGAAACAAGTCTGATGACATCGTAACATGACTGAAATGTAATTAATGTTTTTTCAGTGGTAACTAAAATACAAATAATTTTTAGTTCACGTTTTCGGTAGACACCCTGATTTGAAGTGGAGGATGACATAGCGATATCAATATTTGTTTATTTATTCATTCATTCATTCATTCATAGTGTTCTGTCCAAGGATAGGTCTTTTCCTACAAACTCACCCATTTTCCAATCTTTCCTCTTTTCCGCCTTTTTTTTAGTCAGCACATACGATCTACGTGTTTTAGTGTTGTCTATTATCTGATATCTTCCTGTGCTCCAAACTTTTTTTCCGTTCACAATTCCTTCCAGTGCATCCTTCACTTAGGAAAATATTTGGTGCTAAGAGGGATGAAGTTACAGGAGAATGGAGAAAGTTACACAACGCATAACTGCACACATTGTATTCTTCACTTAACATAATTAGGAACATTAAATCCAGACGTTTGCGATGGGTAGGGCATGTAGCACGCATGGATGAATCTAGGAATGCATATAGAGTGTTAGTTGGAAGACCTGAAGTGGAAAAGACCTTTGGGGAAGGCAAGGCGTAGAAGGGAGGATAATATTAAATTGAATTTGAGAGGAGTGGGATATGATAGTAGAGACTGGATTAATCTTGCTCAGGATAGGGACCAATGGCGAGCTTATGTGAGAACGGCGATGAACCTCTGTAAGTAAGTAAGGAAGCATTTTTCACTATGCAGTTTTTTCTTAGCCAGTGACCAAGCCAATTTATTTTTCTCTTCCTGATAAGTTTCTACATTATTCTTTCTTTACCCACTCTTTCAACATAGCTTCATTTCTTATTTTGTCTGTCCATTTTACTTGCTACATTCTTCTCCATATTCACATTTCAAATGCATATCAATATTTTGGTACACCAATAATAATGTACTTTAATTTTTCTTTACAGGAATGAGATGGGTGTTACTAGCATTGAAAAATACTTCAAGAGGAACAGCCTACAAGAACTGGTGAGTAGACCCTAAATAATTTTTCACCCTCTTGCATAATTGAAGGGTTCAGAGCCATAGTGGGCCAAGCGCCTTATATTAAAAACGGAGAAAACGAGGGTTAAATTGATTACCATAATTCAACGAAACATTATAGCAAGTAAGATAAAGTATGCATATTAAAACTAAATGGTATGCCAATATTCATTAAACTATGGTATTCACTTAACTTTAACCCTTGATTTCTCCGTTTTTAATAAATGGCGCTTGGCCCACTATGGCAATGGCTTAATATAAGTGTTTGAAAAATTGCTGATGTCTGCCTATATTTAAAGACGATAAAGAGAATAGAAGCATAAATTGAGCACGTTAAGCAAAGGACTGTTTTACAAGCATTAAAAAATCATGAACGAAGATTTTTTATGATGAAAATAGCTTCGGTTGTATTAAGTCTGAACGTATGATGCTAAATACCAAGGTACCTAGAACCTTTCCATTGAATTATTGCATCTCCAAAGTTACCACAGGATCACTGATCCTGAAAAGTGTGTTTTATGCTCTGGCCGGGATTCGAAACCAGTACATGTTAAGCAGAACGTAGAGAATTGTACATACTATTATTTATTTGAATCGGATATTAATATTATGTATATAATTTTGCTGTGTTCCAAGTTTCTATGCTTGGGACTTCGAAATACAAGATAGGATGTAGCATTGATTTTCCGGGGGTCAGTAACCTCTCCCTGTTTCCGCAGCCATATCTGCGTGGTGCCATGGATACGGCCTGTAAACAACACCCAGTAGATTATAGTGATTAGACCCTGTAGTGTTTTCCTTGCAGTTCGGTAGACCTACTACAAAAATCCTTTAGTATTGTAGCCGAAAGTACCTACTAGTGACTGTCATTAATGTGTAAAACTTTGTAGAAAATTATGTTGGTAGATCGTCTGTTTTTGTCTCATATCTGCACTAAAATATTTCTATTTAATTTCGAGCTATTCCTATTAGCCTATCATTGTAACTAACTTTCTGTTAGTAATTTAATTTAATTTATTTAAATTTAAATATACAGAATAAAGAATATAATTAAATACAGAATAAAGAATATAATTACAAACAAACAAGAGAAATAGAAATAAAATAATACAAACAATATAAAACAGGAGATACAGTAGTATTAACAAAATTTGAGACCGAATGAGCAGCGCTCGTGTTCGGTCGCAGTTCAGATGTAATATTAATAGGGCTATAAGAGAATATAAAATAAAATAAAATAAAATAAAATAGGAAATAGAATTAAAATTACAGTTACAGAAATTATATAATACAATATTAATATAAGATAAATATAGAAAATAAAAAAAAATAATAAAAATAAATAAGTAAAATAAAAAGGAAATAAAATTTAAATTACAGCGGCAATAGAATTATATAATATAATATTAACACTAGAGAAGAATAATATCGCACGTGAAAAATAGGACTATATATATATATATATGCATATTTTTTTTTTCAAAATTATAGAATACAATATATAATATAGGTTGATTAATTCATACACATAGGCTATAAATTTATTTAATCAAATTGAAGATATTAACACGTTTCTAATTTTCTTGTTATATGTTAGTGGGTTACATGTTAGAAGTTCTGGGTGTTAGTAGTATTAGTATTATTTTATTTAATATTGTTTTCACCTGCAGAAGTTACGAAAGTTGAAATTCTACATGGGGAAGGAAAGACTGACGAATTTTGCCTGGACTCCTTTAACAGGGACACACAGGTCCACACCTGTGGAGTAACGGTTAGCGCATCTGGCCGCGAAACCAGGTGGACCGGGTTCGATTCCCGGTCGGGGAAAATTACCTGGTTGAGGTTTTTTCGGGGTTTTTCCTCAACCCAATATGAGAAAATGGTGGATAACATTCGGTGTTGGACCCCGGACTCATTTCACCGACATTATCACCTTCATCTCATTCAGACGCTAAATAACCTAAGATGTTGATAAAGCGTCGTAAAATAACCTACTAAAAAATAAAAAAATAGGGACACGATCATACCCTGGAACTCAAATTCGTAGTACCGATTATTAACGTGAGACAACACGGCTATTAGGTAGATGCAAAACTCGCCTTATCCATATTAAATGATTTTTCACAAAAAAAAAAAAAAAAAAACTCCTGAAACTTGATCACTAAAATAGGAAAAATATGATGTTAGATTAAATTGCATGATACTATCAAACCCCTATTTTGTGGAAAATCAAAACCCAAAAAAAAAAATATGGGCATAAACTGAATTTTATTTTTGATAAGGACAGTTTTAAAGAAATTAAACTAATTGTATGATAGTATATCGTCGTTGTTCCTGCAATAACTCCTATGTGACATATTTATCGATTTTCAGATTTTTGGTCCATTAAATAACTTAAATAGTGATACAGCAAATAATAAAATCTCCTATATGTAATTATAGTTCTTTGTTTAAAAAATGTAAGAATTCACAGTCTCCTTTGTACGGATGCCATAGGATGAATAAATGTTTTTTTTCTTCCTACTGAAAAATTTTATATTTTTCACATAGGAGTTATTGCAGGAACAACGACGATATCTGAATATAACTTTCTTATCTGATAATTGAAGTTGCAGAATGAAACATTGTCCTACAAATTCATTACAAAGAACATTCCAAATTTGTATGGAAATAAAACAGATGAAATATACAAAACTTTGAAGAAGAAAAAAACAATCCTTCATTTCAGTACAAGACAAGTTTTTCTTGATTCTTTTCATTAAAGATGCATAAACCCAGGGATAAGAACAGATTTGCTCAGAACTTTATGGAAGGTTCATGCAGATAAAATTACTCAGACATGCTATCTACTGTCCGTCCAAGTGGTTATGTCGCAGGATCGTAGAAAGGGAGGAATCACGTGATAGCTAATTACTTAACGAGGCCCTTTTATTTAAGTTATTCTAAACGGTTGCATAATATTACGTAGACGTCCAATTAATTCCTAACAGAAATTAATGTTTTCAGAAAAGAGCTAAGAAAGCCCAGCCACTAGTCTTTACAGTATAGCGAGCAGAAGCAGGTGGGGGAAATCGGGATGCGACGTAGGCAAACGGACGATAGTACCTGTGCAAAAATATGATTCAATATTGGAAGTTTTCGTCACTGGAAAACGCGAACATATTTCTGAAACTTACTATAATCACTAACTCAGTATTGCGGCCTTGGTTCTGTGTGGAGGACAGTTGGAACTTCGTTAGTAGAAGGGGTGGGAGTGAAGTACATTAAAAAAACTCAGGTACAATAAAAGTTGAAGTAAAAATAAAATGATGTTCCAGTACGTGCGTCGTCTACTTAACTCCAGTAATATTTAATCTTGTGGTCTCCTGGGACAAACCTGCAGAACTCGAATGTAGGGGAAATATGACGTCAGCCTCACTCTACTTCTATTGGGGATGATCGACTTCCGCGTAGAGTTGTTTACAATCTCTGGCCGTCAAAGGTCCATCAGTAATGTAATTTTCAAAAAGGATTGTAATAAATTCATTGTATTTATAATGCGTTATCTCATTTCAAGGTTTACAATTATGCTTGATTTCTTGTCGGTAGTTTCTTTGAGATTTCTTTGCACCTAACCTGCTATAGATTTTCGAAAACTTTCCTCCTATCATCACCTACAGAAACATAAATTTATAGCATTTAAGTAATGAACCTTGAAAGTCGCTATTAATTTGAATTCAAAATGAACACGAGTGACGTCCTTAATTTTAGAGTATATAAATTAATAATCAATATACAGTTCATAATAATGAATTTACCCGAAAGTTTTTGCAGTCCATAATTCTTAATATGGGCTTTGTTGAAATGTGGTTTAATATTTAAATGACGAGTAGAAATAAATTGGATGGGACACAGTAAACAAGCAATTCTTTCGTTTTGAACAACAAAATAATATTCCCATTTCCTTTGTAAGTAGCATTTCTTCACGGGTTTAGGTTTTGCCATGTTCCAGTTCTCTTTAAACTGCAGTACGCGTATTGTGTATTTATTTATGTATTTATTTATATTTATTTATATATTTATTTATTTGGCTGGAGTGCGTTACAATGTTGAATGACGGCATTGACATCCGGTCATATAGCTATCACTCACTTATCAACGTAAATTTATTTATCGTCCTATTACTAGTAAAACCAATAGGCCTAATACAAGTTTTGTAAAAGTAGGAATTAAATAGTACATTATGCAACGAGCTTATAATGGTAGTAATTAAGACGCGAGTATGTTTATGAAACGAGCGCAAGCGAGTTTCATAATTTTCATACGAGCTTCTTAATTACCATTATAGTCAAGTTTCATACGACTTTTTATGCTCGACCATATTGATTTTTTCCGGCAATTGGTGAAATGAATTTGCGGGAATGTGCTTTGTGAAAGGCTGGAAGATGACTGTGAATTGATGTTAACTTGTGTGTTGTTTTTTTCGACTGAGTTTAATATTGTCTAATCTCGCGCTAGTTTTCTTTCGATTGCATATCTTAGAATAACCGATACTTGCGCTTTCATATTGCTACAATGGTATTTTCTGATTGGTGGAACACCTGAACTTTAATGAATAGGTCTACTTTAATGAGGTCCATTAAAGGACTGCTACCAGGTGTATAATTACTACATTTCGGCATGGTCGAGCATAAACTTTATTAATGCACGAAAAATCATAATAAATTGTTCAAATAAAGTAATTGGTTTGTTGCCTACATGCAACATTTCGGAGTTATTTGATTTTAGTACAATACAGAGCTCGGAAAGATAAGTCGGGGACTGTACTTAACTTATTTTACACAAAGAGTGGATTTAATCGGCTTTACTAGTAATAGGACGATATATCCACCTCGCGTGAATGGAATTCCTTGTCACAAAGTATTAGGGGCTGCAAGACAACAAACACCTTTAAGAACAGCTTAAAATATAACCTTATTAGCATTTCGCTCCAATCATACTGATTTTAACTATCACTGATTACACTGTTACTTTTTTCTTTAGACATCATCCTGATTGTGCTGTATTTTCAAAATTGTCTCATAATAATCTCTTTCTATTATCTAATATCATTTGAAATATATTAACATTCTATGTATTTTAGTTTAATTCTGCTACACAGTTTATTTCAGTGTTTAATTAATAGTTCATAGTATTTTGTTGTCTAATTCGTGAATAACTCTTGTATACATGTAACTCTCATCTAAATCAAATTGTTGAATTCTTTGTAAGTTCATGCATATGTATATACACTTTTTGCTGATTGAGTGGAAGAGAAGGCCTTACGGCCTTTACTCTGCCAGCTAAAATAAATCATTATTATTATTATTATTATTATTATTATTATTATTATTATTATTATTATTATTATTATTATATCCTACATAGGTAGGCCTTCTTACATTATAGGGACACATACATTTAAAAATTTATTTTACATGTTTTTAATTTATTTATTTCCCTCATTCATTTTTCTCATACTTTCTAAAGGTATGTTCCTAAGGATTTTATTATCTGTTCATTTGTAATTCTCGCGGCGGCAGGTACAGTATACAATACCTGCCGCCGCGAGAATGACTGTTGATGCAGCCGAGCGTAACTAGAATGTCACGACCGCACTGGTAGAAAAGGTGGGTGGGGTAAGAAAGGGGAGTAAAGCAATCGCTCTGAGGAGCTACAGTTCTGCAGGTCTGTCTTGGGAGGCAGTACGACCTCTGCTTATAATATTTTTAATTATGAAAAGTAATCTAAGAGGAGACACAAAGCAGCAAGTCTAACGCAGCAGCTCGTCGCCGGCGGTAAAAATACGAATTACGTGATAATATGAGGCGAGACCCTGATTGACAGAGTTGTCGACCCGGCGTTGCGACACCATCAGAGTTCCATTGTGTTCAGGGAGCAGGAATTCCGGAAGTGAACTAGACAAGGCCAGTGTGTTATTTAGCGAGTTCACCAGCATTCTGGTGTACTACAGGAATAATGTGGCTGCCAGTCCAACTCCGGAAGCCTGTTGCGTGCGTCAGTGGCATAACCATATGACTGTCTGTCTTCTTATCACGCCACACGGAAACGTAAACAAGTTTTATTTCTATTCTTATAAATATATTACTATGTTAATTGATCTTATATCTGTTGCGACCAAAGACTTGTAACGTTTCAGTTAAATTAGCTCATATTATTGTGATGTACCGAAGTACATACGATATTCTCTTGCAGGAAAGATTCAAGAGACATTATGAAACCAAAGAGGTTGGGTACACTTATAATCAAATGGGAGCTTGAGACTCTTTGATTCCAAAACTGGAACTAATATTTGGTCGCAATTTTGCTGTGGACAGGAGTCAGTTTCATTCCAATAGTCACTTTTAACGCAAGATTTTAGTGGTTTAGAGGGCGTTCTGAATCGACATCATGACAGTTGTATATTTGAAGAATGCATGAGCCCAGAAAGCTCATTTTCGTTATCGGGTGGACAATGAGAAGTTCTGAAAATGAGCTGAGGACCTAATCTCCAACATAACCAAATATAAATGATGTTTTTGATCAAACAGTGAACTTTTGCAGTGAATTAAATGTATGCGGCTGGTAGTTAACAATTGACTTTAATACTGAATTTGAGAACTGACTATTGATAAAGCTGGAGAATGGCGAATGTAAGGAATGAAGAGGCTAGAATTTTGCCACCTTCCAAGTAACGCATATACTAGCTTTCCTGAAAACATTAGCAGTATGCATGTAGACTATGTATGTATGTATGTATATATGTATGTATGTGTATGTATATGTGTGTATGTTTGTATGTATGTATGTATGTATGTATGTATGCATGCATGCATGTTATGTATGTATGCTTGCATATATGCGGACTGATCTCATGTATCTTGTCTGATCTGCTTTCTTTTATCTGATCTGTCTTGTTTTATCTGATTTCTTTTGTCTGATCTGCCTTGTTTTATCTGCTCTGATCTGATCTGTCTTGTTTCATTTGAACTGATCTGATCTGATCTGATCTGATCTGATCTATCATGTTTTATCTGATTTGATATATCTTGTTTCATTTGATCTGATATGTCTTGTTTCATCTGATCTGATGTCATGTTTCATCTGATCTGATATGTCTTGTTTCATCTGATCTGATATGTCTTGTTTCAAATGGTCTGATATGCTTGTTTCATCTGATCTGATATGTCTTGTTTCAATTGGTCTGATATGCTTGTTTCATCTGATCTGATGTCTTGTTTCAAATGGTCTGATATGCTTGTTTCATCAGATCTGATATGTCTTGTTTCAATTGGTCTGATATGCTTGTTTCATCTATCTGATATGTCTTGTTTCATCTGATCTGATGTCATTTTTCATCTGATCTGATGTCTTGTTTCATCTGATCTGATATGTCTCATTTCAAATGGTCTGATATGCTTGTTTCATCTGATCTGATATTTCTTGTTTCACCTGATCTGATATGTCTTGTTTCATCTGACCTGATATGTCTTACTTCATCTGACCTGATATGTCTTACTTCATCAGCTCTGATATATCTTGTTTTATCTGATCTGATAAATCCTGTCTGATCTGATTGATCTTGTCTCATCTGATCTAGTCTGATCTTACTTGATATCCCTTGTTTTGTCTGATCTGATCTGTCTTGTCTTATTTAATCTGATCTTATATGATATATTTTGTTTGATCCAGTCTGATGGTAGTCTATCTCATTCTCTTTTTTTAATCGATTTGATAAATCTTGTCTGATCTGATATGATCCAACCTGCCTGTGCAATCTTTGTGATATATCAATCTAATCTACAGACCTATGATATTTCTGAGTGCTTGACTAATGTGTCTAATTTATTGTTGTATTTAGTCTATCTGTGTATCTAATCTTTATCTGGTTATTTATTATTCATCGCTCTTTCCTTGTGTCATTAATCATCACTTCATTTATTTCCGCTCTTAACGAAATGCACTGGCTCCTTTTCATCCGAATGATAGAGGTTCAGAGATAAATTTTATATTTTCATAACTGTTCGGTCTGATCTACCTATTCTTCATATAAATGACCCATCTAGAAGGAATGCTACGACATAATTTAAGCCACGTTTCATATCAAAGACGTTGGTCAGCATTAATAGAGATGTGCTTATAGAATCCTGCAGATATCCAAGGATGGCTTGCTGTGTCTAATGTACGCGTACATAGCAGTAACATTCTCGCGCAGGTTTTTCCAAGTATCTGATATTGTAATGCAGTATTGTACACTGAAGGGTACAGTGACTTTCTGAAGAGGATGTGACGCCTGCTAGTGCAGCTTGCAATGCAGCCGACGTTATCAGCTGCATAAAATCATGGAAAGAACAGAGCATGAAGAAGTGTTCACCTTTCACCTCATCACTGTCATGTTTCAAGAACAAGAGAAGTTTAAAAAGAATCTCATTGTCATATTTACAGACATTTAAACAGGGGTGCACCACGTTTCTCGTCGCACGCTGCGTGGAAATATTCTTCAACCCTAGTGTCGAGTACTGGTACCATTATTTGAAGCACTACATTTTAAAAACGCTTATTTTTTATTCTATTGTTTGTAATATATTATAATATAACGTAATATAATATAATATAATATAATATAATATAATGTAATATAATATAATATAATATAATATAATACAGTATAATATAATACAGTAATATAATGTAATATAATATAATATAATATAATGTAATATAATATAATAAGTATTTATTTTGCTAATAATTGAAGGGGTTAGTGGCATAAGGAAATATCCCACATTTTGGTAAAAAATGAACTAACTCCATATTGTGAAAGCTGAGTCCATCTACTGTTAGTTTAATGTGCTATTTGAGTGAGGGATAGCCCCATTTTAAAATAAATATGAACATATGACAGGGCTTTGTAAGTTGTATCAAAATTCTGAATGGAATAAGGAGGTATCCCACAGTTCTTTGAAACCTTGGTTCTGATTGGTCAGCTGTTTACCTAACTGACCATTGGGAGAACAGCTTTGATACAATAAGTTTCCAAGCAACATGGCTGATGTTGACCGTACTAATGTTTTTGTAAATGACGGAATGTTGAAAATAAGACAAATAATAGCGTAAAGAGGAAAAGAAATCCATAAAATGGAAAGACAACAGCAGAAAAGAAAGCAAAAAACAGTGGACAAGAATATATTACACGTACAAAGTAATGTCTGCTAAAGTGTTCATTAACAAAGACATAGGCAAAGGAAAGCCACCAAATATAGCAGGCACAGTTTTGGAACCAAAGCACCCCAATGGAAGGCCCATCGAAGCTGCTTAGAGTCCAGACATACTGTCAATATTAAAGTTCATATCTCCAATTCATTACAACTTTCATTTAAATTTTAAATCAGATAATGGATGTGAAGTAGAGAACAATGATCATAACCCATTATCTCCTGGCCTAGTTGCCTCATAAGTGGTGCCTTGTTGGTATTACTTATGAAGTTCAGACCTGTCTTCGGACAGTTGACTAAACAAACAAAGAAACAAACAAACAAATAAAGCTTATTTTAGTGTCTTTTGATTAATGTCTTTCAAAGTTTGTTTGTTTCTTTGTTGTAAAATACTGTATAGTACATCATAAGTGAAATTTTCCTATAATAATAGTCAACATATTATGCTTTGCATTTGCAGAAAGTTAGTGCAATACCTACTTAACATATTACCCAAAAGACTTTGTGATTTAAATTCGTTTCCTTAAGTTACAGAGAATCTAACAAAATTCTAAATATCTCATACTTTTGAGCAATACCCCCTTCTTCCACTAAGCCCTTCAATTGTAACATAAAATATAATATAAGCAGATAAAACTCTATCTCACCCCTGAAAAAGTAGAACTCGTGGTCAGGGACAGATTCCTGAATTGAAATTAAGAAGTATATAATACAATTTGTCTTATGTATTTATTTTTTTATTCTATTGGGTTATTTTACGACGCTGTATCAACATCTAGGTTATTTAGCGTCTGAATGAAATGAAGGTGATAATGCCGGTGAAATGAGTCCGGGGTCCAGCACCGAAAGTTACCCATCATTTGCTCTATTGGGTTGATGAAAAACCCCGGAAAAAACGTCCCGACCGGGATTCAAACCCGGGCCACCTGGTTTCGCGGCCAGACGCGCTGATCATTACTCAACAGGTGTGGACTGTCTTATGTATATTACACAATAAAAATATATAAATTGAAATTTACAATTTTTCAATTTTTATAAACTCCGTACATAACTTTTTAAATTTAATACTAGAACTATTAGAATTGACAAGATTAGGATATTTAAATATAAATTTGTTATATATATTCTTGGGCCTAAATTATTATTATGATTAAATACTGTAGCAGAGTTGCATTTTGGTTTCAAATAATCTTAAAGAATTCATACCTTTTGTTTCATACCTGTAAGAGTACGATTGAAAACTAGGTTTTTATGTAGGAATTTTATTAATACAATGTAATAAATTTGTCTTATTTTAAGAACATTAAAGTCTAAAAACAATTTTTGAGGTGGAAAATGAATAGGTTTATGAAGACATTTTAATTATTTTCTTTTGTAATAAATAAAGTGGATTAAAATTGGTTTTAAATAAGCTACTCCATCCTATAATTGCATACATAATTACCGATTGAAATAAAGTTAAGTATATTGTGCGTAATAAACCTATTGACAAGTAATTCCTCAATAAAACAAAATAATTTTACGTAATTTTTACAAAGGTAATTAATGTGTTGGTTCCATTTTAAATGACTTAGTAGGAAAAGACGTTTTGTATTACTTAATATTTAGACTAGTAATTAAATTAAATTTTACTTAATTTTTTCTAAGTAGTAAACTTTAATTCTATTTTACCTGATGTAGTTTCCATGTATGATCGTTCACCTCTGCTTCGGCATGTGGACGTGACGTCAACAGTCAGCTGGTCGTTCTTGGCCCTTCATGGGCTGTAGTGCCATGGATTTACTTTACTTTTAGTTTCCATATAGTATACCACAAGGCCACTCTTATCCGGAATTAGCAGATATAGAGGAGTCTATATTGACAAGGTGGTTGGACTGATCTATTACATGGGGTGCACTACGTTAAAATGGCAATATTTGTGTAGAAAAACGATGTTAAAATATTATACAAAATAATGGGTATTAATGGACCAAAATATGTAAAGAAAATATCAAAGGAAATAAACATTATTTTACATTAATAATGGGGATTTATGACTAAAATTAAATAAAAATGCCTACAAAAATGACAGAATAAAGCAAAAGATGCTCTCATGAGTTGAAACAGACAAAAATGCAAAAAAAAAACAAAAAAAAAAAAAAAAAAAAAAAAAAAAAAAAAAAAAAAAAAAAAAAAACAAAAAAAAAATGCCCTAACATATGTCTTAAAATCTCAGATTATCACATAACATATAAATACTAAAGCAGCTATGTTTCTGGCTTACTAGAAAAAAAGATGCAATTTCATCAAAATTCTAGCCCTAATTATGACGTATGTAAATGTCTGGAAATGTGAGATGGCGTAGGGGAAATGTTTTTTAAATATCGTACTCTCATGTCTTCTGCAGTCATTCCAATTTCCATTACCAGATCTCAATTAGAAAGTGCTCGAACTTACAAGTCGGCACAATAACATCCTACGACACACAATAGGGGTTGCCATCATCATAATCATCATCATAGGGCTAGGATTTTGATGAAATTGCATCTTTTTTCTAGAAAGCCAGAAACATTGCTGCTTTAGTATTCATATGTTTTGTGATAAACTGAGTGTTTTAAAACATATTTGTTAGGGCTTTTTTTTATTTTTTACCTCTTACAGCTCATAAGAGCATTTTTTGTTTTATTCGGTCATTTTTGGGCTATTTTCATTTAATTTTGTCCATAAATCTCTGCATTATTAATGTAAAATATTATTTCCTTTGATATTTTTCAATTAATACACATTATTTTGTATATTATTTTAATCGTTTTTGTACACAAATATTGTCATTTTAACGTAGTACACCCCCACGCAATGGATCAGTCCAATCACCCTTTCAATATAGACTCCTCTATACCTGCTAGTTCCGGATAAGAGTGGTCTTGTGGTGGACTACATGGAGCTACATCAGGTAAAGTAATTCATTAAAGTGTACTACTTACATAAATTATGTAAAATTAAATAAATTTGAATGTTGGTACTGGAATTTAATTTAATTACTAGTCTAAATATTAATATTCCTATTAAGCCAATTATGTAAGTTCAATATTTAGAGCATTTTTGAGGACATTTTTAAAAGATTTTTAGTTCATAAATGTATTATTTTTAGGATATTTTTTCATGATTTATAAGTCATCAAAATCCTAGCCCTAATCATCATCATATCATCATCATCATCATCATCATAATGCAGAACCGGGCATGAGAGCGGCTCCATTTGGTCGGCCAGAGCTGCTCTCGCTCCGCAAGGCACTTCAATTCCAAGCCAGAGCAGAACGCTCACGCAGTGGCGGACTCGCATTACAGCTACCTTCCCTGCATTAATATAACAAGAGCCACGCTTGTTCTAGTCATTCAGTCTGTCAGTACATAATAGTTTATAAGGATATTACATCAATCCATTGTGCATTACAGACTTTGTAACACTCTTATTAATTTAATGGAATAAACTTCGATCAATGCACACACACATCATTAGGCTTATTTACATAACCCATACGCACATACTGCAATCTCCTCACGACGGTTCTACGAGACAGGCGTATGGCTTCCACTTCCCCTACTTGCTGTGGACAGAGTTCATCTGCCAATATAATTAAATATCGCTTGATGAATTCATCTTCGTTGAATGTTTTCAATTCCCTTGCAATTTCGTGGCACATTTTGTAGCTAATTCTCATAGCCGATTCACTAAGTACATTATTATCATCCTGTTAATATATAATACATAATATAATATAATATAATATAATATAATATAATATAATATAATATAATATAATATAATATAATATACGATACAATACAATATAATATAATATGATATAATAATATAATACAATATAATATAATATGAATATAATATAATATAATATAATATAATATGGCATGACATATGATATGATACGATATCATAAACTGTAACATACTATACTGTGATATAACATAATACTTGTATAATTTAAAATTATATATTACTAAATGTATAATAACTTATAATGCAATATATATCAAATAGTACTCTGATATAAAGTACCTGAGAAACATTTTTTTTAAGTTGTATTAATTTATGGCGTTCATTACCAACATATTTGTCACATTCAGTAGCATGTTGTAAAGAATAATGCCGTTGGATATTGAACTTCTTAATCAGTTAGGTTATATTAAAAAAGTACTGCATTACTAATGTCATTTCGGAATATTCTGTGATACAGTACGTATCATCATCATTATCATGTTCATCAGCCGCTTTAAAGTATGAGCAGAAGCTCCGTCTTCAAAGTTCGCCATCATATTGCAGAGTCACCACTGTACCGACACTGAATGACGTACAGTATGCATACGTCACCACGCTCGCAAGCACCGCTCTTTAAAGCACACAGTGCTCATTTCTCAGAATCACGTAATGTGCCCAGCCCTGTCATAATGTTTAACTAACTCAGAAAGTTACGAGGTTAGACTGCACTTTCAGATACAATACTACTTCCAGTTTGTCCAACCCTCGGCTAGCAATGCTGAACTACAGCAGGAAATTAGTAACTTCCTAATACGAAACAGCGATGTTTGGTGTTCCAGATACCGTGCATGTTACACCGAGTTTATAGCAATGTTATGTTTCCAGTTGTAACTACTTTACTGTCTTCTGCAATATGCCGTGCCTTTAAAACTTAATAAGAACCATTTCCTTGCTATTTTCCTTTTTTAGTTCCTCTTTCGAGTTCACTAGCCTCTGTCTCAGTGTTTGTTCATAGAATTAGTATTAATATTTATTTATTTAACCTGGTAGAGATAAGGCCGTCAAGCCTTCTCTGCCCCTCTACCAGGGGATTACAACTATAATATGAAGAATAAAATTACAATTAATATTAAATTTACAATTACAATTACAATAAAAATTAAAGTACGACAAGATTACCTGATTAATAAAAGCTAGACATTTTATCATAGAAGTTAAGAACAAAGAATATTTTTGTATTTACTGAATTACAAATTAAACCTACAATAACAAAAATCTATAGTAATGAAATTACCGGATATTGAAATATTTTGTGATAGATTAAGAAACTATTTACAAGAAACCATGTCTGAACGAGTCTCAATTACTGGCCAAGTGCCTAGTAAGTTTGCGTTTGAATTCAATTTTATTTCGACAGTCCCTGATGCTAGCAGGTAACGAATTCAGAGTCTTGGCAGGGCTATTGTGAAAGAGGATGAGTATGAGGAGGTGCGATGGGATGGTATTGTTAGTATTGTTTCATGGCGAGAGCGTGTGTTCAGATTGTGGTGGGAAGAAAGGTAAGTGAAGCAAGACGGCAGATACGAAGGAATAGAAGAGTTCAATATTTCGAAGAGAAGGAGAAGTGAATGTAAATTTCTTTTCTTATCTAGTTTAAGCCAACCTATTGTTTCCAGGGATGGGGTGATATCATATTTACGAACATTGCTTACAAAACGTACACACAAATTATGAGCACGTTGAAGTTTCGTTTTGTTGTCGCTGGAAAGGTCAGTCAGTAAAATGTCAGCATAGTCAAAATAGGGAAATACAAGCGTCTGCACAAGGGACTTTTTTAAGCAAGAGGGAAGATGAACATTTATCCTTTTTAGCACATGGATAATAGAATATACTTTTCTAGAATCTGTGCTGGCGTAATAGACTTTGTATAGCAATAGTTTATATCGTATTTTATCTTATCTTTTATAAACTTGGGATGCTGTTTTTGGAAGACATTCCCTAATATCTTTATTCAGATTTTATAAAACAATATTAAAATTAGTTTATAGTCTAACAAGCAAACATTCTGATGGGGACAGATAAAAAAGTTAAGTTTTTTCTTCCATCATGTTAATAATATCAAAAGAAGTGCTTATACAGGTTTTGGCCACTCGACCACAATTACAAGGACCGTAAGAAATAAATTCGCCACACAATTTAATTGGAAAAATTTATTGAAACAGATAGAGCAATTGTTGAGCTATTTTTCAATATATTTCCCACCGGAATTGAGACATTTGTCATATCATGGGATCGACAGAGAGGTGCAGACGGCTGTCAAACGCTGGTTCCGATCCCAGAGGGCTGACTTCTACGACAGAAGGATACAAACATTGATCCCATGGTATAAGAAATGTCTCAATTCCAGTGGGGGATATGTTGACAAATAACGCAACAATTGCTATATCTGTTTCAATAAATCTTTCCAATTGTGCTTCTTTTCTGTAGACGGCCCCATCATTTTCTCGACGGCCTTGTAATTGCGGTCGAGTGGCAGAAATTTGTATAAGCACTTCTTTTGTCTTTATTATTAACATGGTGGAAGAAAAAAATTTAACTTTATCTGCCCCTATCAGAATTTTTGCTTGTAAGATCATGTCCAAAATAAGACAATAATTTGCGTAACAGCATTGTAATATTTTCAGAAAAACTAAATAAATAAGTAGATAAATAGATAATTAATTAGATAAGTAAATAGATAGATAAATAAATACAGGAATAAATAAATGAATAAACGACTCAATGAACGAATGAAGTCAAAACTAATTATTTTATATCTGCATCATATCTATGGGCCGTCCCAGGAATCTGTAGAGTAATTTCACGCATATGGGGGCGGAGTCTATCTGTACCGGAGTGTGTTGCAGGTAGCATTGCCTCGAGGCCGCTAAGGGGTAAGATGCTCGTGGTAGAAAGTAGAGTAGAGTTCAGATAGAAATGATCCAATCCCTGCAAGCAATTGCTAGTTTCTTTCAACCAATACCTCCGCCTAGAGAGATCATTGGCCCTAGCCCTGCCACACACCACTTGCACAGAGGTCTTGTTCCGTCTTTCTACTCCACAGATTCCTGGGATGGACCATAGAAGCCAACAGTTCCTTTTTTGGTTAAAGACTGTATAATTACGCTATGCTTAGGTTTATCTGTCTCCCATACACACCCATGGATGGATGGATGGATGGATGGATGTATCGATGGACAATTGATTGATTGTAGTGAGAGAAGAAGAATTATCAATCAAATAGTAGGCCTACACGATGATAAAAGCGTCCTTGCAGGGGATCTTGGAATTCCTGCATGATTCAATGTGGTCTGCCTTTGCAGTCTTAGAAACAACTCGAATATTCGTTAAACCGAACCTGAGACACTCCGCGAGACGGAAGAGTTTTACATATTGACTACAGCGCCAGGCGTTCAAAAGCATACGTAATTTCTATTTTTCGTAAGTGGTTGCGCACGATTCTAATCTCTGTTTCTCTGTCAACCTCTATGTATTTTGTCAACAGTAATCACACTAGAGGTTTTGATTTGTCTAGAGAAAATCAAAACTCGAGTGGGATTTAATTGACTATTTTTTTTAATTGAGTTATTTTACGACGCTTTATCAACATCTAGGTTAGATCATAAATACCCAGATAGGTCGGTCTTATAGGCTTTGAGGTTAACAACTTTTGTCAGGTTTATTACGCTGCCATCTAGTTATTACACAAGGAGTCACGTCATAATTCCCATTTGAATTGCATTAGCGACTGTACTGCCACCTCGTGTTCGTTTACGACGGACGGGTGGCGATCCTGGCGGTTGTTCTCTTCAAAGTGCTGCGGATTTTAACATACCGATGAGTTATCTGTTATATATATGATCCAGGCTGTTGTCCTGTTATCAGGTGTGCCAACTATAGAATCTTCATTGAACTCTGTAGACGGTTACTAGTCAAGAAGGCTTTTTTGATTCAATTTCATTTTTATTAAAACAGTTGCATTCCACTTCAATTATCCGGATCCCAGTAATCAACGTCACCTGACAGATGATTTTCAATAAATCTTAGTATTAAACAATCTCTGATACGTGACTATCCATAATATCATAAAGCAGAAGCTATAACATAACCTAAATAATATAAACAAGTGTTAGAAGAGTTTTAATTAGAAATGATGAAATAAACAACAAAAGTTTTAATTAACGATTATGACATAAAAAATAAACATGAATAATTTTAAAAGGAATAATTATTTAAAGTACAATTTTCAAATTTGAATGTTTTAGTGGTTGGTGGTTCAGTTGATGTTATATTGGACGTGTGCGTAAAAGAAGTGGAACTCGTTGAAATACATGGTGTATTCCTCAACTTATTCAGGTTTTCCGAATGGTATTCATTTATTTTTAAATAGGGATTCAGGGAAGATGCATAGCTATGACCAGTGATTTGTATTAATTGTTGTTCTTGAATGCCAATGCGAGTCATATTTAAAACTGTTGTGCATCGATTGGAGTGGTTTGTAATTTTTTTTTTGACGTCCAGATCAGTGTAGTTTGAAATGTTGGCAAACAAAGAAACAAATGCTACGGATGCGATAAAATTAAACAAATGCTAGGGACGCGATAAAATTGAACAAATGCTAGGGACGCGATAAAATTGTGCGATAAGCAGCCATGATTGCATGAAAGATGTCCTTTCGTACCGTTTTATTGGTCAAAACTAATGTGACGTAGTAAAAGTGTAATAGTCTGTCTAATCTGTGGATATCTATCTATATAATCTATCGCTGACTATCGAATCTATTGCTATTTCTCTGATTTGTCGCTGTCTGTATGTCTGTCTATGTCTTTCTGCGTAACCATGTATCGAACCACTTATTGGCTCATTTTCCATTTTTGTAACAAAATGAGACTCGAAATAATTACTTTCCAATTGTGTCTTTGAACAAGACGATCATGTAAACTTCACAAATAAGACGGTCATGTTAATCCAGTATGAAATATTCTAGTTAAAGCATGTTGCGCTGGAATTTGTTTTAAATGTTCCTCGACGTTCAGTTCATTCACTCTGTTTGCTGTATCAGATTTTAAATAATTCCACACCTATTTACCTAGTTCCTCGCTTCACACTTTTAGCATCCCACCACAACCGTGATACACGTTCACAGCATAACCATGTTCTATCAATTCCAGTCCATCAAACATCTCTCTACTCTGCTTCCTTCACAATACACACAGCTCGTTCCTGGCATTCCTTGTCACAGGAAATCAGGAGCAGTCGGAGTCTAAAATCTTTTAAGTACACACTACTTAGAAATGTCTTTAATGAACAGAACTAGACTCTTGCGGAAGTTTCTAAGTAGTCTTAAATGACCAAGTTGTTATTTTTTTCTCCTCTCTCTTCTTTTTTTTATTATCTTGATATATTTCTTAATCATTTGTATTTGTATGCCATTTAGTACGACTTTGCTAATCAACATTTTATGTCTTGTAACCCACATGTATTCTCCTATTAGTATATTAACTCTATAATATATCTCAAGTGAATTAATCGTCGTATTTATCTCGGGCATTATAAATTGTGTGTTTGTGTGTGTGTGTGTGTGTGTGTGTGTGTGTGTGAGTGTGTATATTCCCCTTATGTTATGTAACTGATTTTGATTATGTCTAATTTTCTATTTTATTTTATATATTACATAACCGATCTATTAGTAATTTTATATTACGTAACTGATCTTGACTATTGTAATTTTCTACTATATTTTATGTAATTTCTAAGGCATTTTCTTTCGTGTTGTTTTGTACTGAAATTTTGTATTTCATGTATATTATTGAGACCTGGTTGAGTGGAAGAGAAGGCCTCATGGCCTTAACTCTGCCAGGCAAAATAAACCTACTACTACTACTACTACTACTACTACTGC
Source organism: Periplaneta americana (assembly GCA_025594305.2). Classification (NCBI taxonomy): domain Eukaryota; kingdom Metazoa; phylum Arthropoda; class Insecta; order Blattodea; family Blattidae; genus Periplaneta; species Periplaneta americana. The sequence goes on from JAJSOF020000011.1 coordinate 26,954,810, forward strand.
TACTGCTACTGCTACTGCTACTGCTACTGCTATGTTCGGTCCAAAAATATCCCCCAGTACAAACAACTTAACTAACTTCGTTTAACCTCACATTCACGAGAGTTGCCTTGGGGCTCGCGGACTCCAGGTTGGGCTCCACATGCCTAATAGCTGTTTCTCCGACTGTGAGTTTGATAATCACTGTGATTTAGCGGATCGAATTGCCGCCGGTTTTACTCGCGGGCCGTCAATCATACTTCGGCTGCTGACTTGGCACAGTCTTGCACTCAGCAGACCACAATTAAAGGCCTGATTTAAGGGGGCCCCGCCCGGTCCCAGTCTGCTTGTTTCCGGTCCAAAATGTTAATCACTCCACCCCAAGTACAGTCTCTTCAAATAGTAAGGATCGCTTCTGAGCTAAATTACATCGTCAGCCAACATGAAGTGACTCAAAGAATCTCTTATTTGTCTCCTATACTTTTAGACGTCGAATTTAAATGAGCTCGAGGAACTGAGAATTGTAATTCAATGCTTCACTCGTGCCGTGATATAGCTGCCTTTCTTACACGATAGTTAAGATACACATGCTTTGAAGACGTTTAGAAACATTGATTGTAATTTCGTGTGATTTCCAATAATCTATTTATTGTATTTAAAGATAAAACACACGTTAGGTCAATTATACAGTGTTCATAGATTTGATAAGAAACATTAAAGATTATACAGGGTGTTTCAAAAATACGGAGCATAATTTCAGGTATGTATTTCCCACATGTAGACAATCAAAATAGTTCATTACAACATGTGTCCGGAAATGCTTCATTTCCGAGTTATGGCCTTCACAACATTGAAATTCACCGGAACGTTTTTCTTTCCGCAGGTCGTTGTCATTACAGAAAATGTTCAAAATGTCCACCTCCTGCTTGAATACAGACCTCACATCGCTGTCTCATTGACCTGCGAACACGATCCCAAACTCCAGGAGTATTGCATATGTCCTCAGAACATGCCACAATTCGATTCCGAAGGGATTCCAAATCAGGCACCGGAGACGAATAAACCAATGATTTTAAATGGCCCCACAAGTAGAAATCGAGAGGGTTCAGATGAGGTGAGCGTGGAGGCCAAGCAATTGGGCCACCTCTACCTATCCATCGATCAGGAAACCTTCGATCCAAGTACCGGCGAGCCGTACGACTGAAGTGTGCAGGAGCGCCATCATGCAAGAAGTGAATGTGTTGACGATTGATCAGTGGAGTGTCTTCTAAAACATGAGGTATGGTTCCGGTGAATTTCAATGTTGTGAAGGCCATAACTCGGAAATAAATCATTTCCGGACACATGTTGTAATGAACTATTTTGATTGTCTACATGTGGGAAATACATACCTGAAATTATGCCCCGTATTTTTTTAAACACCCTGTATATTACAGTTATATGAACACTAATAACTGTAATATATAATTTTTTATGTTTCTTATCAAATCTATGAACACTGTATAATTGACCTAACATGTGTGTTTTAGCTTTAAATATAAAAAAAAAAAAAAAAGCTAGTGAAGAAAAATTGGTCAATTTTTACTACGAGGTGCGTCTTAAAATATAACTTTTAAATAAAAAAATTTGGTTTAATAAAACCTGCTTAAAGGAAGCCTTGAAACCCAAATACGTCAATATCCAACCGAACACGGATTCTCGAGGTTCTAGACATATTGTTAAACATATTGTAGGCTACAAAAACTTGGATGCAAAATGAGATCAAAACTACTTACATACAGAAAGACGAACTTAATTTAATATATATATATATATATATATATATATATATATATATACATATATATTAATGTTCATATAACTGTAATATATAATCTTTAATGTTTGTAATCTATTTATTGTCTCTTTTTTGCTATTTTTATAATCCGCAAAAGCATAATTTTCCGAAGAAATGTAGCTCATCCTTCTGGGATGTTAAAACTCGATCGCAAATTCGTGGCACCTGCGCGAGAGACGAATTGGCATCCAGTTATAGTCCGGGTCAGCTTAGTTCATACCGTAAGGGTGAAACCTAACCATTTTTCCCCCATTACTAAATATGCTAGTGGATTGTGGTGATTTTCTAGTTTGAAGGTTGAATTTTCTTTTGCCAACTTCGTTTCGAATTTCGATACTGACGAATACTACAAATGGTAGTGATTTTGTAACTGGTATGTTGGCAGCTGAGACAAATATCGACAATATTTGAAAATAAAATTGTACTAGATTTCTGAGCCGGTTACTGGAAGCTAGTGAATTTTAAACATACTAATAATTAATATCAGTAGTAATATTAATACATAATGGTTATTTTATGTGTTGCATTGTGGTTATAATTCAAGACTATAGTCAGTTAAGTTTTCGGAGTTAGTAATAATAATTTCATGTGGTCAAACAAAATACATTTTTAGGTTAGGTCTCGTGAGTCAATTGTTTAGTCAAACCACTGAATTTCGTATTGCCAGACAAAATACTTGACATGTTGATGCATTTCCCGTGTAGTTTGCCTACGAAAATGTGTTATAAATTATTGAATTGTTTTGAATAACCTTCCAACGTAAAATGCGGTAATTAATAAATCATTTAGTACGTAGAGTAGTGTGAAATCTGGTAACAGTTGGCAACACTGACAAGACGGCAATATTTGCTGTTTAGGAACTGTTCTTATGTGACCCCTCACTATACTTGGACTCGCCCAAGAGAAATCTGCTGCCTAGCTCACCGTCCACCACAGTACCTCTCAGTATATGCTCAAATTCAGACTTCGATCCTCTGACGTGACAAACCGAAGGAGACTGAAATTCATACACACGATGAATATTCATCCATTCATAGTGTTTGCCCAAGGACAGGTCTCACCCAGCATTCTCTAGTCTTTCCTATTTCCTGCCTTCCTCTTTGTCTCTCCATATGCCCCATATAGCTTAATGTCGTCTATTATCTGATATCTTCTTCTGCCCCGAACTCTTCTCCCGTTCACTATTCCTCCCAGTGCATTCTTAAAAAAACACTTTCTTCTCAACCAGTGACCCAGCCAATTCCTTTTCCTCTTTCTGATTAGTTTCAGCATCATTCTTTCTTCACCCACTCTTTCCAACACAGCTTCGTTTCTTATTGTCTATTTCACACGCTCCATCCTTCTTCATATCCACATTTCAAATGCTTCTAATCGCTTCTCTGCACTTCGTCGTAATGTCCATGTTTCTGCTCATATAGTGCCTCACTCCACACAGAGCACTTCACTAGTCTCTTCCTTAGTTCTTTCTCCAGAGGTACGCAGAAGATGCTCCTTTTTCTATTAAAAGCTTCCTTTACCATTGCTATTCTCCTTTCGACTTCTTGACAGCAGCTCATGTTACTGTTTATAGTACACCCCAAGTATTTGAAGCTGTCCACTTGCTCTACTGCCTCATTTAGAATTCGAAAGTTTACCATCTTTACTTTTCTTCCTTTGACCATGGTCTTCATCTTCTTGGCATATTTATCTTCATTCCATACTGCTCACAGCTGTAATTCAGCTCCAGTAGCATATCCCTTAGTATCATCTCCTCTTCTGCTAACAACGACATATCATCAGCAAATCTTATACACTTCATTCTTCTTCCTCCTACTATCACACCTCCCATGTTCTGAAAACAGTATGATGAATATATGGGTAATTTTTTGCAGTGGTTTTAATATTTTCTGAATTAAAGACTCATATTTCAAGAAATTATTTCTGATAATAAATTGAATTTGAATACGTATTAAAAACACCAAAATCTGCACGCAATATGCAAGAAAATTACTAAAACACTTACCAGAAATAATAATGTACTCGCATGCCAATAAAATCACCAAATAAAGGGTCATTGTGATGTTATGTTCTTCAAAACGTCTTTGTCTATCCGTGGAGAATGTTATTTTCTGTGAAGATATTCTGTCTGCTTCAAAGTATGTTATGCTGATAACACGTATCACAGGAACGGAAAATAGTGACGCTGCATTATTTACATGAGCAACTAAGTAGTAAAATCAATACACCTTACACTAGCCTTGCGGTGAAATAAAATGCTGCTTTCTAAATAGATCGATACTTTAAAATGGGAAAATGTCTTTGAAAGTGTACATTTTGTTGCATAATCAATAAATAAAATGGCTGGCAGTGAAAAACTAAGTTCTGATACATTTTCTAAAGAGACTCGAGGTCATGGACAGTTTCTTTAAGAGAACAGTGAAAACTGGGAACTCCGATGTGCTTTCTGAAGACATCCAAATTTGCCGATAGGTTCCAGACGATGATATAAACTCCCAAACACTGAATTAACATGGCATAATATTCTAGGTAAGTTCGCTTGAGTTTCGTTACATTAGCTACAGTAAGTTTATAAATTTATTTCTTATTAATATAAACGTAAAAATTATTCTATATTTTCCCTTTGCTAAACACATCCGAAGACCAGTGTTGCATTTCATTATGTTCAAATTGTAATAGAGTAGAGCAGGCCTGCACAAGGTTTGCGCTCTCCGAGCCGGCTCAGAGCTCATGAGCGGAATGCAGATATTAGCTGCGCTCTGTATAAGGGTGGACTGGAAGAAGGGGTGATCTCTTACAAAATATACACAAAAGGAAGTACTATTACGAGTGTTTATGAAATGAATTCCCGTTCAGTGTTTGCAAAACTATCTTGGACTATTATTAATAAATAAATATTTATTTTACAGAAATAATAGAAATTCTATAGCTACTTAAATGTACAATATCATTTCGTTATATTTTTATTTATCAGTACATCAAAACGAGGTTTTACTCTGTTGACAGCTGAAAGGAACAGTAGCCTACTGATCGTAATGAAACATCAGTTACAGATGTTCGATGTCTGCCTTTATTAAAGTTGATTATAGAAAACAGTTGCTCACAAATATAAATGTTGAGCCAAACATAGCAATCATTTTCACAGCCAGCCTGTGTAGTCGTGGATATTATTGCTAATGTTTAGTCTTGTAAAACTCAACCAGGCTAGTAGTATTATTCATACGATCTTCAGCCCTTAGGTCACATTGAAGATCAATAAGTTCGAGCTGTAAATCGTTAAATGTTAATTGTTATGTTCCGTCTTTTAGATTCCTCCATACTGTTCTGTAGCAGTAGGTAAGCAACGTGAAACAGTTACTGAGAATAGGCCTACACACTGCACTCCACTAGATAACTGAGTAGTCGTTTCCCTCTCCTCTACCTATAGCAAGTCTATGTCATTCTGATGTATCTTCCTCTCCGTTTCGGCGAGCGGTAAACACAGCTCTCCCGCTCCGAAGGAGCGCGCGCGCTCGTTGAGCGCTGATTGTGCAGGTATGCAGTAGAGCATCGATTATCCGAAACAATTGGGGACGGAGGGTAATCGGATAAGTGATTTTTCGAATAATCGATCTTTTACGAAAATAAATTGTGTCTGTGTCATAGGAGCAATATGGAACAAAGAAACACTGATATTAAATTTATAGCCTATGTGTATGAATTAATCAACCTATATTATATTTGTATTCTATAATTTTGAAATATATATTAATCCTACTTTTCACGTGCGATATTATTCTTCTATAGTGTTAATATTATATTATATAATTCCATTGCCGCTGTAATTATATTTTAGTTCCTATTTTATTTTACTTATTTATTTATATTATTATTTTTTTATTTTAATATTGTATCTGAACTGCGACCGAGCACGAGCGCTGCTCATTCGGTCTCAAATTTTGTTAATACTATTGCATCTTCTTTTTATATTGCTTGTATTATTTTATTTGTATTTCTCTTTGTATATTTTGTAATTATATTTCTTTATTCTGTATATTTGAAATAAATAAAATCGAATTGAATTGAAACATAAAACTGTACATACAGTATATATTTTGTATCACATGTCTTACAAATAACACAGCCTAATTTGAGAAGTTCAAAACGGCCATTAAAGTAGGCCTACAGTTTAGGAAAAGAAGTCCAAACTTTTGTCTTTTTTTTTTTTGTTTTTTTTTTTGTTTCAGAGCTGAGACTCGTTTTTTGCCGCTAAATCTCGCAAACAGCGCTAGCGAAACTTCTACATGGCCCGCGCGCAAATTAAAATTTGCCGAATTGAACGCTTTCGGTTAACCGATGTTTCGGTTGATCGATATTCGGATAATCCATGCGTTTGAGATGGGCAGGGCATGAGCACGTATGGGTGAATCCAGAGATGCATATAGAGCGTTAGTTGGAAAACCTGAGGGGAAAAATCTTTGGGGACGCCGAGACGTAGATGGGAGGATAATATTAAAGTAGATTTGAGGGAGGTTAAATGTGATGATAAGGACTGGATTAATCTTGTTTAGTATAGGGACCAATGGCGGGCTTATGTGAGGGTGGCAATGAACCACCAGGTTCTCTGAAAGCCATTTGTATGTAAGTACATACTTTGTCTTTAATGACAGCTTAAAATAGAAACGTTTTTAAATAATAATCTAGCTATAGGCTTACAAAAAATATATAATCTTTCAGATATTAAAAAATAATATGATGGATTTATTAATTTGTCCTACACAATAATCTCTGTAATGTTGACAATATTTGAGGAGAAAAATTCGCTTCGGTGCCGGGGATCGAACCGGGGTCCTTGGTTCTACGTACCAAGCGCTCTGACCACTGAGCTACCCCGAATTCAATCCACAGCACTGGATCGAATGTTCCTCCTTCAGTGTTTCCCTTTGTGGCCTGACTCCAAGTTAGTCATATATGTTGACGTATATGTCTAGTGTCAACTGCCATTATACTAGGAACGCACTCAGTTGAGTGACTTATTTGGTCGGGATTCCGCAGTTATGATCCTGTGCTGTGGATTGAATTCGGCGTAGCTCAGTGGTCAGAGCGCTTGGTACGTAGAACAAAGGACCCGGATTCGATCCTCGGCGCCGGAGCGAATTTTTCTCCTCAAATATTAATTATTAAAAAAGAGGTACAGGGTGTCGTTTAAAAATGTTACCGATGACGTCTTAACTCGCCCAATAATGGTCTCAAATATATTTTGTTCCCATAAAAATATACCTTTCTAAATACAATGTTGGACGTGTTTCAGCCCTTTGTCCACAATCACAATAGCAATTATACGTTCCCTATTGACTCATATAGGCCTAAACTATGGCATGACATCATAGCTTTCGTGAGTCAGTTACTGAGTGCAATATTTACAAGAACACTATTCTCTTTATGTACTCAAACACAAAGATTTGTCCTGAAAAGCATTAAACTTCTCAAAAAGAAAAAGAAAAATAGAACAGAGGTTTGACGTCAAAAACTATAATTATGACGTTACGGAAAGCTACAACGTATGAAAACACGGGCTCAAACTCCATTTGCGTTCAACGACTTTCAGGTTCCAAGAAAAAGTTTTAAAAAATTGATGTGGCAACAATCGACCTGTAGTAACTCCACCTTCGACGCCACCGTGGTAGCCACGTGGCGCTATTATGTTAGTTCCACGTTTACCTAGAGTCGCTGATCTCTACCTAATTTATTACCACTGTCCGAATTTATACACAGAACGCAGGCTGCATCACAGTTAAGTCCAGCTATGTTCGAAGACTAAGCTCTGAATTGAGAAATGTGTATTATGATGAAAGCTGTTAGCCGGATAAGATTTGTAGGGGGTCTATGCATATTTTCATATTGATACATTCAGGCTACTCAAAAAAAATTAATGGCTGCATTTCTAGAAGACAAAATCTTACGATGTCTTCCCCGTACGTAGACTCATACAAATAATAAAGTGCTTTAGATAGAGAAAGAAACGGCGAATTAGCTTAATGTTTATTTTATTTATTTATTTATATTTATTTATTTATTTATTTATTTATTCACTCACTCACTCACTTATTTATTTATTTATTTATTTATTTATTTATTTATATATTTATTTATATATTTATTTATCTATTTATTTATCTATTTATTTATCTATCTATTTATCTATCTATTTATCTATTTATCTATTTATCTATTTATTTATTTATGTATGTATGTATGTATTTATTTATTTATTTATGTATTTATGTATGTATTTATTTATTTATTTATCTATTTATCTATTTATCTATTTATCTATTTATCTATTTATTTATTTATTTATTTATTTATTTACTGCAACCGTGCGCTCCGCTGCACTTGTTAGAAATAAATGTAAACTAATTGAGTAGCTTAATATCAAAGACGGACATCTGTCGTCTCCATAGTTTTGATCTAGAGGCAATTTTTTAATTCATAGTGTTCTTTGTAATATTTAACACAATTTATTTTATAAATATAGTGTTAGAGTTTGCATATGGTTTCACAATAACTGCAAAGAGCATAGAAAATTGTATGAAAAACCACAGCTATCTAAATTTCGATTGAGGTCAGATGTCCGTCTTTGATATTAAGCTACTCAATTACATAATTAAAATAGGACATCTGGTCCAGGGAACATTCGTGTTTGATAGAAGGATAAATCGTTTAATATGTCACTTAATATAAATTGTATTTAAATAATTAAAATGCGATCATTTTGCTCCAGAGACCACTCATTTAGTGCAATGATAATTCCTTTAACATGTTTCTTAATTGTTATTACATGCAACTAATTAAAATATGATCATTTGGTTCAGAGGACATCCGTTTTTGATGCAATTTGGTCCCATCAAAATTTTGCTTGGAATGAAACGTATCGGAAATCATTTTTAAAGAAACTTTTGTTATATAACATTTTTCATGAAAATTAATAATAAGGCAGATATTTCGATTTATTTAATTCAAGCCCCCTTATAACCCCCTTTTAAATAAAGTATTCTGAATGTCATATAGCCTAAAATCTAAGTTACAACGAACTTAATTTCATTCCAATTTTCATATAAATCGGTTCAGCCATTATCGCGTGAAAAGGTAACAAACATACAGACAGACAGACAGACAGATAGACAGACAGACATACAAACAAAAATGTCAAAAAAGCGATTTTCGGTTTCAGTATAGTTAATTATACATGTTAGAACCAATTATTTTAGGAAAAGCGAAAATTACCAGAAAAATTTCGGCTACACATTTATTATTAGTATAGATATAGATTTGGGGTTGTGCTTTTAGTACCTACCTCATGCCAATAACACTGCTGCAGAAAATAATAATAAAAATATGTCTTAATAAGCATCTTGATTATCCCTCTGTACTGTTATATTCTGAATTTAAGGTATTTTATATCCATCAAATTTATAACAATATCTTATTGAATTTCGTATAAAAAACGAAATATATTTAATTTGTATTCACATAAATATAAAACTAAAAGATCAAACAAAATAATATGCTTCACAGAACCTAAATGTACCATAACTATAGCAACTTCGGTCCAAGGCTTTATAAGAAGATAATAACTAAATTACCACAAATTCAATTTGCTAATACTCTTTATTTTAAAAAAATCAATTAGGCAATATAAAGTTTCAATTACTTTAATATCTGTTTTTCTTTTTCTCTTTTTATTTTTTGTTAATAAAATATTTGTTTTAAACTTTTGTGGAATGCCCCTTGAGCACAAGAGAGTACTCTTTCTGGGGATGCTAGAATGATTTTTGTATTGAAAAACAATATTTATCTTTATTTTTACTTACTTACGGCTTTTAAGGAACCCTGAGGTTCATTGTCGCCCTCACACAAGCCCGCCATCGGTCCCTATCATGAGCAAGATTAATCCAGTCCCTACCACCATATCCCACCTCCATCAGATCCATTTTAATATTATCCTACCATCTACGTCTCGGTCTACCCAAAGGTCTTATTCCCTCCGGTCTCCCAACTAACACACTATATGCATTTCTGGATTCGCTCATATGTGTAGATGCCCTGCCCATCTCAAACGTCTGGATTTAATGTCCCTAATTATGTCATGTGAAGAATAAAATGAATGAATCTTTATTATAGCAAAAAAACATTATTATTATTTATTTTATTGGAAACTGCTACTATCTTAGCAACCGCTTATACAAATCTGGCTTATACAGCTCCATACAAAGCTGATTTGAATAATTTCAAGGAAAAAATTATTCCAGGATAGGGTATCGAACCCGGGACCTTGGCTGAGCTCGCCAACGCTCTACGACTGAGCTACCCAGGAATTATACCAGATGACGGATCAATTTTTCCCTTATATCCGCATACCTCTAGTCGGGTGACATTGTCAGATCCCAGCATCGAGTGCGCACTGAGTTGTACGTGACTTAAATTGTGGTTTTCTGTATCAAAACAGTAACGAGTATTATACAAATCTGGCTTTTTCAGGTATACCTCCCTGTAAAGCTAACTTGAATAATTTCAAGGGAAAAATTATTCATAGCAACCGATTCTTCATCGTGCATGACGTCAAAGTACCCATCAAAACAAATTTGATGTGTTATTTCTTCATTAATTGTTTTATAATACTGTTATACAAGAAGTGATCCTTATACTGCTTGTTTGAGGCTTGAAAGTAATGTAGTTTTCCTAAGATAGGTTACTAGCCTTATCGTTAGGTAGTCCAGTAGTGGGGCTGCCACTTTTAGCCTCTGGACAGGCTTGTAATGCAGCATTTCCTCTGCATTTGATGAAACAGTTATACCGCTGTGACTCGGTCGCCATCTTATCAAAATGAAAAAGATGTGAATAAGAAAATTACCAAATTTACACAAATTCTAGGAATAATAAACAATACATTAAAAGCTAAATTAGTACAAAAATCTACAAGAATAAAAATATATAATACACTAGCATTACCCACCCTTCTATACGGAAGCGAGATTTGGACATTAAAGAAAAAAGACATGAACAGAATCAAAGCAACGGAAATGAAATTTTTCAGGAGAACAGCAGGATATACTCTTTTAGACCGAAAAAGGAATGAAGAAATTTTAGAACAATTAGAAGTAGAGTCAGTAGAAGAAAAAATCACCAGATACAAATTCAATTGGCTAGATCATGTAAGAAGAATGGAAAATTCAAGAATCCCAAAAATTATGATGCAATATAAACCTAGAGGACATCGTCGACCAGGAAGACCGTTAAGAAGACTGCTAGATGGGGCCGAAACAGGTCTACAGAGGCCTAATTCGTGAAGGATGATGATGATGATGATGATGATGACAAGAAGTGATATATGTAATACGTTAAAAATGTTATAGGCCTACAGTTACTGTATTGTATTCGTCATAGTTATGTAATCAGATTCGCTCGTTTCCTGTAAACACTCCATTATAAAGTAGTCTCATGATATACTATTTTCGTCTCGTAATGAATAAACAACAGTTAATTTTACATATTGCGTTCAGCTGTTTGGATTGTTGTTAGATTTGCTAATACCCCTGAACCACCGGCGTCGTTCAGTCGGCAGAGGCGCGTGCCTTCTGATCCGAAGCAGTGCTCGGGCGTGGGTTCGATTCCCGTTTGGGCTGATTATCTGGTTGAGTTTTTTCCGAGGTTTTCCCCAACCGTAAGACGAATGTCAGACAATTTGTGGCGATTCCTCGGCCTCATGTCTTCAAATACCATCTCGCTATCATCAATTCCATCGAGTCTAAATAATCTAGTAGTTGATACAGCATCGTTAAATAACCAACTCAAAAAAACGTGCCAAGTAATGGAAAATAACAGTAAAACCTGACAAGCGAAGCTATTTTCATTCCCGTTCCTATTTTGGGATTCCACGTTTGCATAATCTCGATACGAACACTGTTACGATAAAAAAACTATTATTTCCTACGTCACATGTTGAGGAGAGAGTGAAGTGGTCTTAATATAAGTACAAACTCCTCCACGCTCATGACGTACATTGAACACGAAGATCAGTGACATCACATGTTCCTCCTACGTCAACATATCGAGCGTCAGTCCGTAGATGTAACGATATTACCACAGTGTAGTATGTACAGTCACGAAGCTTGAGTTGTGAGGGTGCTAGGAACAATAGACTGTGCAGGTACTATTTCGCATTGTCTCTAATGAGGCGATATTAGCGATCCTAGTGGTCAGCAACCATCTATGGATGCATATTTATTAAGTATTGAGCTTCGTGACTGTATATACTAGACTGTGATATTACTACGTTCTGTACTCGTTCTATGCAGTACTACCCATTTAGCAGTAGGCCTATAGGGAGTGAGAAAATGAATACGGACGCTCAACGGTTTGCTTTCATGTGATTGGACGGCTACCGGCTGTTCAAAGTTCTGTGCTGTCCGTGACTGGTTTCTGCGATCCTGAAAATTGTGGAACTTTCATCATCATCATCATATCATCATCATCATCATCATCATCATCATCATTCGTTACGAGTGCAAGGTAAATCCATCGCCTTTGGTGTACATTTCAAATGGTCCAGGTTTCTTTTACAGAGTAAACAAAAATGGTTCATAAGAAAAGATATAAGATTACAGTTTATTCGTTTATTAATATTTGAGGAGAAAAATTCGCTCCGACGCCGGGGATCGAACCCGGGTCCTTGGTTCTACCCTAGATCATATATGTAGCAGATATGTCGGGCTTATAGGCTTTGAGGTTAACTTTTGTCAGGTTTACTACGCTGCCATCTAGTTGTTACATAAGGAGTGACTTATAATTTCCATTTTAATTTCATTAGTGACTGTGCTGCCATCGTTTACGGCGAACGGGTGGCGTTCCTGGCGGTTGTTCTCTCCAAAGTGCTGCCGATTTTAACGTAGCGAGGAGTTATCTGTTACATATATGATCTAGGGTTCTACGTACCAAGCGTTCTGACCACTGAGCTACGCCGAATTAATCCACAGGACCGGGGGAGGCCTTTGGGGAGGCCGAGACGTAGATGGGAGGATAGTATTAAAATGGATTTGAGGGAGGTGGGATATGATGATAGAGACTGGATTAATCTTACACGGGATAGAGACCTACGGCGGGCTTATGTGACGGCGGCAATGAACCTCCGGGTTTCTTAAACACCATTTGTAAGTAAGTGAATAAGTTGTAAAAATAAATATTTATGAAAGATGGATTGGTAAATGAATAATTTGGGAAAAATTGATATTTTGTACTACTTTCTTTGGGAAATTATATTTACTGGAATAACAGGGTTTGGAACTATATGTTAGTGAGAAAAATGATTGGGAAAAATGTCCTCAAAGGTCTTTCTCCGTCACGTCTTTCAGCTAACACTCTATATGCATTTCTCCATTCACCCATACGTGCTACATGGTCTGTCCATCTCAAACGTCTGGATTTAATGTTCCTAATTATGTTAGGTAAAGAATAAAATGCGTGCAGTTCTGCGTTGTGTAACTTTCTCCATTCTCCTGTAACTTCATTCCTCTTAGTCCCAAATATTATCCTAAGCACTTCACTCTCAAACACACTTAACCTCTATTCCTCTCTCAAAGTGAGAGTCTAAGTATCACAACCATACAGAACAACCGGTAATAATACAACTGTTTTATAGATTCTTTCAGTTTTTGTTTTAAAACAGACTCCGAATAAAATGTTGTAACTTCAAATGTTTGTAAAATAAAATATTAATGTTTCATTAATCGCAATTTGTATTGTACAAATATTTACCCATGAATTTCATATTCATGTGGTCAAAGTCATATCACACAATGAAACGTAATACTAGGTCAGTACAGTAGCTAGTAATTTTACATATAAAATAAAAAAAAAAATTCTCTCGCGTTTTCTTTGTTTTGGAAATCATGCTATATGTCTAAACTTTGCGACAATTTGGTTAAGAGCTGAATACAGGCGCATTACAGGCAGTAGGTACAGTACATGAAATTTAATAGTTTCGCAGAAACTGCTATTCATTTAAATTAAATATTTGAAACTATTACGTGAAACGAATTCATTTCTAGAATTGAAACAACTTTTAATTATGTTAGCTTACATTTTTCGTTGAAACGAATGGCACTGTTTGTCTTTAATAACAAATTGTCCCCAGGAGATGGATATGGACGTACACAGCTTAATGCGTTTCTGTATCAGTGCTTGAAGCGGCCTGGGTTTCACTATATCTAACGGATGAACACAGTTGCGTTTTTTCCACAACTAGCCTTCGTATCCGAAACGTATCAAAGTGCGCTGGCTATATAATTAGTTATGCTAGAAGCCGTCTCGGAATTTGCCGACTATCAAGTTGACCGTGTTTGCGGTAGGGGTCGACCTTGAGACATCATGTAAACACTGCGCAACCCCCAGCGCGACCCCCCTCTGTGCCCCTCCATCGCCATATTAATTATATAAGCAATTCTGAAAACATAAATAAAGCCTTACTGTAACCTCATGGGGTTTTGCTCGCCAAATCTTAGAACTAGAAAAAAACAGAGCAGTTGCTGAAGTTCCGTTAAATAACATTATTTTTAGACAGCCGTAGGTAAAAGCATGCTTTTTAAAATTGATACTTACTTACTGGCTTTTAAGCAACCCGGAGGTTCATTGCCGCCCTCACATAAGCCCGCCATCGGTCCCTATCCTGAGCAAGATTAATCCAGTCTCTATAATCATATCCCACCTCCCTCAAATCCATTTTAATATTATCTTCCATCTACGTCTCGGCCTCCCTAAACGGTATTTTTCCCTCCGACCTCCCAACTAATACTCTATATACATTTCTGGATTCGCTCATACGTGCTACATGCCCTTCCCATCTCAAACGTCTGGATTTAATGTTCCTAATTACGTCAGGTGAAGGATACAATGCGTGCAGTTCTGTGTTGTGTAACTTTCTCCATTCTCCTGTAAATTCATCCCTCTTAGCCCCAAATATTTTCCTAAGCACCTTATTTTCAAACATCCTTAATCTCTGTTCCTTCTCTCAAAGTGAGAGTCCAAGTTTCACAACCATATAGCACAACCGGTAATATAACTGTTTCAAAAATTCAAACTTTCAGATTTTTTGACAACAGACTAGATGATAAATGCTTCTCAACCGAATAATAACCATCATTTCCCATATTTATTCTGTGTTTAATTTCCTCTCGAGTGTCATTTATATTTGTTACTGTTGCTCCCAGGTATTTAAATTTTTCCACCTCTTCAAAGGATAAATTTCCAATTTTTATATTTCCATTTCGTACAATATTCTCGTCACGAGACATAATCATATACTTTGTCTTTTCGGGATTTACTTCCAAACCTATTTCTTTACTTGCTTCAAGTAAAATTTCCATATTTTTCCTAATCGTTTGTGGATTTTCTCTTAACATATTCACGTCATCCGCATAGACAAGAAGCTGATGTAACCCGTTCAATTCCAAATCCTTCTGTTATCCTGGACTTTCCTAATGGCATACTCTAGATCAGAGTTAAAAAGTAAAAGTGATAGTGCATCTCCTTGCTTTAGCTCACAGTGAATTGGAAACGCATCTGACAGAAACTGATTTTAACAATTGATAATGTTAGAAATTCGATATTATAAGTAGCGTGTTAAATGTAAATTACGTTGAAGTTTTTGTAACAACTGACAAACTTTTCATGGCCTTCTTTTAAAAGTGGATTATTTAGTAAAGAAACAGAACATTAAATAACTTGAATGATACGCATTTTATTCAGAAGCACATGACATTTAAGAAATATTTATATCAATGATGGAATTGAGGCAGTTACAACTTTGTATGGTTTTTTTATTCTTCACATTTAAGCACAATTTATTCATTGAATAGTTTGATCATAATGTCCAAATTTCAGAGTTTTCTTGGAAGTGTGCCAGCAACACATTTAGCTGTACCTATTTTATAAATTTTTACCTTGCACAATTCAACAAAGCTGTTACCGGTATAAGCTATATCGTACTGTTGTTTTGGTTTCGGTGGTAGTAACCCCAAACTATCTAAACAGCTTCTTTAATTTCTTACGATTCATCGTTAGAATAAGCAAAATTGATAACTTATAGGATAATGTACTCGTATCTATTCACAATCACAATTAAAGTTTACCCTATAACAGGCACTAATCAATCAATTATAGCAAAGTTTAGGTCTATAGTATTATTTCCAACACAAAGAAAAACGCGAGAGATTTTTTTAAAATTTATTTGTAAAATTACCAGCTACTGTACTGACCTAGTATTACGTTTCATTGTGTGATATGAATATGAAATTCATTGGTAAATATTTGCACAATACAAATTGCGATTAATGAAACATAAACATTTTATTTTGCAAATATTTGAAGTTAAAACATTTTATTCCGAGTCTGTTTTAAAACAAAAACTGAAATAATTTACAAAACAGTTGTATTACCGGCTGTTCTGTATGGTTGTGAAACTTAAACTCTCACTTTGAGAGAGGAACAGAGGTTAAGGGTGTTTGAGAGTGAAATGCTTAGGGAAATATTTGGGACTAAGAGGATTGAAGTTACAGGAGAATAGAGAAATTACATAACGCAGAACTGCACGCATTTTATTCTTCACCTGACATAATTATAAATATTAAATCCAGACGTTTGAGATGGGCAGAGCATATAGCATATAGGCTAGTGTTAGTTGGAAGTCGTGACGGAGAAAGACCTTTGAGGAAGCCGAGACGTAGATGGGGGATAGGCTAATATTAAAATGGATTTGAGGGAGATGTGATATGATAGTAGATATTGGATTAATATTGCTCAAGATAAGAACCGATGGCGGGCTTATGTGAGGGTGACAATGAACCTTCGGGTTCCTTAAAAGCCATTTGTAAGTAAATAATGGTTTATCCCTATGAAAGCGGTTTCTTCATTGTTTGATATTTCTTGAATTTGCTAATTTTCTTTAACACAGAATTCTGAAAAGCGATTCCAAATCGTCGATATTATTTCGTTAAGAGTTTGTAGACGAATTATTATTAACAGCGATGTGGTCGCCAGGGCAACTACGTTGTGTACCTAGGACAAAACAATTGCCAATCATTATTTAACGATAAAACAAAAGCTATAATTTCACGATAACATTTCAGTGGTAGTTGGCTGTGATTGGTTCATATGCAACGGATTCTTATACTTCATTAGTGAATGGGCCCTAGTGAAATAGTTATAGGTAATATGCAAGAGGCTTTCAATTTATAGGTAGCTTTAATTAGACTATATTTCGTGGGTAGTATAATATACAGTAATCATTAATTAATTCATTCATTCAATTTAGTGTTCCGCCTAAGGGCAGGTCTTTCACTGCAAACCCAGCTTTCTCCAGTCTTCTATTTTCTGTCTTTCTCTTTGTTTCCTCATATGATCCATATATCTTAATGACGTTTATCATCTGTTATCTTATGATGAAAGAGTAGTGGAACGGAGAAAAATTCTCTCCGGCACCGGGATTTGAACCCGGGTTTTCAGCTCTACTTGCTGATGTTTTATCCACTAAGCCACACCAGATTCCCATCCCAGTGTCGGATCGAATCGTCTCAGTTTAAGTTCTACCTCTTGGGCTCCCTCTAGTGGCCTGCCCTCTGCACTACGTCATAGATGTCTATGAATGTAGGACAATGTCCACATCTGTGCGGAGGTGCACTCGTTATGAGTGACAGATTGGCCGGGATCCGACGGCTTAGTGAATAGAGCTGAAAACCCGGGTTCAAATCCCGGTGCCGGAGAGAATTTTTCTCTGTTCCACTACTCTTTCATCGTACGATGACGCAGAATATCTGCATGGAAACATCATATGTACTTCGGTACATTAAATAATATAGGCTATCTGATATCTTCTTCTACTCCGAACTCTTCTTCCGTTCACCATTCCTTCCTATATATCCTTCAGTGGACAGTTTCTTCTCAGCCAGTGACCCAACCAATTCCTTTTTTCTCTTCCTGATCAGTTCAGCATCATTCTTTCTTCACTCACTCTTTCCAACACAGCTTCACATCTTTCACACGTTTCATTTTTCTCCATATCCACATTTAAAATGCTTCTAGTCGCTTCTCTTCACTTCGTCGTAATGTCCATGTTTCTGCACTTGCTATGTACAGTAGAGTCCCCGATTATCCGAATTAATGTGAACCATGACTACCTCGGATAAAGCGGATGGTTACTGAAAAACTGTGTTTTGATTATAAATTAGACAAGCTCTTTACTTAACGGACTAAATAAATTGAACACATCAAGTTAATCAACTTTGGGAGTTTAAAAATCCAGTACGTATACATTAAAAAAAAGCAACTGACATGCAATACTGTACAGTATTTACAGTATTTTTTTTTATCGGGCTCGAATAACACGGAACCTCGGTTAATCGAAACTCGGATAATCGAGACTCTACTGTATTGTATATTTTTGTAGAGCCAACAGCGTAGCTCAGTCATCAGAGGCATTTGCCAGCTGTCCCGGACTTGCGTTCGCGCTTGTGTTAAATTCCGGCTTGGGTCGATTACCTGGTTGTTGTTTCTCCGAGGCTTTACGCAACCATGATGCAAATGCCAGGTAATCTTTGGTGAATCCTTGACCTCACCTAACCTTATCTCGCCACAAAAAATCTGTGGAATACAATAAAAAAAAAAGAAAAAAATAAAAAAAAAAAAAAAAAAGCAAAATCTCTTGCCTGTGACAATCACAAAGTGCCATTACCCTTTTACATAATATCCTCAGTCCCTCACTAGCCACCTGTTTTGTCCTGTTGAGACAACAGTTCTGCCTGTCCAGCAGGTCTGTATATGCATGACCCGTTGCCGTTCATGTCAGATCCCTGTAATTTACCATACGAAACCTGCTGCTGGGTTGTCAGGAGCGTCCGCTGGGGAAATTCTAGACTTTTGTACTTAATTACGGTAATTATTAATCACTTGAGGTAATTTTAAATTGCGCTCTTTCCCATCTCATATTTGCAATCCAGGGCTTGCTTTTATAAATATAGCGCCATAGCAACCGTGGTTATCTGTTTTATCTAATTTCAAATATGGGATATTTCTCTCTGATGTTGAAAGATAAAAAGTGAATCGCTAAGACCCGGTATTATAAATGCAGTTTATCTATAGACTAAGTTAAACCTAAGTCAAACCTAACCGAAAGTTTAACTCAACGCGCTGTATTCTAGAGTCTCGTTTAAGTTAAACTGTAGTGGAATATTACTGCTAGGAAAGAAAAGACGATCGCTGCTGTTTGATTGTATTACTGTTGTTAAAATGGTCGACGCTCGTGGAGAATCTACATTAACAAACATCTTTGTTCTTCGATAACAGAGAGAATATCATTTAAAAAAAACCTGTAGAGGACAACACCGCTTACTTCAGTATGCTTGTCAGACTTAACCCCAAATAATTTCTTAATGCTGGCTACCAACGATACTTTTATACTCCCAAACACATTGTAACCAGATTGAACCATTCATAACTTAACTCCATACACTGTCAGCTGACTAATGAACTAATAGGTAAATATTTGCAATCCAGGGCTTGGTTTTATAAATGTAGCGCCATGGCAACAGTGATTATCTGTTTTGTCTAATTTAAAGTAAGGGATATTTCTCTCTGATGTTGAAAGATAAAAACGAATAACTAAGACTCGGTATTATAAATATGGTTAATGTAAAATACTAAGTTAAACCCAACCGAGAGTTTAACTCAACGCGTTCTATTACTGTAGTGGAATACGATTGGTATTACTGCTCGGAAAGAAAAGAAGACAATCGCTGCTGTTTGATTATATTATTGCTGTTAAAATGGTGGACGCTCGTGAAGAATCTATATTAAGATACATATTTGCTCTTCGATAACAGAGAGAATATTATAAAAAAAATACCTATAGAGGACCAATACCTCTTACTTCAGCTTACATAGGTGCACAGGCGATTAGCGCATTAGAGCCGAGGGTGAGATTTATCCACTCGCTTACGTCAGTATGCTTGTCAGACTTAACCTCAAATAGTTTCTTAATGCTAGTTACTAAAAATACTAGTATACGCCCAAACACATTGCAACCAGATTGAACCATTCATGACCATTCATAACTTAACTTCATATTGCATCAGCTGACTAATGAGCTAATAATATTAGTGTGTGTATTTTATAAGGTGTGTAGAATGTTAAATTGAAATAGAATTCAGTCCATTCATTATTCCCGGATAAGTTGATTCGTAGAAGCTGAATGTGTACAAAATCTTTGCTGTAGTTTAGAAGAAATTTTTGTACACAGACAAACAGAATATTCGAAACGTTGTATAATATTTTGGGAAATTCTGCAGATAGTAAAAATATATTCATATTAAAAAAAAAGAGAGCAATTAAAATAATAGTTGAAGCAAAGTCTAGAGAATCGTGTAGACCATTTTTTTTAAATTAGAGATACTGACTTTAAAAAATCAGTACATATTATACTCTTTAATAAATTTCCTCTTATGTAATAAAGAAAATTTTGCATCTAATTCAGCCATATATAGGTAGTATAAATACACGCAGAAAGAACGATTTTCATACGCCTTCGTCAAAGTTATCATGCTATCAAAAGGAAGTACGTTACATGGCGATAAAAATTTTCAGTGGTCTTCCTGAAGACATTAAGAATCATAACCAAAACCTTGTATTATTTAAGACAAAAAAAAAAAAAACTTAATATCTCACACTTTCTATTCTGTAGATGAATTCTTGACATTTCACAATACTGTGTAAATATTTTAATACTATTAAATGGTCAGCATATTGCATTGTATAATATGTTATTATCATTAAGTTAGTCTATTAATTCTGTACATATTTCATATTTTCATTTTCATTCTCCACTAATACTAATTCGGAAAAGAATGATTAAAATATGCCTTAATAAACCAATTGATTACTCACCTAAACTTTTGTTCATTGATTTTAATGTTTTGAAAATTAAACAGATTTATTATATTGCCTTATTAAACTTCATACATAAAAATCGTAATAAATTCAAATTGTATCATCATAAATATGGAACTAAAAGATCCGATTTTACACGACTAGAGGAACCAAAGTGTTTCACAAGCACAGCTCTTAACCATGGTACCTACTTTGGTCCAAAGTTATATAATAAAATAATTGAAAAATACCCAAATTTGGAAAATTTTAGTATCAGAAATTTAAAAAATAGCGTTAGGAATTTAATTTTTGAAGAATATATGTTGATTTAATATGTGTATGTATTTGTATGATTTAAATTGTTAAAATTGAAATGTTATTTTTAAAGTTAAATTATTCCTATAATTTTTTTTCTTGACCCACTTTGTATCAAATAATTATCTTTGTTTTGTTAAGTATGTGTTTAGATAACTCTCAGAGCACGAGTTTTTACTCCTTCAGGGAAGAATTAAGATTATATTTTTGTACATGTTATTTTACTAACAATAAACAATTTGTTAAACGTAAGAATTGGACATATTATTCTTTATTCTGTGCTATAAAGCAACTGTAAGAATATTATTGGACAAATAAATCTATTTATCTATATATCATGGATGCTGAAAGCTTTAATTATCGTGAAACGTTTCGAAATAAATATTTTGCTGGCTCACAATACTTTAGCTTTAGGCTGTGGAGCTGCTTTCTATAATAAAGTGAAAATTATGAATTAATTAAGTAGCTGTGATCGAATTCGGAAGAGTCACCATTTCGTGTCATTTAAAAATTATATTAGTCGTAATTGCTGTTCTGTATTTTATATAGGTATACCGTTATCGAATTAATTTACTCTTAAATATTGAATATAAACAAATTCCATCGAATAATTAACGAGAGAACAGTATACATAGGCCTACAGGAAATACATTCCACATAACGAGAAAGTGTCATATGTAGCCTATATTTTGTATTCCCTTATCCAATTATTATTTCTGTAGCCTACCTTAGGCGTAAAACCACACAAATCACAAAACAGTAATTGTAGAGTCAAGCTGAAAATTCTTTTTATATTTAATTGTTGTACTTCAACTAACCAATAACAAGAACCAAGGGCCAAAATAACGTAACCGGACTTGTGTTTTCTTTCTTCGGACTACACTATCTACCAAAAAGTAATTGGGCACTGTTTTTTGCCCCTTTAGAACCTCGTGGTACCACCTCTTGTTGCTATAACAGCGGCCATCATGTCAGGCATGCTCTCCACTAGTTTGTGTAGGATATCCACTGGAATGCGTCGCCATTCCTCTTGCAATATGGCACTCAGTTGGACAATGGAAGTTGGCCGAATCTTCCGAGACCTCAATCGCCGGTGCAATTCGGCCCAAAGGTGCTCAATGGGATTGAAATCAGGACTCTGTGCAGGCCAGTCGAACCGGTGAACATTATTGTCTGAGTACCACTGCATAGTAGCCGCCGAAACATGGGGCCAACTTCCACTGTCCAACTGAGTGCCATGTTGCAAGAGGAATGGCGACGCATTCCAGTGGATATCCTACACAAACTAGTGGAGAGCATGCCTGACAGGGTGCCTGCTGTTACAGCAACAAGAGGTGGTAGCACGAGGTTCTAAAGGGGCAAAAACAGTGCCCAATTACTTTTTGGTAGATAGTGTATTATGCGAGCTAAATAGCTGTAAGTGGACTTGGTTTAATACAAATACAGTTTAAAGCGAGGTGAACACGCAGATAGTATCATTACAAACGCATACGTGGCCACCGGCGTAGCTCAGTTGGATAAGGCGCTTGTCTTTCGATTTGAAGCTGCGCTCGAGCGTGGGTTCGATTCCCGCTTGGGCTGATTATCTTTCCCCAACCGTCCCCAACCGTAAGGCGAATATCAGATAATCTATGGCGAATCCTCTGCCTCATTTCGCCAAATATCATCTCACTATCAGCTATTCCATCGACGCTAAATAACCTAGTAGTTGATACAGCGTCGTTAAATAACCAATTAAAAAAATGGTAATTCTGGAGGACGACCACTGCACGATTTTCGAACTTTTTTTTCCACAGACGTCTATTTTATGCTTGATTTTTGAAAGGTAATACAAAAAAATTTTGAAAGCATCTGATTTCTACTGTAACCTAACAACCGATCACAACCTAAACTAACCTAAGCTGACATAACATTACCAGGTTAGTTTATGTTAGATTGGCTTAGTTTAGCTTGGGTTAATTAAGGTTGGGTTAGGTTAGTTTAAGATGTGAATAGATTATGTTAGGTTAGTTTAAGTTATGATAAGTTATGTTAGATGTCCCGCGCCGTGGTGTCGTGGTCTGTCCTAGGCCTTGCGTTATGGAATGCGCGCTGGTTCGAATCCTCATGGGGGAGGAAACTTTCTCATGAGATTTCGGCCAGTGTATGGGACCGGTGCCCAACCAGCATCGTGATGCACTTGGGGAGCTACGATAGGTAGCGAAAATCCGGTTTCGCAAACCAGCTATAACGGCTGGGGGGATCATCGTGCTAACCACACGATACCTCCATTCTGGTTGGATGATCGTCCACCTCTGCTTCGGCATGTGGACGTGAGACCAGCAGCCGGCTGGTCGGTCTTGGCCCTTTAAGGGCTGTAATACCATGGATTTACTTTTTTAAGTTATGTTAGGTTACAATCGAAATTAATGTGTTTGTTTATATATAGGCCTATACACATATATTTTTTTGTCGCTGTTATTTATACTCGCTTTAACATCTTTGGTTATATCGCGAGTTAATCTTTGGTTGAAATCCGAAGGCTTGTGTACTATTGTTGAGACTGGTTCTATTGTTGTGAACTAGATGGCGACTATATATGTATTACTGATTTGTTATGAATATGAATGATTTCGATGATGAATGAGGCCGGTGATATTCAGGGGTGTTGTGGCCCGAATTTTCAGGCATTTGCCTTACGGTTGAGGGAAAACCCTGAAAAACCTCAATCAGGAAATTCAACTCGACCGGGAATCGAACCCGGGTCCTCTGCGTAAGAGACCAGCATGCTGACCCCTACACCACAGAGGTGATAATTATTATATTAACTTTCGAAAATCGAGCATAAAATCGTCGTTTGTGGGGGAAATTTCGAAAATCGTGGAGTGGTCGTCCTTTAGAATTACCAAAAACGTGCATACCTCCCAACTTTCCGGATTTATGCGGGAGACTCCGAATTTTAAACCACTCTCCAGGCCTCCTTTAATAATTTTTACTCCAGATTTTTTATTTGATTCTTGTTAAAAGATTCCCTGCAATTTTGAACTGTGAAGGGAAAAATAAAGACAAATAACGGAGTGTGCTGTAAATTCAGTTTTGCTCCTTGCAGATGGAAGGAATCGAAGGCATTAGTAAGGAAGAAAGGATGGATGTTCAGTGGTCTTTGGTGGGAAGAATGAAACCCGGAGATGGAAAATTAAACTATGATGGTATGTTTTCTCTCAATTCCACACACCAGTGCGAAATGTGGAAAGATTTTTAGCCAAGTGAACAAAACAAGGGCACAGTTCATGTCCTCTCTTACTAAAGCCACTGTGGAAAAGCTATTGACTTTTAAATCTTCACAAAAGGAAAAGCGTTTCGAGGAAACTTTTGATGCCTCGTCCCAACAGTAAAGACTAATAGGCTAAATATAGCCTATTTATTTTCCATTACACAGGTACAGTGTGTGGATATTATATGAATTACGTAACCAACTTTATCTATAATATAATCAACAATATTTACGGAACTTACATTACAACATAATAGGGCCCATATTACATAATATTTCAGACAGTAAAATTTACAGTGAGTATATACAAAACTAGACAAAACTGGAAATGATAGTAAGGACATATTAGAATTACAGAGTGTATACAAATGATTAATCGGGTTTTGACATCATGTATCTTCAAATGTATAATGTCCATCCATTTGTACTCGAAAGAGCACATTTTCAAGTTCTGTACATATAATTACAAATGTTCTATATGCCCTCCTCGTGTTACCCGACACACATCTATGCGGTAGTCCAGTTCGACCCATACACGTTGGAGCATTCATTGCCGATGTTCCTCAGCGCAGCAGTGATGCGATCCCGGAGTTCCGCCAATGTTGTCGGCATAGGTTGCATGTAAACATTCTCTTTCACGTACCCCCCCAAAAAAATCTCAAACTGTGAAGTCAGGAGACCGTGGGGGCCACCTGAGGAATGCCAAATCATCCTGAGCACAACGCCCAATCCACCGGTTTGGAAGTTCCTCGTTCAGATATCGAGGCACTTCTCTATGCCAATGAGGCGGAGCTCCGTCTTGCTGGAAGATGAAGTTTGGATTGTCATTTGTCAGTTGAGGAAATAACCAGTCTTGCAACATTTTGTAGGTACGTCGCACCCGTCACGGCATTCTCAGCAAAAAAGTAGGGTCCGTGAACCGTGCTCCTAGAGACAGCACAGAAAACGTTCAATTATTCCAAAACACGAATTGCTGTCTGTTGATCAGTCACCATTTACCAACCGCCACTAGTGAGTCACTAAAGAGTCAGAATGAAATCTGAAATGAGAGATACTAAATTTAAGAATATGCTCTTTCTATTGGCTATGAGTACAAATGGGTGGACATCATAAATTTTAAGCTATACGATGTCAAAACCTGATGAATCATTTGTATACACTCTGTATTTAACTAACATATTAAGAGTTCGCGGGAAAAACGATGAATGTCACATTTCCGTTAAGGATTAGATAATGATCTAATTGAGTCTATAACTGCAAGATTTAGTGCTGTTTCTATAGAAAATAAAGGAAAGAATTACTGTTTCCGTGGTGATAATTCTCCTATTTACCATTTTTCATAAGAACAACATTAAATTTCGTAATGATCCATTGAATTAGATAATGACATCAACCTTAAAAAACTGTGACATTCCTCGTTTTTCCCGCTAACTCTTCATATCATTAATAGGACCCTTACCTTCACAATGGGTTTACATTAAACAATTACATGAAACAATAAAATATAAAAGTAGATAGACAGAGAAGACCCGTGCATTAGATTTTAGAGGAAATTATGATAATATAACATCTGTATGTATAATATTACTCAATAAATCCGTCTATCTATCTAAAAAAATATAAAAGTTTATAAGGGCTTTTCTTAACTAATATAAATGATCAATGATGAACTGTTAAGTTATTTATTTCACTTTCTTAACATTATGAATTTTGATGTTATGTTACCTGATTGACTAGTTTCGATGTTTGCATCATTCTCTGAATCCTAGTGAGTGCAGCGCTATCTTTGGTTTCTTGTTGTGGTGGAGTGTGTTCATGATTGTATCGAAAAGTGTGTGTGTTCTGAAATTCAGTTGAGTGTTCAGAATGTGTTGTGGGTATGTTTATGTTTGTAAATTTCGTATTGTTCTAGTATGTTACGTTTCTGTTTCTTTTTAGGTGAATGCGTAATATTTTCATGTCAGTGTCACTGATGTACTGTTAAGTTATTTGTTATTTATTTCACTTTCTTAACATTATGAATTTTGATGTTATGTTACCTGATTAACTAGTTTCAATGTTGTTTGCATCATTCTCTGAATCCTAGTGAGTGCAGCGCTATCTTTGGTTTCTTGTTGTGGTGGAGTGTGTTTATGATTGTATCGAAAAGGGTGTGTGTTCTGAAATTCAGTTGAGTGTTGAGGATGTGTTGTGGATATGTTTTTGTATGTTTGTAAATTTCATATTGTTCTAGTATGTCACGTTTCTATTTTTTTTAGGTGGATGCGTAATATTTTCATGTCAGTGTCTATGCTGCTATAGTTGTGGTTGATTTTGTGATGTTTTCTGCGTAGGTTGAATTGTGTGGTTCGGTTATGGCTGTGATATGTTCCTTGTAATGTGTTTGAAGTAAAAGAAATGGAATAATAACATTAAGAAAAGCAAAAGTTTATTGCAGTACTAAAGTAAAGAGGTTATAATTTTTTTAATGACCGGGATTTGTTATTAAAACATTACATGATTCGAGGATTTTGGACTGTTTATTTATTATTTCCGAATACATTCTGAGAAAAAAGTCATATAAACATTTGTCCTAATCTCAATATTTTCAGAGAATGTTAAAACATTGCATACGGGTGATTCACGAGGATTTACCGTCCCTTACGAACTTATTTCCGAAGACATTCTGAGCAAAAAATGTCATATAAACATTTGCCCTAATCTCAATATTTTCAGAATTACATTAATTTGAAGTTGTTTGTGAAATACCATTATTCTTGAATGTTAAAACATTACATACAGGGTGATTCACGAGGATTTACTGTCCCTTACGGAGCTTATTTCCGAAGACATTCTGACCAAAAATGTCATATAAACATTTGCCCTAATCTCAATATTTTCAGAATTACACTAATTTGAAGTTGTTTGTAAAATATCATTATTCTTGAGTTTTAAGGGTAAAATAATATTACAGATAAAGAATGAACTATTCAGGAGTATAATTTCTTTAATTAGCTAATATTCTGAAGCTAGAAATGTGTTGTGAATTCCATAGTTGCTTCGTAAATTCTTTTCTTTCGATTTTTAACTACAAAATTACATTTTCTTACGCATTTATCACAATTGTTGCAAATCACGCCGCTCTTGTAAATTCTTTAAGACTGTACATTAGGATGCATAATTAAACTGTAAAGAATAAAGTTCCTAAAGTCGTACGATTTGTAACAATTTTTGTGATAAGTGCGTAAGAATGATGTCATTTTTAGTTGAACATTGAAAAAACAAAATATGTATAAAGCAATTAATAACACATTTTTAGGTTCAGAACACTTGCCAGTTAAAGAAATGACACTTCTGAATAGTTCATTCTCTATTTATAATATTTTTTACCCTCAAAACCAAGGAAAAATATATTTTACTAACCACTTCAAATTAATGTAACCCTGAAAATATTAAGATTAGGACAAATGTTTATATGACATTTTTTGCTCAGAACGATTTCGGAAATAACCTCCGTAAGTGACAGTAAATCCTCGTGAATCACCCTGTATAAAATTAGGAATAAAAATATATAAATGAGACTGAAGGAAATCTATGTGAACTCAGTACCAATAACTGTAAATTAATCTTTATGCCTAATTACGTCTTTTCTCAAACCTCGTCGACATTATGAAGACGCTTTACCAGAAAGTGTTTCAATGAATTTCTAAAACTATATTTTGATTTCTTGTCGCGAATGTTTGCTGGAAGGCAACTGAAAATTGTTTCGGTGTGTAGATAATTCACACTCCATGTTACGCGCTAGAAAAAAAAAGTATCCATTTTTTTTTTAATTTCTGAAGTTGACAGGCACGCAAATTTTGTAATAGTCTTACACAACTATTTTGAGATTGCTGCATTGTGAATATTGTACATCATATTAACAACAACTCAAATCTTTCATAATCTCATTTTTATTTAAAAAATGTACTTACGTGACTTTAGCTCTCATGTAAGATCTCAATCTATAGATGGTGATTCGATTTTCTTCTTCGGGTTATCAAATTTTGTAGAGAGAATTTTTAATAACTTACAGAAAAACACCTACGCACGTTCGATCAAAGGGTAAAAAAAACTGTGCCTCAATTCCAAAACATTTTTTACAGGATCTAATTAGGTTAATTATGTAATATAAATTCTATGGATTTGTAAATGGAAACATACTGACTGAGCCGCACCAATTATACAAAAATTGTTACAGAAATCAAAGAAGTGTGGAGACTGAATACAAAGGATTTTTGTCCAATTTTTATTTTCGTAATTGGAGTTATTACAGGTTAACGCAGCTGGAATAAAAGTAACTTGAATTTAATGTAACTAAAATACGACATTGGATGAATGTCGCATTGTTCGTAAAATTCATTTTAAAAACTGTTTTAATTTAACGATCTACGTTCACCATGTAGGCCCTAATATTGACCATATTATGGAAGAGATGGACAAACTCCATGGTTTGGCGATTACCATTCTGGCCATTGAATCTGACACTCGTGGATTCAAACCCGACCGATTGCGATGAAATCCATAGAATTGCTTCCTCCGAGAGACACGAAAAGCTGTATTATGTGTATTTAGGGCATGTATAATAGGGCGTATCGAAAAAGGCCGAAAAAGTTTTTTTTTTTTCCCGAAATTAAAAATTTAAGGTTCGCAAAAGTTGCATTATGGTGCCAACATGTCGCACAAAAAATTTGAACCTCCTAGAAGCACTTTTATCCGAGTCGTAGGAGGTCTAAAAATTAGCATATAAAGTAACATTTTTATTTATTTTTTGACAGTTCTTCGGTGAATGGTCAGTGGAGCTTGCCACTTTTTTTTTTAATAACTGTTAGTTTCCAATTCACTGTGGGCTAAAAAAAGAAGATGCACTATCACCTTTACTTTTTAACTTTGCTGTAGATTATGCCATTAGGAAAGTCCAGTATAACAGAGAGGGTTTGGAATTGAACGGGTTACATCAGCTTCTTGTCTATGCGGATGATGTGAATATGTTAGGAGAAAATCCACAAACGATTAGGGAAAATACGGGAATTTTACTTGAAGCAAGTAAAGAGATAGGTTTGGAAGTAAATCCCGAAAAGTCAAAGTATATGATTATGTCTCGTGACCAGAATATTGTACGAAATGGAAATATAAAAATTGGAAATTTCTCTTTTGATATCGTGTTGGTGAGAGAGCACCTTCGTGTTCCGTTCGGGGTTTAAGTGTCCAGCAAACACGGCAGATGTCGTGTTGGTGAAAGAGCACCTCAGTGGTCCGTTTGGAGTTTAAGGGAAATAGTATCTTTGAGATATGTAAATATCTTCGGATTTTTTTGTTTTTTTTTTCTACAGGTTTGACTGTTTGTTATTCTTTTCGTTTATTTTATTATACTTTGTGTGGTGATTTTAATATATTAAGTATATATATATATATATATATATATATATATATATATATATATATAATATGGGTGAATATGGATTTAATATAATTAAGGGGATATTGGGTTTATTAATTATAGCTGTTATAGGTGGTAGCTTTCTTAGTTGAATTATTTTTCCTACTCCTCTATTAATTTGTTTACCTTTTTATTTAAAAACCTTAGTATTGTTGGTTAGTTTTTTGGGCGGTTGATTTGGATTTGGATTGTTCAGCCGGTGCGGTATCGCGATGGTGAGAGAGCACCCCAAGTCGAGGCGTCAGATGTCTCCGAGTTTGAGAGAACGTCAAACTTCAGACAAAATTATATCACATTCATAGTAAAGTCACGATATGATGGTTGTAGCTAAAGTAACTGTAAACAAAGTATATATATATATATATATATATATATATATATATATATATATATATATATACAGTAGAACCCCGATTATCGGTCACCCTATTAACCGACTGTCGGATTATCCGACTTTTTTTCTAGCTCTTATTTTCTCTTTGCTGCAGAAAAATATACTCGTATGTATTACTGTAGGTATATGTTTCTACATAGTTTTTCTATAGAAGGTTATTGCAAGCCTTTACTCTTACTACAAAGTATGTAGTAGAAATGCTTCACTGTCAGCAACAGAAATAGTTACAGTACTTGTAAAATAATCACTACTTGCTTCTAAAGAAATTACCCCAAGAATTTCTACAAACTCGTGTATAATTCAGTCCATATCCTTATTATTCCAGTGGCCGTACTGTATAACTTCTAGGCAAAATGTCTTCCACAGTTGTCAAAAGAAAAGAATTCTGTTTATTTACTTTTAAAAATTACAAATAATTGTGAGGTCTGGGAAGTAAGAAACTGTGGTTAATGTTGCTTCAGAGTAGGAGATTGGCGTTACAACTGTACGCGATTAAAAAAAAAAAAAACAAACGATAAAGTGTATATAGTATGTAAATCTACAACATGAGACTTCAAGTATTCCTATCTTCCCTCAGACAACCATCAACCATTGTTCCTTAAGAACCCGTCGTTGACACCTGAACTTTCAGTGAGCTCCTGATCTACTACATGGCACGTTAAACACAAGACCACGGAGGAAATTATGAAATTGTGTACTATGAACTTAAAACATTTTTAATGGTACGGATTATCCGATTTTTTCGATTAACCGTTCACTCCCCCCTTCATTGCAACGGATAATAGAGGTTCTACTGTATATATATATATATATATATATATATATATATATATATATATATATATATATATATATAAATTAAACCCTTTCTTTAATGTCCACTGAATAATTCCTGGAGTCCACACCTGTGGAGTAACGGTCAGCGCGTCTGGCCGCGAAACCAGGTGGCCCGGGTTCGATTCCCGATCGGGGCAAGTTACTTGGTTGAGGTTTTTTCCGGGGTTTTCCCTCAACCCAATATGAGCAAATGCTGGGTAACTTTCGGTGCTGGACCCCGGATTCATTTCACCGGCATTATCACCATCTCATTCAGACGCTAAATAACCTAAGATGTTGATAAAGCGTCGTAAAATAACCTAATAAAATAATTCCTGGGTAGCTCAGTCGATAGAGCATTTGTGCGCTAAGCGAGGGGTCCCGGGATCGATACCCGGCCCCGGAACAATTTTTCCCTTGAAATTATCCAAGTCTGCTTCTCAGCGAGCTTTACCTGAAAGCCAGATTTGCATAATGTTGCGTCACTTTAGGTACGTTAACAGAAAACCACAATTCAAGTCACACAGAGTTTGTGTGCACTCAAAGTTGGGTTTCAGGCGCCTTGTCAGGGCACTTGAATTGTGTGTATATAAAAGGAAAATTTGGGACGGTGTCGAGTGTAGTTCCTGGGCAGCTCAGTCGGTAGAGCATTCGTACGCTAAGCGAAGGGTCCACGAATCTATACCCGGCCCCGGAACAATGTTTCCCTTGCAATTATTCAAGTCTGCTTCTCAGGGAGCCATACCTGAAAGCGAGATTTGTTTAATGTGCACTATTTGTTCAGCTTTTACTTTCATTAGCCTATGACTCCGTGTTAGAAAGGATGATGATGATGATGATCGACCGAGTCTCGAGAGTAACCCCCCAGACTCCAGTAACGCCGCGCCCTCAGAGCGATTCGTCTGATGTTTCCATAAGGTTCACTCAGCTTTAATAAAATCGATACTGACTTGCCAAATAACGCGCGAATTGCTGAGTTTTTGTAGTCGGTGGGAATTCTTGACGAGGCGGGCAGGTCAGGCCCGGCCAGGCCAGGCGCCGCGGCCCCGCAGGTCGATGTGAGACGCTTCCCAGGGAGGGTTCATCCGGAGACTGGGGGGTGGCAGCTGCTGCGTGCTCAAATTCGGGAACTTGTTGCAGACGAAAGGGATCGTCCCACATTCTGCAGCCAGCCATGACGAAATTAGAGTGAGCGGTGCAGGTCTTCGTTTTGCACCGAGTGCATCGACTTTTACCGTCTGATAGGCTTTCCAAGTGACTGGAATTAAAGGACGGTTCAGCATCCTCTTTGTGGAGTTTTGAGTAAAAATCTATATCTTGCAAAGCATTGTTTCTCAAACTGGGTTACGTGATCTATTTGGTTTATAGTTATTCTTCCCTCAACTTCACTTTTCAAGGACAGATTCTACTACTACCACCACCACTACTAATACTACTACCACTACTACTACTACTACCACCACTACTACTACTACCACTACTACCACTACTACTACTACACTACTACTACCACTACTACTACTACCACTACTACTACTACCACTACTACTACTACCACTGCTACTACTACTGCCACTGCTACTACAACTACTACTACTACACCACTGCCACTACTACCACTACTACTACTACTACTGCTACCACTACTACTACTGCTGCTACCACCACTACTGCCACTACCACTACTACTACTGCCTACTACTGCTGCTGCTGCTACTACTACTACTACTGCTGCTACCACTGCTGCTACCACTACTACTACCACTATTACTACTACTACCACTACTACTACTACTACTACAACTACTACTACCACTACTACTGCTACTACTGCCACTGCTACTACCACCACCACTACCACCACTACTGCTACCACCACTACTACTGCTGCTGCTACCACTACCACCACTACCACTGCTGCTGCTGCTGCACTGCTACTACTACCACTAGCACCACTACTGCACTGCTGCTACTACTACTACTACTACTGCTGCTGCTGCTGCTACTGCTGCTGCTACCACTGCTGCTGTACTACTACTGCTACTACTTGCTGCTACTGCTGCTGCTGCTGCTGCTGCTGCTGTACTACTACTACCACTGCTGCTGCTACTACTACTGCTGCTGCTACTACCACTGCTGCTACTACTGCTACTGCTGCCACCACTGCTGCTGCTGCTACTGCTGCTGCTGCTACTACTACTACTGCTGCTACTACTACTACTGCTGCTGCCTGCTACTACTACTACTACTGCTGCCTACTACCACTGCTGCTGCTGCTGCTGCTGCTACTGCTACTGCTACTACTGCTACCACTACTACTGCCACTGCTGCCACTGCTAGTGCTGCTGCTGCTACTACTACTGCTGCTGCTGCTGCCACTGCTGCACTACCTGCTGCTACTTGCTGCTATTGCCACTACTGCTACCACTGCTACTGCTACTGCCGCCGCTACTAGTACTACTGCTGCTGCTACTAGCACTACTACTGCTGCTGCTGCTACTACTACTACTACTACTACTACTACTACTACTATTAATATTACTATTGCTACTGCTACTACTACTGCTACTAGTACTACTGCTACTACTATTGCTTCTACTATTAATATTACTGTTGACTACTGTTGCTACTGCTACTACTACTATTACTACTGCTACTGCTACTACTGCTGCTGCTACTATTACTACTGCTGTTGCTACTATTACTGCTACTGCTACTACTACTGCTACTACTACTGCTGCTGCTACTGCTACTACTACTACTACTGCTACCGCTGCTGCCACTGCTGCCACTGCTGCACTACCGCTGCTGCTGCTGCCACCACCGTGCTATTACTGCTACTGCTACTATTACTACTGCTACTGCTACTACTATTGCTACTGCTACTACTATTGCTACTTATTATTGCTACTACTATTACTACTACTACTACTGCTGCTGCTACTATTACTGCTACTGCTACTATTACTACTGCTACTGCTACTATTGCTGCTACTACTATTACTGCTACTGCTACTACTATTACTGCTACTATTACTATTGCTACTACTACTACTATTACTACTGCTGCTACTACTACTATCACTACTGCTGCTACTACTACTATTACTACTGCTGCTACTACTACTACTACTGCTGCTACTACTACTACTACTGCTGCTACTACTACTATTACTACTGCTACTACTATTACTACTGCTACTGCTACTACTACTATTACTACTGCTACTGCTACTATTATTACTACAGTATGCGCCAAAACAAACAGTACTGAAATTATCGCTCGTCTATTGCGCATGTTTGTCTAGCAAACATTTATTTGCCAGAATATTTGGACATATTGTGAACTCAGTGCCTGGCTTAGTGCTACAATTATAGTTCTCACAACAGAGAAAAAAGTCTTTATTGAGTATCATTTCCGTGCAGAAGGACTTAGACATGCAAATAGCCCAAATTTGTAACATGTTTAGCTCTAGAATGCATACCGAGGTAATGTATGGCTTTCAACAGCTCTTAAATCACAGGTATTCATTCACTACTTAGAGTAGTTTCCACTCCTCAGTAGGCTATGAGTTTCAAAGCAGTACACACGTTTCACGAGCTTCGTGGGCTGGCTAGTAATCCAGGTATACAGGCACGTCTGTAAGTTTTTATAGCCGTTTCTTGTCCTTGTGTTGTGATGGCTGTAAGAAGTGATGATATAAATTCTCGTGTACGTATCGGGACATGATTGAAACAAATGAAACACGCTAGGTTTGCTTTATGTTCCCACGCTAAAGACAGGAAAACAAAATAATCTTGTTTGAAATGCAACTGGCATGCTCAGAAAACAGGAGAGATATCTGCGTTGGATGTGGAAAGTGAGGATGTTCTTATCTAGTAAGCCTCAAAATAATACTAAGATTATTTCCAAATTATGGAATATTGTTAGAAACGTGTCTCTTACAAAAATAGTATATTCAAGTTTTAAACAAACTGTAATAGCCTATATTAGCACCTATATATCCCAAATAT
This sequence comes from Periplaneta americana, assembly GCA_025594305.2. Classification (NCBI taxonomy): domain Eukaryota; kingdom Metazoa; phylum Arthropoda; class Insecta; order Blattodea; family Blattidae; genus Periplaneta; species Periplaneta americana. The sequence goes on from JAJSOF020000011.1 coordinate 26,989,821, forward strand.
TTCTTATAAATTTTTATAACTCGTGTGTAAAAAATAATTGTTACCAGCATTGCTACTATCACTCCTCCCATGTTATGAAAACAGTTCTTCACTAAATCCTCCAAGTAGACGTTTAACAGGGTAGATGATAAAGGGCATCCTTGTCGTACTCCTCTTCCTATTTCACTTCCTTCTGACATTTCTTCTTCAATCCTGACGTTGTTTCATATAAAGGTTACCGAAAAGCCTCCTCTCTTTCCAATCCACGGCAATTTTCTTTAGAATCTCCATCAGTTTATTCCAATCCACTCTGCCAAACGCCTTTCCTAAGTTCACAAATACACTTCATTATTTTTCTCGAGGTATCTTTCGTTATATCAGTTGTCCGTAAAGATTGATTCAGTAGGCAACTTTCACAGAAGCAAAGAGCTACTGTACGTACATTGTTGCAATTAACTTGTACAATAAATCGGATTTTCTTTCTTATTATTTTATTAACAATATTATGAAGAATTCTCTCCTCTTTGTAGGCTAATATTACTACCACTTCGGTTTACAAGCAAAACACTCTAAGTCAAAAATATTACTTCTGAGAAAACGGCATATATAATATAGCCCTACATAATGGATGTGTGTGAACTTAGAATGTTGGAAAATGAAATACACAAAAGAAAAACAAATTATACTAGTAATAAAGTTTTGAGGATTCAGTTTTGTCCAGAATTTTCAAACACCTTTTTCTTAGAAGTACGTAATATTTTGACTTCATGTATTTTGCTTGTAAACCGACGACTTCTACTACTACTACTACTACTACTACTACTACTACTACTACTACTACTACTACTACTACTACTACTACTGGTACACTACTCCTGATACTAGTACTACAACTGCTGATACTAGTACTACAACTGCTGATACTAGTATTACAACTGCTAATACTAGTACTACTACTACTGGTAATAGTACTAGTACTGCTACTACTGGTACTACTACTACTGGTAATAGTACTAGTACTACTACTGGTATTACTACTACTACTGGTAATAGTACTAGTACTACTAATACTGGTATTACTACTACTACTGGTAATAGTACTAGTACTGCTACTGGTATTACTACTACTACTGGTAATAGTACTAGTACTACTACTACTGGTATTACTACTACTACTACTACTACTACTGGTATTACTACTACTACTACTACTGATAATAGTACTAGTACTACTACTACTGGTACTACTACTACTACTACTGGTAATAGTACTACTACTACTGGTAATAGTACTAGTACTACTACTACTGGTACTACTACTACTACTGGTAATAGTACTACTACTACTGGTAATAGTACTACTACTACTACTACTGGTAATAGGTACTACTGCTGCTGGTAATAGTACTGCTAGGTGCTGCTAGTACTGGTGCTACTACTACTACTACTGGTACTACTACTACTGGTAATAGTACTACTACTGGTAATAGTACTACTACTACTACTACTACTACTTACTACTACTACTGGTAATAGTACTAGTACTACTACTACTGGTACTACTACTACTGGTAATAGTACTAGTACTACTACTACTGGTAATAGCACTACTACTACTACTACTACTACTACTACTACTACTACTACTACTACTCAGTCGGCTGAGACACTTGCCTACCGATCCGGAGTTGAGCTCGAGCATAGTTTCGATTCCCGCTTAGGCTGATTACCTGGTTGGATTTTTTCCGAGGTTTTCTTCAAACGTAAGGCGAATGCCGCATAATCTCTGGCGAATCCTCGGCCTCATCTCAGTGAATATCATCTCGCTATCACCAATGCCATCGACGCTAAATAGTCTTATAGTTGATACAGCGTCGTTAAATAACCAACTAGTAGTAGCAGCAGCAGCACCACGAATTCTGTCTAGGTTGGCTGCTACACAAGTTCTCGCTATTATGTTGTAGGCTTGCCTTACACAGCAGCTCACATATTGAGTAAGAATGGAGTTAATGGCGGTTGTTGACTCCACAACGTGAGAAAAGGAGTCGCTCGCCCTAGAACTTACGTAACGGTGGAGAGGCGCCCACGAGTCTCATCTCTACAACAGGTTGCAGAAAGGTGCAGGTTTATTATTAATCCTAACAATGCACGTGTCTCCCGAGCATCGCCACCCACAGGCTCTTCGTCCGGCAGTCTTTCAACCTTAGGGTGCGTCTGACCCTTTTGTTAAATAACGAAGCGGGCTCCGTGAACATTGTCCAGCAAATCTCGTCCCTAAAATGGGGAAAAAAAAATTCAAGTTATTTTTTATGCTAATGTTAAAGCGGCATCCATCTATCTTGTTTAATGTCTGTTAACAAATGTATTATTATTATTATTATTATTATTTATTTACTTACTTACTGGTTTTTAAGGAACCCGGAGTTTCATTGCCGCTCTCACATAAGTCCGCCATTGGTCCCTATCCTGAGCAAGATTAATCCATTCTCTTTCATCATATCGCACCTCCCTCAAACCCATTTTAATATTATCTTCCCATCTACGTCTCGGTCTCCCTGAAGGTCTTTTTCCCTCCGGCCTCCCAACTAACACTCATTTCTGGATTCTCCCATACGTGCTACATATCCTGCCCATCTCAAACGTCTGAATTTAATGTTCCTAATTATATCAGGTGAAGAATACAATGCGTGCAGTTCTGTGTTGTGTAACTTTCTCCATTCTCCTGTAACTTCATCCCTCTTAGCCCCAAATATTTTCCTAAGCCCTTATTCTCAAACACCCTTAACCTATGTTCCTCTCTCAAAGTGAGAGTCCAAGTTTCACAACCATAAAGAACAACCGGTAATATAACTGTTTTATAAATTCTAACTTTCAGGTTTTTTGACAGCAGACTGGATGATAAAAGCTTCTCAACCGAATAATAACAGGCATTTCCCATATTTATTCTGTTTTAATTTCCTCCCGAGTATCATTTATATTATTATTATTATTATTATTATTTTATTTTATTATTATTATTATTTTATTTTATTATTATTATTATTTTATTTTATTATTATTTTATTATTATTATTTTATTATTATTATTTTATTATTTTATTATTATTATTATTATTATTATTATTATTATTATATTATTATTATTATTATTATTTTATTATTATTATTTTATTATTATTTTATTATTACTATTTTATTATTATTTTATTATTATTATTATTATTATCGTTGTTAGGATCTTGGTCGTTGTTAGGATCTTGGGCTATAAGCCGGAAGGACGCGAGTTTGATTCCCAATGGGATCTTGAATTTTCCCTTTTGATTTTTAATCCTACTGCGGAAATGGGATTTCTAAGGAGGACTGCCGACTACAGCTTGCTTGACCACTGAACTAATTACAAAAGAATTGAAAATTACACCTATTTATGAACATCTCAACCACTATAGACAAAAATGGCTTAACCATGTCAATAGCATGGACCGTTCCAGACTCCCAAGACAAATTCTCCGCTATATGCCACATGGAAGACGATCTTTGGGACGCCCCCTGAAAAGATAGACTGAGACCGTAACAGGCCACTAGGCCTAATACCTGCAAGGACGATGATGATGATGATGATGATGATGATGATGATTATGATTACCAAAGATATTTCCTTGGTGGCAAGGGCGGCGAGCATTTAGGACTGGCATCCCTATTGCTACTCAGTGCCGATTTCCTCGTGAGATGCGACCCATTTACGTCCCCCTATCTTTAGGACCTTTCAGGGAGGCATAGCATTGTTCTTATTATTACTGTATCTGATTTTACCAAACTATTATCACAGTCTAGTATATACAGTCACGAAGCTTGAGTTTGTGAGGGTACTAGGAACAGTAGACTGTGCAGGTACTATTTCGCATTGTCTGTAATGAGGCGATAGTAGCGATCCTAGAGATTAGCAACTATCTATGGATGCATATATTACTACGTATTGAGCTTCGTGACTGCATGTACTAGGCTGTGCTATTATTGTTAACACGACATTGGGTAGGATGATGATGATGATGATGATGATGATGATGATGATGATGATGATAAATAAATACCTCTGATTGAGGTTGTCAGGCAGTACATCTGACTTGACGATATGTGTCAGAGGAAGAACAATTATTGTTTGTATGCTTCTGAAGTCTGACTAGTGTAATATGTAGCTGGTCGGCGATGTATGCAATTGAGGGGGAAAGGAACTGGCCACCCTACCTCTATCTCCTGGCCTAGTTGCCTCATAAGTGGTGCCTTCTTGGTATCACTTGTGAGGTTCAGACCTGTCTTCGGACAGTTGACTAAACAGTAATAATAATAATAATAATAATAATAATAATAATAATAATAATAATAATAATAATAATAATATTGTCTAACCAACAAACCAACAGCATGTTAACAATAATAGATTAGTCCAATCGGTTACAACGTGTGTTCGTTTTAAAACTTCCCTACTTCGGGAACAGGCGCGTTTGTTTGCTGATCCAGAGCTGCGCTCAGGCCTGGGTTCGATTCCTTCTCGGGCTGATTACGTGGTTTGTTTTTCCGAGGTTTTCTCCAACCGTAAGGCGAATGTCAGGTAATTGTGGCGAATCTTCGGCCCCATTTCACCAAATACCATCTCTTTATCGCCAATTCCAGCGACTGTAGCTAACCTAGTAGCTAATACAGCGTTGTTAAATAACAAAATAGAAGAATGAAGCTACACTTAGAATTTACCTATCATGAAATCAGTGCAATAGACCAGAATAGAACCTTTGATGCTTGAGTTAAGAAGCAAGCGGTAACATTAAATCTTATTTTATAACTTCACATGAACTATCTAAATGCAGTCCTCACTTTGATATTTTGATTTTTAAAAGGGGGTGAAGTAGGCCCTACAAACTTCCCCATTTCGTGTTAGTAGTGGCGTAAGTTATGAACAATTTCGCGGGAAATGTAAACAAATTTGACCTAATATTGACATGGTTTTCCTTTTAGATAAATTGAATTTGAGCTTAAATGGAATTCAGTTTCTCTCCATAATTTAAACTTTTATGACCAAATCCTTTAAATTTTAAATTCTGTAGCGTTTCATTTAAATACAGATTGTTGCATGTGAAAGAGAAGTGATAAGTTTTGAGGCAGCTATTGAAATCATTCAGTATGTGAGGCGGGGCTAATTCATTTCTGGTTCGTCATGTGCCAGATTATTGAGCGGGTGGGTCCAGCACAGACTGTAGCTGGAACGCTGGCTGTAGCTACTACAGAAAATAGGCTTACCGTTCTGTCTGATGTATTAATCGATTATTCTGTCTGTTTTTTTTTTCCTCTCGTTCCCCAAACAACTGCGTATGTTCGCCAAACGCAAACAAATCTCCGATAATCAATAGTTTTTATATTAAATTCGCATTGGCGCAAACTTAATTCACTCGGACTCCCCAAATTATGTTACTTTCATTATTAGAAAGAGCAGCGCACAACCAACGCCATGGAGGATTCCCATTCTTTTATCATACTGTATGTTATTTTAGGTATCGACCAAAGACAGGCAAAATAGCGCGGAGAGGATCCCATAACTGCCCGTCAGAGGACTTGGAATCAAATGAAACATTACGCCGTTATGAGCATGGGTTTAGGATGCAAGACTTAAGGCTGATTCACAATAAACCGAGAACGGAAACGACAACGAGAACGAGAACGGACATAAAGTTAAAATAAATGTATTTAAATGTGAGGATTCGCAATAGTTAATTCTGAATGCTCACATTTAAATATATTTGTTTTAACAATATTTTCGTTCTCGTTGTCGTTCTCGTTTCCATTCCCGGTTTATTGTGAACCAGCCTTAATCCTCGTAGTAGTTCTTTAGTTTACCGCTTTGTGGGCGGAGTGTGCTAGTTGTGTTTCGATCGTAATGATGGGAAGAAACTGGTTCTAAGTAGATTTCGAAGTTGAGACGCATTTACTCTGAAGTTAAGTACACACAGAATAATGCAGTGCTTACAAAGCAGCTGGCAAGGTAATCCTTTCCTCTCATACACATCATGTCAGTTGGATGGGACAATACAGACCGAGCAAGGAAAAAATTAAATATTCGTCTGAGGGCAATAATATTTTCTAATGTACTTTGTAACAATTTTATATTATTAATAATAATAATAATTAGAATTACTGTTGTTGTTGTTATTATTATTGTTATTATTATTATTGTTGTTATTATTATTATTATTATTATTATTATTATTATTATTATTATTATTATTATTATTATTATGCGAAAATCAAAAACGATTAGAGAAAACACGGGAATTTTACTGGAAGCAAGTAAAGAGATAGGTTTGGAAGTAAACCCCCGAAAAGACAAAGTATATGATTATGAGTCGTGAATATTGTACGAAATGGAAATATAAAAAATGGAAATTTATGTTTTGAAGAGGTGGAGAAGTTCAAATATCTTGGAGCAACATTTACAAATATAAATGATACTCGGGAGGAAATTAAACACAGAATAAATATGGGAAATTCCTCTTATTATTCGGTTGAGAAACTTTTATCATCCAGTCTGCTGTCAAAAAATATGAAAGTTAGAATTTATAAAACAGTTATATTACCGGTTGTTCTGTATGGTTGTGAAACTTGGACTCTCACTTTGAGAAAGGAACAGAGATTAAGGATGTTTGAGAATAAGGTGCTTAGGAAAATATTTGGGGCTAAGAGGGATGAAGTTACAGGAGAATGGAGAAAGTTACACAACACAGAACTGCACGCATTGTATTCTTCACCTGACATAATTAGGAACATTAAATCGAGACGTTTGAGACGGGCAGGGCATGTAGCACGTATGGGCGAATCCAGAAATGCATATAGAGTGTTAGTTGGGAGGCCGGAGGGAAAACGACCTTTAGGGAGGCCGAGACGTAGATGAGAATATAATATCAAAATGGATTTGAGGGAGGTGGGATATGACGATAGAGAATGGATTAATCTTGCACAGGATAGGGACCAATGGCGGGCTTATGTGAGGGCGGCAATGAACCTCCGGGTTCCTTAAACGCCAGTAAGTAAGTATTATTATTATTATTATTATTATTATTATTATTATTATTATTATTATTATTATTATTATTATTATTATTATTATTTACTTTAATTTGGTTCGATCTAAACTCGAATATGTATCTTTAGTCTGGAATTCCAGTACTTGAACTGATTCGGTGAAATTGGAAAATATTCAAAGAAAATTTATTTTCTTATGCGCTTGCTTTTCGATTTATACTCATTTCCTCTGTATTTACATATTTTAACTGTTGTAGCCTTTATTCTAGACATCAAAATCTTGATTATCAATTTTTTTTTGCAAAGTTCTCAAGGGTGATATTGATTGTGAGTGTGTCATAAACAATATCAGATTTCGTATTCTACTAAGAGTTTAAGATTTAATAAAATGTTTTACAAGATAAATTCAAATCTCTTTCTCCAGTCTGTAGATGCATAAAATATGCAAATTTGCATGGGAACAATATTGTCCTGGCCTCACCTGACTTTATCCTCGTTTGGTCTGATTACCTGGTTGGTTTTTTCCGAGGTTTTCCCCAATTATAAGGCAAATGTCAGGTAATCTGTTTGGCGAATCATTGGCCTCATCTCACTACATCTCGCCAAAAAATTGTAATCTTGTTAAATTTTAACTTGTTCCACATCTTAAAGCTTCATTGCTAATGTAAGATCTATGGAATATAATAAATGACAAACCCTAGTAATGCCGCACTTCGATTATTGTGACGTTAAGTTCTGAACTGTCAGTCAAGTTACAGCGAGTTCAGAATATGTGCGTCAGATACGTGTGCAACATCCGACGATATGATCACATATCACCGTCTTTCGCAAGTCTTTCATGGCTCCGACTTAAAGAAAGTAGAACTTTACACTCTTTGTCTTTACTCTTTCGAATTCTGCACACTTCAACACCAAATTACCTTTCGTCTCGTTTCTCTTATCTATACTCTAACCACGACGTAAATCCCAGATCACTTATCTGTGGCGCGTTAAGTATACCTCTTCATAGAACATCTCGTTATTCATCATCTTTTACAGTATCTACCTCGCGACAATGGAATTCCCTGTCACAAAGTATTGGGGGCTGCAAGACATGAACACTTTTAAAAACAGCTTAAAAGATAACATAAAATTTACTTAGTCATACGTTAAAAAGTGTTAAAATTCTTAAAAAAGGTATATACCTTCGACAGACGGCCCGTTTCGACGGTATGTCACGTCATCCTCAGTGTCTCTTGAACCACTGGTGATCTTGATTCTACGATGTGCATTTGTCGATGGTAGGGGTGGGGGTGTGTTGTTCCTATGGTGGGGGCTGGCTGTTTGTGTGTTATGATGTATTATGACGTCGAATAATGTGTGCGTATCGAACTGCAATTGTGTGTTAAGTCTATATTGTGGGTCTGCTATTGTATTCTTATATATTTTGTACTGTTCTAGGATGTTTAACTGTGAACGTTTTGGTGTGATGTGTAAAATTTCCATATCTGTTTCTATATTATTGTAGTCATGATTATTGTTGATAATGTGGTCTGCATAATTTGATTTGACACAACCCCACCCCTACCATCGACAAATGCACATTGTAGAATCTAGATCATGAGTGGTTCAAGAGACACTGAGGATGACGTGACATAGCGTCGAAACGGGCCGTCTGTCGAAGGTATATACCTTTTTTGACAATTTTAACACTTTTTAACGTATGACTAAGTAAATTTTATGTTTTAACAAAGTGTTAACGAGAACTTTAATCAATGTAAAAGATAACCTTCTTAGCATTTCACTCCAATCATACTGACTTAAGAACTATCACGGTCTACATTGTTACTCTTTCCTTTAGACATGCATCCTGATAACGCTGTATTTTCAAAATTGTCTCATAATAATCTCTTTCTATTATCTAACATTAGTTAAAATATATTAACATTCAATGTATTTTAGCTTTATTCTGCTACATAGTTTGTATTTCAGTGTTTAATTAATAGTTCATAGTATTTTGTTGTTTAATTCGTAAATAACTCTTGTATACATGTAGCTCTTATCTATATCAAATTGTTGAATTCTTTGTAAGTTCATACATATGTATGTATACTTTTTGCTGGTTGAGTGGAAGAGAAGGCCTTACGGCCTTAACTCTGCAGATAAAGTAAATTATTATTATTATTATTATTATTATTATTATTATTATTATTATTATTATTATTATTATTATTATTCGGCTGATTGTCAAATTCTTCAAAATGACATTAATTCAATTTTACAATGGACTGTTGAAAATGGAATGAAAATTAATCAATCCAAAACTTTTGTTATTTCCTTCTCACGGAAAACTACTTCCCAAAAAGTTTAATTATTTTCTTAGTAATGTCGTAATTACTAAGAAAGATTGTATTAGAGATCTTGGTGTCTTACTTGATTCTAAATTATATTTTCATGATTATGTGCAATATATTTATACCCATTCATTAAGAATGCTTGGTCTAATTAGGTCTATAACTTATTCTTTTTCTACTCCTATGTGTTTATTAATTTTATACTATACATTGGTTACATCCAAGCTTGAATATGCATCTGTTGTATGGAACTCCATTACTTCCACTGACTCAAATTGGAGAATATTCAAAGAAAATTTATTTCCTTGTGTTCTTATAGATTTTTACCAAATTCCGATTATAACTATGAGACTAATTGCGAATATTTCAATTGCGGTAGTTTGTTTACCAGACGTCAGGATCTTGATTATGTATTTTTTGTAAAGTCATTAAGGGTGATATTGATTGTGAATCCTTCATAAGCAATATCAGTCTTCGTATTCCTGCTAAGGGTTTAAGATTTCATAAAATGTTTTATAATAGGAATTCTAAATCTCTGTCTCCGGTCTGCAGATGCATTAATTATGCTAATTTGCATGGATTCAACTTGGATCCATTTAATGTGTAGCATATCTTTGAGTTTTAACTCACTGATCTAATTTTAATAATTATTTGTCCATTTTTTTTTTCTTGCATTTGGTCAATTGATTAATGTAGACTATTTCCATTATTATTGTACTAATTTTATAATTTTATTTGATCTATGATTGATGTAGACTATTATATTGTTTGTATTTCATCTCATTGCCATTTTCTATCATTCATTCTCATCATCATTTGCTGTTTTGTTCTGTTTTGTATCGTGCTAAACGTTAATTGGCCTTGTGTTGTTGTTTTGCACGTTAATATTCTAAATAAAATAAAAAAAAAATAAAATAAAAAATGAAATGAAAATTTCACGTTTATCGCCCTGAATATAATAATACATGAAGCTTACGGTAAAGAAAGTAGATTCCCATACCGTCTCCTGTGCCCCGAGTCGTAGATTGGGCGTTGCCTTCGTTAATTGGTAATTACTTCCAATTTGAGTAGAAGTGATTAGTCTGTTACCTGTTGTGCGATCGCAGGAACTTGAAGGCAGATCTGACCCGGGACCTCCCACATCCGAAGCACTCATGCTGAGAGGCTACGAGGTCGATGCCCTGACGTCGTCGCATATAGCGTGCTCTGCCGTATCATCGTCCCGTTGTCAAGTGGCGGGAATGCCTGCATGCAACCACCCTATAGTTCGAGCCCCTCCTCCAGAGTACGTAGCTGCTGTTTGGGACAAAAAAGGGTCTAGACGTTTTCTTGTCTTACCCCCTCCACTCTTCGATCCAGCCGCCACCCACGCCTCGCAACCCCCTACTGCGACCCCAACCCGTCTGCTTTTCAAACAATCCTCTGTCTTCATTTTTTATTTCCTTTCTTAAAAAAAACCCTGGCTTGACTTTTCTTCACAGATAAACATGGCGAAGTAACTTTGGAAAAAAATTGAGATTCGTCTTCTGAGACGATGATCTGCAACCTGCGGCCCGCCTTAAGTCGGATAATTCATTAATTGCTGTGCCTAATAAGGAGTAGAAAGAATACACCCCATTCGTACTTTTAAACGCATACCGGTAGACCTACGTGTGAATGTAGTTAGTTCAATTTTGTTATTCTTTTTTATTTGGTTATTAACGACGCTGTATCAACTACTAGATTATTTAGCGTCGACGGAAGTTGTGATAGCGAGATGGTATTTGGCGAGAAGGGGTCCAGGATTCGCCATAGATTACCTGACATTCGCCTTACGGTTGCCGAAAACCTAGAAAAAAATTCAACCAGATAATTAGCCCACTTGGGGCTCGAACCCGTGCCCGAGCGCAACTCCGGATCGGAAAGCAAGTGCCTTAGCCGACTGAGCTATCCCTTGTTCTCTAACCTCACTTCTTACACTGTCGTTTACGCTAGACTGGTGGGTACCATGCTAACCGCTGAGTCCGACATTTGCTGGTTAAAATCCAGCCGAGAGCGAAAACATATAATACAAAATACTGGAATTGGGTTCTTCTGTGATACAATATTATATGACGTCCTCGATGAAACCTCTGGAGTAAATAATGATCACAATTTATAGGCCTACGTCGCAAGGTGTTACTTGATCAACAATATTATTATTATTATTATATATTTTTTATTTTTTTTTTCAACTGTCCGAAGACAGGTCTGAACCTCACAATGATAACAACGAGGCACCACTTATGAGGCAACCAGGCCGGGAGATAATGGGGTAGAGTGACCAGTTCCTTAGACCTATTATTTAATTAGCATTGCTTTTGTATATTATTTTTCGTCACTATTACTCTAATACCTCTGATTGAGGTTGTGGATCATATGTACACACCCAGAAACAAAATTTGGGCCACCTAACTTTACAAAGTTCCAGATATAACGCATTGCGCATGTGCAGTAAATAAGAGCGCCTAAATGTATGCTACTTAGGGACAGTCTTGTGAACCTTGTTGCCTACATAGAGAAGGACTGCTACCAATACTCGGCCCATTTTTTAATTCCGTATCTGTACAGATCCAGAAACAAAATTTGGCGTGGGTTCGATTCCCAATTGGGCTGATTACCTGTTGGGTTTTCTTCCGAGGTTTTTCCCAACTGTAAGGCGAATGTCAGGGAATCTTTGGCGTCTCCTCGACCTCATCTCGCCAAATGCCATCTCCTTATCACCGATCCCATCGACGCTAAATAACCGAGTAGTTGATACAGCGTCGTTAAATAATCAAGTTAATAATAATAATAATAATAATAATAATATAATAATAAATGTTAATAATACCAATGACAATAATAATAAATAATAGATCTGTAAGTCGACCTGGTTGGCGAGTTGGTATAGCGCTGGCCTTCTATGCCCAAGGTTGCGGGTTCGATCCCGGGCCAAGTCGATGGCATTTAAGTGTGCTTAAATGCGGCAGGCTCATGTCAGTAGATTTACTGGCATGTAAAAGAACTCCTGCGGGACAAAATTCCGGACATCCGGAGACGCTGCTATAACCTCTGCAGTTGCGAGCGTCGTTAAATAAAACATAACATTTTAGACCTGTAACAGTGATGATGATGATGATGATGATGATGATGATGATGATAAATATTAATAATAGTAATGACAATAATAACAAATAATAGACATTTAACAGTGGTAATAATAATAATAATAATAATAATAAATAACAATAATAAATAATATAATAATTATTTTAATAGTAGTAATAATAGTAACAATAATAATAAATAGTAATAATACTAATGAAAATAATAACAAATAATAGACCTTTAACAGTAATAATAATTATTATTATTTATTTTTATTTTTCTATTTATTTACTTATATTTAATGTGCTGTACAACAAAAGTGGCCAATAACATTTCAGCAAATAAGTTTAATAATTTTATTTATTTATTTATTTATTTATTTATTTATTTATTTATTTATTTATTTATTTAATGTGCTGTACAACAGCCAGTGGCCAATTACATAATAATAATAATAATAATAATAATAATAATAATAATAATAATAATAATAATAATAATAGACCTTTAATAGTAGTAATCATAGTAACAAAAGTAATAATAAATGTTAATAATAATAATTTTATTTATTTATTTATTATTTTATTTTATTTTATTGATATTTATGTGCTGGACAACAGCCATTGCCCAATAAAAGTCCAGCACAGCGATACAATTAATACAATAAAATGAACAACTGTGGTAAAAATTAAATAATTTAGATAACAACAAAATGAAAAACATAGATTGCGATGATTAATTTACAAGAATTAATACTATAATATTTTATGGAAAGGAGTTGTAGGAAATTTTACAAAAGTATTACCAATTTGTGTATAAGGTTTATGCAAATAATATTATCAAAAGCATTGCCGTATTCTAATACTTCTATACATCGAATGGATCGAAATCGCCTACATGTATGTAAGTTAGCATTTTTAATACATCTGGAGACCGGCGAGGAGTTTGTGATGTCTCATGTCCTTCATTGGAATACGAAGGCTGACACTGTTTAAGAAAGATTGACAATGTCACCTTTAAGAACCTTAAATAATAATAATAATAATAATAATAATTGTCATGGGAATAATAATAATAATAATAATAATAATAATATTTTATTTATTGATATTTATGTGCTGGACAACAGCCATTGCCCAATAAAAGTCCAGCACAGTGATAAAAATAATGCAATAAAATGAACAACTGTGGTACACATTACATAAAAGAGATAACAACAAAATAAAGAACATAGATTACAATAATCAATTTACAAGAATTAATAGTATAAAATATTAGGGAAAGGAGTTGATTCATACAAAAGTATTACCAATATGTGTAGAAAGATAATGCAATTAATATTAGCAAAGACATTGCCATGTCCTAATACTTCTATACATTGAATGGATCGAAATCGCATACGTGTAAGTTAGCATGTTTAATACATCTGGAGACCGGCGAGGAAGATTAGAATTTCTAATATAGAAGAGTTTGTGATGTCTCATGTCCTTCATAGGAATACGAAGGCTGACACTGTTTAAGAAAGATTGACAATTAATGTCACCTTTAAGGACCTTGCATAAGAATAAGTAATCGAGATCATGACGTCTGGCATTACAGGCTTCGACATTTAAAGTGCTCGCATTTTTGTCATAATGTTATACTCAGAGTTATTAGGCAGGAATCGGTAAGAGCATAATGAAATAAATTTTCTTTGAATATATTCCAGTTTTGCTTAATCAGAACTAGTAATAGAGTTCCAAACTACACATGCATATTCGAGTTTCGATCTCACTAATGTATAGTATAGTATTGAAAGAGAGTCAGGTGTTGAAAAAGAATAAGTAATTGACCGAATTAATCCTAACATTCTTATTGCATGGTTATAAATGTAATCAATGATATGATATGATATGATATGATATGATATGATATGATATGATATATGATATATGTCATTAACCACTTTCTTCCGGTGAGATGGCACTTCACATAATCAATAATAATAATAATAATAATAATAATATAATAATAATAATAATAATAATAATAATAAGCATGATAACTTCATTGAGGCCTATTAACTTACTTTCTGTGGTGTGCAATAAAGTGAACATCTCACTCGATAGAGCAGTGGTTATGAAATGGAAATGTTCATGATTGATTCCAGACGGAAACAAAACTTTTTCATCTCGTCATAACGTCTGCTTGACCCGGTGAGCTTCCTGTCAAAAGAGAACCCGCAGAAAAACGACGGAAGTGTCATACTTCAGGTGCCTCCCTTAACTTTCTCCACCGTCGTAGTATGTCCGCATTAGTATAAATATTATACATTGACTTAGCTGTAACTGATAGATACGGGAAGAGCTTCAGTCGAGAATAAGTCGACTGTTATCCTATTAGTCCGCTGTTGCGTGTATCTTACTTCAATGTCTTCTTCTTCTTCTTCTTCTTCTTCTTCTTCTTCTTCTTCTTCTTCTGCCTGACAAGTGTTAGGCCACAAGGCCTGTTACGATCTCACATAAAATTTTCACGCCATCTCTTAGCAGGACGACCCACAGATCTTTGGCCATGTGGTACATAAATTGCCTTTGGGAGTCTACTATTACTCATTCTTTCCAAATGATGTTTCCAATTAGACTGATATTGAACAATGTAATCTAAAACTGGTTGAGTTTTTAGTTCCTTTAAAATTTCACAATTTCTTTTCAGATCCCATGTAGTATAGCCCGCTGTTCTTCGCATGAATCGCATTTCACAAGCCGTTATTCTGCTTTCCTCAGTGTCCATGCTTCGTGCCATAGCTGAGCATCGGTCGTGCCAATGTGTTGTAGAGACGTATGCGGGTGTGTTTCTGAACCAAGGATGGTTTCAGCACACTATTTATAATGCCCATAGCTTTTGTGTATTTATTAATTTTCTGTGATATGTCCAATTCTTCAAAAATGGAAACATTGTAACCTAAATATGGGAAACTATTACATCTTTCTAATATTTTATTATCGAGACAAATTTTACTTTGTATTGGGTATTTCCCACAGAATGCCATAATTTTTGTTTTATTTGTTGAAATTTTCATATTGTATGTGGCTGCTACTTGCTGCAAATTATATATTGAGCTTTGGAGGTCGTCTTCTGAAAGTGCTAATAATACCAAATCATCTGCAAGGAGAATTGAATCCAATTTAAGGTGTCTGTTAATTTGTATATATCCATGGCGAGTTTTCTTCCACTCTTTAATTATTCGGTTTATGTAAATAATAAAGGGAATGGGTGATAATCCACATCCTTGTCTTACACCAATATTGATGGGTGTAATTTCTTTATTCCTCAGTTATCCCTGTCTCTTTTTACATATTAAGCTAGGACGAATATAAATAGCTGCCGCCTATGTAGGTAGGATGTTATAAGGTATTCAATGCGTGGGAGGGTGGCTTCTTCTGAGAAGTTCGATATATTATTGCGTACCGTTTTGTAACTACCGGATATAAAAGTTCTAGATTTTATTTTGCTTTAAAAAATTCGTTTCACTTGTTTTTTGATCCGTAACGTCCTCTGGGCTACATTTCATGCTTCGCATATAAGAATTCTGGCGAGGCAGACATTAGTTCGAACACTCGTAATGCCGCACTTTGACTATTGTGACGTGTTGTTCACTGACTTCAGCACCGAACTCTCAACAAATTACAACTTGTTCATAATATGTGTATAAGATATGTGTGCAATGTTCGACGATACGATCATATTTCACCATTTTTCGAAATTGTTTTGTGTACAAACTCTGTTTACGTTGGTATAAGCAGAAGTGCCCCTTACAGGGGGATGTATTTAGACAAAATTTGTAACTTTTCTTCTGTCTTAACAGATTTTTATAAAACTTTATACAGTAGTTAAAGGTAGTAAACTTGTTTTGTATCCAAGCTCTAATTCTCTGTATTGTCTTTGTTTCGACCTCATACTTCCTGTAATGGAAAAGCTTTTTTGGGCAGCCACGACTTTTTCCAGGGGTAAGTTTTCTATAAATAATTTTGATTACTATCATGATGAGAACCTAATTTAATAAGTAGCTCACTAAGCCAATGTCCATCTCGTTTAAAAAACGCATATTCCTTATCCTCTTGCTCTCCAACGATAAATTATCTTATGGGGGAAAATGTAACATTTTAGGTACTATTGCACCTTTTGGGCACTCGGGAAGCTTATTTCTGTGGTGTTCGGGTAAAGGGGTATGAGTCATTTTTTGTCCAGGTGGAATTTTGTTCCTCAGATGAAAACAAAAGTTGAATTATACACGTGGGTGTGCAAAAATCAAAGAATACAAGCAGTCGATGTGTTTTATTTGTGTAGAAAATTATTTGTAATAAGGGTTCCAAGTTTAATTTTCATTTATCTCCGAACTCATTTTTATGACTTATCTCCCTTTACCCAAACACCACAGATTTGATACATAATTAACAAGCTGTCGTCTTGAATTCCCTGAATAGTACTGCGGAAGCAGATTCGGTTCACAGATATTGAAATAACTGCAGCCGAGAAAAAAAGCACTACTGCACCTCGAAAGAATAGTGCTCATAAATTATTACTAACGCAAATATGCGCACCTTAAGACTAGATTTAAAATAGAGGTAAATACTGGAAGAAGTGGAAAAAAAAATCATTTTTGGACGAAACAAAGGGTTTTTCCTCTACTTTAGCAAAGTCTGCACTCGGTGGTTATAGTTATTTATATTTTGTCCCGTGTCCATTCATGCTACTTTGACATACTATAATAGCATTAAATGTAACAAAAACAAACAGTGTTACATACCCAAAGAACTACTCGACATGTTGGTATCAAATATGAATGGAATCGACCACTTACAACAGAGTTACAGCACAAAGGAAAACGGCAGACTCGCGGCGCTTGCTGAGTAAGAATGCTGGGTGGCGAAATGTGGCATGTTACCGGCTTATGCAGCCACCTCCGCTGATTAAGATTATCAATTCAGTGTTACTCAGTTATATAGGAAAAATAATTTAAGGGTTTAATTTCAATTTTTTACATGTAATTTTTCTACATTTGTCCTCCTAAATATGGATTTTAGACCACTGTTCGCCAGTTCGAAATGCACTAACAATAACTATCAAAGGCTGCCGACAGTTTTCATTATTTCGTCATTGTGTTTCCCTGTTCCCACCGGTATCTTTTGTCTTTATATTTTCTGCCGAACTCCTTATGTCATTGGAGAAATTTCATGACCCTATCGGGAATCGAATCCGCGACCTTCCGTATTGGAGAACAA
This sequence comes from Periplaneta americana, assembly GCA_025594305.2. Taxonomy (NCBI): domain Eukaryota; kingdom Metazoa; phylum Arthropoda; class Insecta; order Blattodea; family Blattidae; genus Periplaneta; species Periplaneta americana. The sequence goes on from JAJSOF020000011.1 coordinate 27,007,567, forward strand.
TGCCTGAAGAGCGCTACCGTTCGTTCCTTAGTCCTCCAGTGACTAGTAATCTGTAATTAATAACGAATTCACTTAAAAGTTATGAACTAGATTAGTTCGTCTGAAAACTCAGCACATTTTAGAAAAACGTGTTTGTCAATCTGTTCTTGTTATGTAAGATAATAACTGTTATCAATAATGAATTAGCTGTCAGTGGGTTAAAATATCTTTTCCTGCGTCATTCAGTAATCTTCTCAAAGGTTATCTTCTTCCCCTGTAACCTTTCCATTTGTTATGTTACCTGTTGCTATTTTCAGACATTTCCTTATTGTTTATTTTGAAAAGAAGTTCTATCCAATTATTTTTGTATATTTTCAATTTTGTAAGAGACTGATTCTATTTCAAATTCTTGAACAATTTCCTTCTTTTACTTCCCTTCCAGTCCAGAAATAGTATGCATCCTGTTGTTTTCTGAGAAAGGAAAAACAATCAGACTGCTTTCACTTCGTTTCTTTTTGTTTTGGAATTGAAATTCCACTGCCCTACGGCGTACTGCAGTCTAGCAAGGGCTAGTGTCTTAAATAATGTTACTCTAGAAGATTTTTAAACCAATTTAAGTCTTCGGGAAAGTTTTACTGAGGATACATAAGATTTCTGTAAATGTTGTAACTTTTATGGACATTACTTTCTTTTTCTGTATTATACGGGATGTTTCAAAAGATTACTGACGAACTTAAGTAGAATATACACTAGAGAGTTCAGAATAGAACAAATTTCGAATAGTACAGACGTGGACAAATTATTAGCAAAATTGGAGATTTTTATTATATATTTTTACAAACTATGATTCTTCAATTTAGACTACAGTTGACATCTTTGGATATTTCCAAATTATTAGAGAAATCGAAGATTTTTATTTTATATTTTTACAAAATTTCACTCTTCAATTTAGACTACAATTGATATTTTCGCATATTTACAAATTATTAGCAAAAGTGAAGATTTTTTGTATATATTTTTTACAAAATTCGACTCTTCAATTTGGACTACAGGTGACATTTTGGATATTTCCAAATTATTAACAAAACTGAAGATTTTTATTATATATTTTTACAAAATTTTACTCTTCACTTTAGACTGCAGTTGACATTTTTGCATAATATTTACAAATTATTAGCAAAATTGAAGATTTTATTGTATATTTTTTTTTATAAAATTTGACTCTTCAATTTAGAATAGCCTACATTTGAAATTTTTGCATATTTCTATCTACTGTAATATAGAAATATGCAAAATTGTCAACTGTAGTCTAAATTGAAAAGTCAAATTTTGTAAATAGAATTAATCATAAAAATCGTCAATTTTGTTAATAATTTGTCCACGTCTGTAGAACAACTTTCGAGTCAGTACAAGCCTTTCAATTCAAGGAACCACATATTCGACAACATACCAATGAAATGTAGGCCTACAGTGAGGATCACGTAAGTGTAGTTTCTAAGGGCCGTATTCACAGACATTCTTAGCGCGGGCTTCCGATGGATGGTCAGCGAACTAACGTTTTTCGTATTCATAAACCAGTGTTAGCGATATGATATGATATGATATGAATCCTGTACAAGTAATAAGTCGATAGCCGGGGCTAGTTTAGCACACTCGTAGCGCGGGCTAGCGAAATGTCTATGAATAGCACCCATTAAGTCTAATTTGGCCGTCTCTCTTAAGTGTTGCCAACTAATACCAGATATCACCAAAAAGGGTAAAATCATAATGCTACGTACAGAAATAATAATAATAATAATAATAATAATAATAATAATAATAATAATAATAATAATAATAATTAGCTCAGTTGGTAGAGCAGCTGGCTATGGACTGGAAGGTCCGGGGTTCGATCCCAGGTGGTGACAGGATTTTTCTCGTTGCCAAACTTTCAGAACGGCCCCGAGGTTCACTCAGCCTCCTATAAAATTGAGTACCGGGTCTTTCCCGGGGTAAAAGGCGGTCAGAGCGTGGTGCCGACCACACCACCTCATTCTAGTGCCGAGGTCATGGAAAGCATGGGGCTCTACTTCCATGCCCCCAAGTGCCTTCATGGCATGTTAGGGGATACCTTTACCTTTTTTAATAATAATAATAATAATAATAATAATAATAATAATAATACTGGTTTTTAGGAACCCGAAGGTTCATTGCCGCCCTCACATAAGCCCGCCATTGGTCCCTTATTTGAAGGATTCGTAACAAGCTGTTTTTTTTTACGGTGATGGGTTGTCAGCCCTTCGCCGAACCCCCAAGCTGGAGGACCACCTCTCATCGGCTGTCCGCGACTGCTTATTCAATATATTCACAGCTACCCTCCATATCTGGAGGCCGTCTCCTCTATCCTTAACCTGAGAACGCGCCATGCCGTGGTGATAGGGACCCACAATACATGGAATAATAATAATAATAATAATAATAATAATAATAATAGTAATTAACAATAACAATATCTTGCTTATTTACCACATCTCATCTTTATGTTACGAGGTGTTTTCTACATGGTTCAATAATTTATGAAATAGTACATTTTCTTCCTGGACTTCTCGCACATTATGTTGGTAATTAGGATTAGTATGATCTAAAATGAATGTTGTCTGGCAACATGAAATTCATCGCTTTGACTGAACAGTTTAGGATTCATGACACCTAATCTAAAAATGTAGTTTGATCACGTAAAATTATTGATACATTCCGAAAACAGAATACGATTTTGAAATATATAGCCTAATTAAAATATTACAAGCACTTTCTTTCTTGAAGAAGTCGTTATTATGATATTTTCTGTCTTGGACATTTTAATAAAAATCTAAACACGGAAGAAATTACTTTGTCTTATATTTTTCTGGCAACAAACAATAATATTTTTATTATTATTATTATTATTATTATTATTATTATTATTATATTTACATTTATTATTTACATGTAGGCAATCCTTTGTTTTGTTTATTGACCTATCGTGTGATTCTGTCTATTGTATTTATTTTATTGCATTACAAAACAATCCTGTGCACCCGGGTTCGATCCCCGGTGTACCCCCGTTATATGACTTGTGTTTGGCAATCCCTGGTCCAGGTAATACGGGGCTTTTCTCCGGGACTTCTGGTTCCACTGTGGCATACCATCATCTCATTTCATCGTACCTACAGCGTAGACCATCCTCCTACGGCCCATTTGGGCAACGACTCTGTCGGCAAATTGTTCTACATGAAACTGCCTTCATAATATGAGCGAATGACAAATATTCAAGTATCCGCCATTAAACAAAAAAATATATATAATTTTAGAAATACTGTACGGAATTATTAATGACTTTTACAGACAACAATGAACGATGAAAAGAATGGGCGGATATCAGATATGTTCAAAACCCGCTAACGGTACCGTGAAGGAGAAGAACAAACAAGTACTGTGGCACATATGTTAATTGGGAATTGAAGTGGAGTCCGCTGGATTCCTAGCTAAGAACTGTACAGAAATAGTACTGATGATAGTAATAGTAATAACACTATGTAACATAAACTGCACGCATTGTATTCTTCATCTGACATAATTAGGAACATTAAATCCAGACGTTTGAGATGGGCAGGGCATGTAGCACGTAAGGCCGAATCCAGAAATGCATATAAAGTGTTAGTTGGGAGGCCGGAGGGAAAAAGACCTTTGGGAGGCCGAGACGTAGATGAGAAGATAATATTAAAATGGACTTGAGGGAGGTGGGATGTGATGATAGAGACTGGATTAATCTTGCTCAGGATAGGGACCAATGGCGGGCTTATGTGAGGGCGGCAATGAACCTCCGGGTTCCTTAAAAGGCAGTAAGTAAGTATATAACATAATTTTTGTTTCTGGGTAATGAGTGACATTTTCTGATTTTATTGTTTATGCCTAAAAACTATAAATTATGCATTATTCTTCTCAAACTTCGGTTGTGTGACCATAACAATGGTTTTTTTAATTCGCCTAATTCGACTATAAGATACGCGATTGAAGTCAGAAAAATAACGTGTGAACAGAATTAGAACATATCTGCACTCAACTTATACAAAAACCAATAAAATAATACAAGATCTTTCATAACTAACGAGTCTATCGAAAAATTAACCATTCTGGATAATTTTTTTTAAAATGATATTCATCCTCACAAGAAAGAACCCTTCCCGGTGCCGTACAGTCGATTTGGAAACAAAAACGCCCTCCCCTCGCCGCCAGAGGTATTAATCGAAGGAATGGTTAGTGTTTTAAACCTTCATTAAAACACTGACGTAAAAACAGTTTCAATTGTTGACAAATTATAGTGAACAATTTTCGAAACGTCTTCCGTTCTGCTTAATGCACAAATGTAAGCGACTTATCAACTCTTCATGGACTCTGGTGAGCATGTCAGGCGTAACGATTTGTATCGTGTGTTCAATTTGTTCCACTAATTCAGGAATGGTGCGTGGCTTAGTCGCGTAGACACGATCCTTGATGAATCCCCAGAAAAAGAAGTCCAGGGGAATCAAATCAGGTGATCGCGAAGGTCAACGGATTGGGCCTATGCGACCGATCCACCTAACTGGAAACAGTTCTTCTACGGAATAAACGCTTAATTTGAGCGACACTGCTTCCAAGTTCAAACCAGGCAGCAATTTTTCTCTTCTGCAATCACGTTAAGTGGCTGCGTGGCATTTTATCATTCCAGTCCATTACAACAATGTGTATAGGCATGGCCATTATCCTTGACGTATAGGAGGCCATGCTCCAGGTCATTTTAAATTGGTGACAAATGTACAGTACACATGGATAAGTAGCTTCCTCTGGCGGCGTGGGGAGGGGGTTTTTGTTTCCAAATCGACTGTACGGCACCGGAAAGGGTTCTTTGTCGTGAGGATGAACATCATTTCAAAAAAATTATCCAAAATAGATGATTTTTCGATAGACTTGTTACTTATGAAAGACTCTGTATGTTAGAAATAGATGGTTTTTCGAGATTTACGTTTATACACAACATTATTTTCACGAATTAGCTCCAAAATGTCGTCTCCTATGATGTTTTCATTGTAGGGGAGACTGTTGTACCTTTAGCTTAGTGTACCTTTGAACATTTTTTGTTTTTTTAATTTTTGCTGCTACCTAGAGGACTCAAACTGAAGTAGATTGTAGAGAAAGCCGCTAAGTAGCTCTGGTCGTAGTTTCAGTTTGATTTATTGCAAAATGTGAGTTCCGTGTACTAAAGAAGTTTTTTTAGTACCAAAAGTAAACATTTCGTTCATTGATGTATGTTTTCTAACACAAAACCAGATTGCATTTGTTAATATCTTTCAAGTACGGTGTGTTCCCTATCATCTGGTGAGTAATAACATATTTTAATTTCCATGATTTATTTGACTCTCTAGTTTTCGGAGACATATTTTTTTAAACGTACACCCTCTTGTACCTTTGAACACAAAACATCTTGCCACCATGGAACATGTTCCAAATTACACGATACTATCGGTTTTTGTTTTTGTTTTATTTTAAGGTCATGTCACGAAGTAAGTCTGGAATTAAAGAGATCCCCAATTGATTCGGATGTCTTGAAGAAAGCTATTGAAGCAGTTATTGCTTCTCCAGGAAATAAAATCTAAATCAGAGAAGCCTGCTCTGGTTTATGATTGAAAATACATTTTAAATATGATTGACAGTTTTTACAGCTATATTCCCACCCATATTCCATGTGTTCCAACTTACAAGGTACATGATCCTGTTGTACCTTTGAACACATTACATATCTCTTCATTTTATTTTTCCATCCTTAATAGATCTGTAAAGCAGGAAAATACATACAGGAAGTTGTAAAGGAATCTTCAATAATTATTTCAAGCATTTTTTTTTCATGTAAAAAATTTCATTTCCCAAAATTAAAAAAATTAAATGTGAAAAGTGTTTAAAGGTACAACAGTCTCCCCTACTGTCCTTGGTAGCGGTGTTCAAAGTTCATCATATCCTGGTGGAAACGCTCACCTTACTCCTCCGAATATGCTTCCACATTGTCCTCGAATTCATAACGGTGAGCATCCAGGATATGGACTTTAGGGACATCCTGCAGCCCATTATGCAGTACTTCTTTACCAGAGTCTCAACCAACTGCACATTGTTTTCGTCCTTTTGATTGCCCAAGAAACTCCGAACCACTGCAACAAAACTAACCAAGCTGCTTTCTCCTTCCCAGAGAGCAAGTTTGGTAATTCCTTGCTTTCCATGATCTTCTTAATCTTTGGTTCGGCGAAGATACCGGCCCTGATCTTTGCCTTAGACAGCTGAAGGAAGAAACCGGTAAGGAACTTGAAAGTTGCCGATTCCTTATCAAGAGCTTTAACTGATGGTTTTATAAGTCCCAATTTGATATGTAATGGTGGCATTAGCACCTTCTGGGGGTCCACCAGTGGCTTCCACTTGACATTATTCACTCACAATGAACTGGCCATAAACATAGCAAAATGCATCTGCCGGATGTTTACATCCTCTATATGCCGTCTCTTAAATATAAATAAATATATAATCTGGGTAGTTTATATTAATGAACAAGCCTATACGTTAGTCTAATACACTCAGAACTGGATCTATCTGTAAAGTAGTAAAAACGGGACATATAAGAAATTAAAATAAAAATGGTGTAAAGATATCTAAAAAATCAATGTCTCGATCATAAAACGAAAGTTTGTGAGGATAGTTAACATTGTCTATACTTCTCAGATGCCTCGTCAATGTAATAATATAAAATACAGTGTATCAGTATTAAAAAGATTAACAACTAATAATAATAAAATTCAACTAAAATACTATATTATTTTCAAAAAATTCATCCTTATTTTAAAAAGGATTATTTTGTAGCCATCTCTTAGGCCCAGTTTCTTCAACCTTTGTTAAATTATAACAGTGTGTTATTCCATTTTAACTGTAAACTTAACAGTTGAAGCATTTCTTCAACTACTGTTAGTACTAACAGGCTGTTAAAATCTATCTGCCCTATTTCATGCAGTTAAATCATTTAACTCTCTGTTCGCATAGAAGTATCCAATATGGTTGGTGCGTTAGATGCTGAACTTATATATCTGCATTGTTTAGAAAATGATATCCATGAATACATAAACAGAGCGGATGATTTCTGTGATTTCACAGACAAGACGTTCATACAAAGGTATAGGCTATTTTCTGCCAAGCCTCACTTTTCGCTTTCAACTTAGATCCGTTTGTTTGTTTATTCTCATTAATTGGTTTATACTGGGAAATAATTTCCAGCAGAAGGTTTCTTTCGAAAGAAGAGAAATTAGTCCCAAGATTTCTTTTTGTTCCAGTTTTTCCATTTCATAATAGCAATACCAATACGCCGCTCCACGCTATTGTGATACAGACGAGGAAAGAAGCAAAAATCAAACCTGAGAGAATAGAAAGACTTCTATTCTCTCTGAATCAAACAACGGAAACAAGCGAGAATCGCAATTGTCAGAGTTCAGAAAACAGAAGTGAGCCTATACTTGGTTATAGGTTATGGTTAAACTCTAGAATCTCTGGTCCTAACAGAGAGTTAACAAACAGAATGTTAAAATGTGAAATGTAAAGTCGAAGAAACGCAATATTTTTAACAGCAATTCATACTTTTAACTTACAGTTAATTAACGCTATGTTAGGTGCATTATAACAAAGGTTGAAGAAACCGGGCCTTAGTCTAAAAAATTTGAATTGTCTTTCATTTTATGTCTTTGTAATTACAGAACGTTTGGTAGATCAGAGCTATTGCCATATAAAAGTAATCCATATTTAATAACATTTTCAAATTGTGCATAGTAAACTTATTTTAAATAATGTTTGGGAATCTTGTACATGAGACTTCTCAAGAGATAAATTACTCTAGAAATTATTTTACATACATAACTAAAATGGCTGTTCCACCTTAGTTTAGAATCCAGATATATACTCAACATTTTCACAGACTTATTTACTACATTATTTTGAGTTTGTTTCAAACTAAGAGTTAACACATAAGTTTTTTCATCATTAACAATAAATCCATTAATCTCAGAAAATACAGCATGCTTCATAAAATCTAGCTCAGCAATATTATTATATGTGATAACAAAAGTTGTATCGTCAGGATACATTATACTGAAAACCCAAAAACGAACAAAACGTTAAAATGTGTTGCGTAGTATAATAATAATAATAATAATAATAATAATAATAATAATAATAATTAATTCTTATTGAATTTGGTATTCTAAGAAACTAGTTCGATTAATTAAAATGTGTCTCAGTGAAACGTACAGCAGAGTTCGTATAGGTCAGTTTCTATCAGATGCGTTTCCAATTCACTGTGGGCTAAAGCAAGGAGATGCACTATCACCTTTAATTTTTAACTTTGCTCTAGAGTATGCCATTAGGAAAGTCCAGGATAACAGAGAGGGTTTGGAATTGAACGGGTTACATCAGCTGCTTGTCTATGCGGATGATGTGAATATTTAGGAGAAAATCCACAAACGATTAGGAAAAACACGGGAATTTTACTGGAAACAAGTAAAGAGATAGGTTGGGAAGTAAATCCCGAAAAGACAAAGTATATGATTATGTCTCGTGACCAGAATATTGTACGAAATGGAAATATAAAAATTGGAAATTTAGCTTTTGAAGAGGTGGAGAAGTTCAAATATCTTGGAGCAACAGTAACAAATATAAATGATACTCGGAGGAAATTAAACACAGAATAAATATGGGAAATGCCTGTTATTATTCGGTTGAGAAACTTTTATCATCCAGTCTGCTGTCGAAGAATCTGAAAGTTAGAATTTATAGTTATATTACCAGTTGTTCTGTATGGTTGTGAAACTTAGACTCTCACTTTGAGAGAGGAACATAGGTTAAGGGCGTTTGAGAATAAAGTGCTTAGGAAAATATTTGGGGCTAAGAGGGCTGAAGTTGCAGGAGAATGGAGAAAGTTACACAACACAGAACTGCACGCATTGTATTCTTCACCTGACATAATTAGGAACATTAAATCCAGACGTTTGAGATGGGCAGGACATGTAGCACGTATGGGCGAATCCAGAAATGCATATAGAGTGTTAGTTGGGAGGCCGGAGGGAAAAAGACCTTTAGGGAGGCCGAGACGTAGATGGGAAGATAATATTAAAATGGATTTAGGGGAGGTGGGATATGATGATAGAGAATGGATTAATCTTGCTCAGGATAGGGGCCAATGGCGGGCTTATGTGCGGGCGGCACTGAACCTCCGGGTTCCTTAAAAGCCAGTAAGTAATAATAAATAATCATCATCATCATCATCATCATCTAGTCTAGTGCATTCTCTCAAGGCCCGAATATTTTCAGTACCGGTAATGAGTTTCAAGTTCGCTACCCTGCATACAAAAGAGATTGAGCAGTTTGATGAGTATAATGAGTGGGTCACAAACTGGAAAATTGAAGCAAAGTGCATGTGTACTTCCCCAGAATAAAACGTGCATTTGTCTTTGTAGTTAGCACAAAGCATTGGAGTCTGTGTTACATAAACATTACAACAGGTCAGTCACAGTTGCCTTGTTTTTTTCCTCTGTCTGCAGTGATTCCTGTGCCATTACACGACTCCGTTGTAGACAAATAGCTTTTTCCGCCAGAAATATTGTGCCACTTGGGGGAAAAACAATAAACATACATTCAATTAACAGAAAGGGAACTGATAACATACGAATCCAATCGGGTATTTTAAAAGCATATATAAAAGAAATATGCACAGGAAATTAATTGAAGTCCTAGACCATGGCAGCGTGATAGTACTGTTAATTTGTGATTTTATTTATACACAACCACGGTTTAGTCCCCGAAAGGGACCTTGCTACCAATAGTTTTCTTATTTGATGTTGCATAAAATCTTGTTTATAATTTGAGCAATACGACGTGATATCTTACATTTTGAACGTGTTCAGAACAATGGGATGTTATACCTTGCATTTATCCTAACTGGTGACCTGGATTTTACAAATAACATAGTACTCGAAGAAGCTGGTGATATATGACATTGATTCATTAGAGATGTGGCATGTGGCGTCATCCTGTTGAAAATATTCGTGCGTAAGTTCGATGTAGTCTAGCTGTTACATGAAGTCCGTGAAAATGTTCCTGCACACACCAGTGTTTACAGTTTCTTCAAAGAAAATCGGTTCATTGATCCTGTGAACGGATAATTTCACACCAAACTTCAACTTTTTCTAGATGTAGTGATGTATCATGGTACATGGGGATTTTCTGAAGTCCATTTCCTTGTGTTTTGAAAATTTTGAGAGATGATTGGTTATGTGACAGCGATGAACTTTTAATGAGACATGACGCAATTACGTAAAAGTACATAGAGTGCTAACAAGTCTTAAGTATGGAATAACTTATTCCTAATAACGTTTTGTTATAATCTGTTTCACGAAAAAATGTTATGCACAAAAGTTGTTGCAAATAACTCAACGTTATGGCAGTGTTGTCGTAAAAATATTGATCCAGATAGGTATATATAGGGCGAGGAATATATATTTATCTCCTTAAGGTGACGGGTCAAATTTTGGTCTTTTTCAGTTCAAAATCGCATTTTTGTTTTCTTGTAAAAATGAATCACCAGACTCTTATTTATGTTAAGAAGTTTCAAAGCTCTACGGCGCTCGAAAGCATAAAATTTACGCAATATATAAATGGCTGCACCGTTGAACTTCAATTCCATGCGAATTTAGAAGCTGTTTTCTCACACTTTTTTCAGCACATTTCGTCAGGTTCGAAGCGTAAAGGCTCTTATAATTTTCATGTTAGGAACATGAAATTTTTACTGCATGTTCTATGTACTGTGATTAGCATAGGTTTTATGATTTAAATCAATACTTTTAAAATAAAAAATGAAATATTTATAGTAGCAATGGAAATTTTCTATTTTCCCCATTTTGTAGTAAAGATATAGAAAACTAATGCGTGATATTTTTTTTTTCTAAATACTTATTCCACTGGTCTTGGAAAAAAATATTTTCAAACAATTTTACTGAAAAACTGAGCGACACATTTCATTTTGAAAAATTCAAATTTTTTCAAAATATAATTTTTATTAATAACTCAGAAACTAATTCACTCACTGTAATGGAACTTCACTACATTATTTATGTGTACAAAAATCAAGAACGTAGCTTCAAAAATGTAGAAAATAGAAATTTCACCCATCACCCCCTTAAGAGCAAACGCTGAACAACTTTAGGCGCTGAACCCTGGACCTATTTCGTCGGCATTATCATCTTCATCTAACTCAGACGCTAGATAACCGTAGCAGTTGTTAAATCGTCGTAAAATAACCGATTTAAATAAAAGCACATTCTGTTTTAATACGTTATTATTGGATAATTGATTGTTATTCATAGTTTATTTCATTCAGTAGACATACCTAAATCTTAAAGCAAATTGTGGTAATTTATCTTAATTCTATTACTCTAATTCCTATCACACGCAATAATAACGATTTCCTAAAATCCTCTATCACTTTTTACTTAGTTTTATTTTCTGGCTAATATTATTAATAGTTAATGTGTAGGAACGAATTTATGTACGGTAAACTGCATTGTTTTTAGTGAAAAGTTTCACAGAAAGTTCCATAAAACAGGCCCTGCGAACTGGACTATTAGTAATTTGTTGAATTTGAAAGAACTGGATCTAATTGTAAGTATGGCAAGAGAAAATCTAACACCCAAAAACAAGTTCTCACGAAGGAATTGCATTATCCAACAACGTGTTCGAGGAGCAACCACAAACTGTCGATATGCAGGTCATCTCGCAAATTAACTCCATAAAGAACGGTTCAGAATATTATAGTTTCGGATTTGGGCGGAAAAAATGCCTAACCACATTCAAATTCAACACGACTTGCAGCATGAAGAACAGAAATGTGTGCGGAACTTATTGATAAATTCAAAATGAACATGTAAGTGTTTTCACACACATACACAACACATCTAACCACACCATACAACACACTGTAACTTGAAAACAACTCCATAAATTTCCTAGAGATCACCATAACAAAAATTGACAACAAACACACCTTCAAAATATACAGAAAACCTACCATCACCACCACCACACACATACTTACGGTAATTTATTTTGTGCGAGATCGTACGTATTTGCTTGTTTTCCGCACAGATCCAATACGCGGTAAGTGTGAAATACCACATTCAGTATTCCCAACGTAACACACATAACAATTTCCCTCTTCTTACCGCTTAAGCGCGACATTCATTTTACTGCTTTAAGCTTTTACCATATTATTTTTAGAGACGTTTAACATAGTAATAATTATAAATTGGAAACTTACCACTGCAATTTGACCTAAATTGCAATGTTAATTATTGTTTTTAAATATTTGCAAAAATTAAGTAAAGTCTACTACTCCACGAAACTTATTGCATTCCTGATACAAGTAACATTAAGGAAGCCGTGAAAAAACCAACAAGATTCCAGATGCCGATGTTATTACTGCAATATGTTATATAAATAATATTGTTAAAATATTAAAATGAAAAAATAAATCATTACATAACCTTACCGTTTGTTTTAAGTTCGCATTTATAGACTGGGGGAAAAAAAGATAGACGTATATCACTGCCTGCTGGATTATAGTAAACACAGAAAACCTTTTATAGCAACAATGTTGAAGAAAGATATTTTGGTTTTCCGAAGTTGCCGTCATTAAACAGAAACCAACATGGAGATTTCATTGCAACTAATTAGAAATTCTTCTTTCAGGTATGTAATAAACGATCTTCGCACAAAATAATGTACGATACACGAGCGGTATGTTTGTTTTCATGTTCTCGGAAATTAAAAAAGCTCAACTACGTTTCGGTTTTTCAGTCTTTTCCTCGAACATGAAAACGTCAACATACCGCTCTTGTAACGTATATTACTATTTTGTAATCTGTAAAAGATAATGTAGCCTATGATTAATGTTATAAATATTGTTACGTATTTCAAAACCATGCAATTTTCCTGAATTTTGAGCAAAATCTCGAATATTTTCCACTTTTTCTTTTGTGTGCAAATGGTGCGAAAATTTCCCTCAGAGCGGGAAATTTCCTTTTGCTTGCCATTACTGAAATCGGTTGTTAATTTTGTTGTATATAGACCGAAAGTGATAGACCTAACTTCACAGTGATGTCTCAAAAGTTTCGTCGTCATTCTGTGACGAAAATGAACATAGCCGTTTACATCTTGCGGACTCAACTTATTGAAGTAACTGTGCATCCAGGTGCTAAACTTTGAAGTTAATTGATGTCTTCTGCAAACAAACTTTGCACCGTTCCGTAAATTTCCTCATGTTTGTTACAAGTGTTTGGTAATATTTCCTTGTGGATAGTTTTGTATCAATTTTATAATGATGTATAGAATCTACATTAGTATATTTTTATTTGATAGTAAATTTGTCTAGAAACGATTTTTAATTTTTTTGTAACTTTATTCGATTTCGTAGGCTATCTCTGTTTTCTAGGTTATTAATAATTTCAACAAAAAAGGTGAAAAATAATCGCTTTTATATTAATTATATTCTATTGTATTGCACTACATTACACAAATATTATATTATATTATATTATATTATTTATATTATATTTTTGTCAGTTTTTATACACGCTTTAGAACATCTGTGGTCATATCGCGTGTTTAGGATCTGTGGGTATACTATTAGACCGTTTTTACTATTGTTGAGTTCCTGTTTCTATTGTATGTTGCAGATGTCTTGTGTTCATCTTATTTATTTAGATTTTGATTAATGTTTATGATATTGATGATTGAGACGGTAATGAATCATGGTCTGTAAATTCCCAAACATGCATTTGCATTTGTGATTGAGAAAAACCATAAAAAAACTTCAGATAGATTGTCGGCCACGGGGTTTGCACCCGGGACCTCCCGATTCCTACCGCCTGAGCCAACTCGTTCAGTATTATTATATTATATTATATTATATTATATTATATTATATTATATTATATTATATTATATTATATTATATTATATTACTCTCTACCACAACATGTCAGAGACTGTCTGACATTGTCTAGTTTCAAAAATAAACTAAAATTGCACTTTTTCAATTCTGATTCTTTTCAGTTATAAGCCCTTTTCTCTGCGATAGTTTTGTAAAAATATCTAAATATCTTTTTTCTTCCTTTCCCCTTTTTGTTCTCTTGATCACCAGATGAATTTATTGTCATACCCTTTTTATTGTGAATTTTATTTAATTTTCGTATTTCTTTTCTTTTTTACTATTTTATTACATTCCATTTTGTTATATTCTTCCATACGTTTTTCATATTAACTATTTGTATTAAATGAGTTGCTTTTACTATATTTCAATGTATTTTACTTTCTTTTTTTCCTATTATGGTATTATTTTCATGTTGTTTAGTGTCGATTTATTATGCTATTATCATTATTTTTTGTAATATGTTAGTATTCTGTTCTTTTTGTTAAATTTTCACTGATTGTATACTTTGTGACCTGGTAGAGTGTAAGAGAAGGCCCTATGGCCTTAAATCTGCCAGTAATAATAATAATAATAATAATAATAATAATATATTATATTATATTATATTATATTATATTATATTATATTATATTATAGAATTAAAGTAACACAGTGAAAGTCAACGCATGAGTGCATACGAGTACATTAAAAATATTCTTTCATGCTGTTATTCACAAAATTATTTATTTCATTTTATTCATTCTGTGTTTAGAATTGCAGTAACAATATATCACCTAAGAATGAGGCAAAACAATGTACTCTCTCAGTACTTACTATTTTTCCGTACCTCTAGATATTTCAATGTTTGCTTTCATTTTAGTCATCAGGTATCTTCGCCACTGATATCTTCTATTTCTGCGAGTCACCCACAGTTTCATTCTTGTCTCTGTAAAAATAAAATTAGTCCATGTAACAAAATGTAATAAGTAGCATAGTGTATTTTGTGGCAGTTGAAGGGCTTGGAACCAAATGTTGAATATAATAATTGTTTTAGTTTGTAATTGAAATTATAACAACATTTAATTGCATTTTAATTGCTGATAGTTATTTTGAAATAATTTATATAGCAAATATTTTTTTATCGTAAATCATTTTGTTACCCAAACGATGAAACATCTGAACTTCTCCTTTACCTTCGCCTTAATCTTCTTCTTCTGTTCAGCTTAAAGTGTCGGAGCAAATTTTCCGTTTAGCAGTGAAATATTAATTTACACAGCAGGAGACCAATTGCCGTGATTTTTTTCTTTTCCAGAAAACAACGGAGTAACGGATTTGCACCCTGTAATGTTGGTACCCCTGCGCGCCGTCTCAGTGCTCTCTGTCGTCTCCGCGCAAGGCTTCTCTCAGGCAACCAGACAGAGGAATGCCCTAGACACTTGATCGCTCAGTCTCGTTTCAACTCTACGTGCCATGACGTCATATATAATAACTCAACAGCACGACCTTGTTTTTGTTGTGTTTTTTATTGGTAATTCGTACGTCTCGCCGCTAGAGATCACTACCGGCGCGTCATTTTGGTAAGTGTTGTTTTTTTTTTCTCTCTTCCTATACTTTCCTTTGTTTTGTTTGGTTCCTTGATAGACATGACCTTACTTGATTTTGTATGCACATACTGATAGTTTTTCTACCCTTGTGTTACCTGTCGTATGATAATGAATTGGACTCTATGGATTCTCACAATTGTAATTGAGTTGACAAGGTGCTTCGGGTTACCTCAATAAAGACTAAAATGGAAAGGTCGAGGTTTGGGAAGTTACGAAACCTAAACTGGAATATTTTATCTTAGCTCGTCTCACTGGCTAACCAAGATAATTAGATTGTCGAACAGCTGTTACCTAAGCGGTCCGTGTCATTCCCGTCTAACATCGTTGTACAAATTCGGTCGATTCTTTGCCTGTGTGATTTAAAATAGTCTACCAAACTATAGGTAACGCATATAATATTATATTCAATACTAGAAGTTATTCCAGATTAAGTAAATGTGAAGTGTATATAGTGACATACTGTTTTATCATTTGCCTTCAGAAAGTGAACAGAATTACAGCAGTCCGTCAGCGTAGAGAATCGAATCAAAACTCTAGGTAAATATTTAGCTTACTTCAAAATTGTGACCTTTGTTCCCAAAAGTCACTATCTCCAGAAACCTGTTTCTAGAGGAAACTCGAATTTCATCTGCTATCGCTATAAAGAAAAATCAAATAGAAATTTATACTTACATTATTTGTCATGTAATTTTGCTCCTCTTAGAGAATATATTTGCAGTTCTGTGAATATAGTAGTATTAGTAGTAGTATTTATTTATTTAACCTGGTAGAGATAAGACCGTCAGGCCTTCTCTGCCCTTCTATCAGGAGACTCCAACTATAATATGAAGAATAAAATTACAATTAGTATTAAATTTACAATTACAAATAAAATTACAATTAGTATTAAATTTACAATTACAATAAAAATCAAAGTACTAAAAGATTACCTGACTAATGAAAGCTAGATAATTTACCTTAGAAAAACAAAGAATATTTTATATTTACTGAATTACAAATTAAACCTAGAATAAAAGAATTGTATAATGATGAAATTACCGGATATTGAAATATTTTGTGATAGATTAAGGAAACTATTTACAAGAAACCATGTCTAAACGAGGTTCAATTACTGACCAAGTGCCTAGTAAGTTTGCATTTGAATTCAGTTTTATTTCGACAGTCCTGATGCTAGCAGGTAGCGAATTCCAGAGTCTTGGCAGGGCTATTGTGAAAGAGGATGAGTATGAGGAGGTGCGATGGGATGATATTGTTAGTATTGTTTCAATATAGTGTTTCATGCAAAGAAAGTAGCTTATTTTTGTTCTGGATTTAATCAGTTACGGACAAAATTGCATTCTTTTCACTGAGAATTCACAGGGTTTTAATATTATTTTGCATAAAATGTCACCAGTGGATACCGAACCTAAAGCATTATTTGAATCCACTCTTAGCTGAAAACTTCAAATTTAGGAGATAGTGAGTTTTGGAAAGAAAGCTCACAATTATTTCCATTACTAGAGAATTTGGAAAAAAAAAAAAGTAATCCTTGTTTATTACGGGGAAAAAAGCTAGGTATTTTAAGACAAACAAGAAAACTTGCCAGTGCGTTTATCAGATGTCGACAACGAAGTGAACACTAGCTGAGGATTATTTATTACGTAATTTGTATCAGTTACGTTTTGTTCTGTTTGTATGGATAACCGTCAGACTGCTATTTAGAGTTCTTTGCTTCCGTTTTTCCGTTTGACAATATATTGTGTTACGTCTGGTAAAATACTACAGATATCAGTCAAAGAAACACGGATCTTAAATACGATGATGTAATCGCGTTAAGGATTTTTGTGAACATAAAAATTTGTGTTTAAGAATAGATCATCCAGCTATGGGTTACAAAACAAAACGGTGGATTGTGTCTTACACGCTAAATATCAGACATTTAATTATAGGCGGTATTAAAAGGGATTTAAAATTATATCGTCGGTTTACAACCAAAACACATTAAGTTAAAAATACTACTTCTGTGAATAATAATAATAATAATAAAATAAAAAAAGGAGATTGAATACATATACACAATTAGTATTAACTTAACAATAATAGTAATAAAAAATAAAATATAATAAAAAAGAAACTGAATACATAATCACAAACATGAAAATACATTCTATTATACAAGTATTAACTTAAAAAAAAGGCATATATAATGTACAAAATTTATGTGTAGGCTATGAACTCGAAATTGGAAAATGAAACGTACATAAAGAGGAACATATCACTAAAATAATATTTTGAGGGTTCAGTTTTGTCAAGAACTTTCAAACGTCTTATTCTCAGAAGTAATATTTTTGACTTAATGTGTTTCGCTTGCAAGCCGATGATAGGCCTATTTGTTACGTTTCCTGGACGATTGTTGAAGTTGTTATAGTTCAAAAAAGTAATTACTGTGAATTTCAAATTATATGACAAAAACTATTAAGTTTAACTTCCTATGAAAATCAGGTCCGTGAGGTAAATTCCTACGAAGAGTATGGAAGTTTTTTGTTATCCAGTGTGGTATTCTGTGTAATATTTAATGTCCACACCTGTGGAGTAACGGTCAGCGCGTCTGGCCGCGAAACCAGGTGGCCCGGGTTCGAATCCCGGTCGGGGCAAGTTACCTGGTTTTCCCTCAACCCAATACGAGCAAATGCTGGGTAACTTTCGGTGCTGGACTCCGGACTCATTTCACCGGCATTATCACTTTCATTTCATTCAGACATTAAATAACCTAATAATTAATAACCGTCGCAAAATAACCCAATAAAAATATTTAATGGAGGCCTGGCCTGCCGTCGTTACGGCATCTTTACTGTCTCTTCGTTTAGTGTAAGACCAAAATAATAGAACAAAACATAACATAATGTTCAGGTTTGACTTCCCACCCCTCCTGAGGGCATGAAAATCCTTGGAAAGAATTGAAAGTTTCTCAAATTGATAAACACATAAAGTATCATAACCAGGGAAAGGATTTATATGTAAATACATATTTACTTATAAAGCTAATATAATTTATATTTTGCATTATCTTTATGTTTCACAATGTGTAGGGTTGAAAAATCCTACTTTTATTTTCCATATTTTTCCATATTTTAGAGTTTAGTACATATTTTCGTTAATTTCCATATATTTTCCATATTTCATATAAAACAGTCCATATTATATTAGGTTTAACAATAAAACAAAACAAAATTCCATTAACTTTTAAAAATACATTTCAACAATAGAGATTTAAACACATGTTCAGTAATCCCTTTAACATCAGAGTTATTTGAAAATTAGCAGTCCTATCAACAATGGGAAAGTAAGTTACAAAACTGTATTAATTTAATTTAAAATTTTTAACAGACTTCAGTTGTGCAGCTCAACAGTTAAATGCCAGTCAGAGTACACATAGGTTCAGTTTTGTAAATCATACTATAAAGACGGTAAATATGCCAAAAGTACGTCATTCAGTCAATTTAAAATCAAAACTAACAAGTTACATTTCAGAATTTAAAAGAAGATGGTTTATCAACTGACAATAAAATATTATTTTGTAATTTGTGTCAGTGTGCAGTATCATCTACACAAAAGTTCCTGGTGCAACAACACATTACAACTAGTAAACATCAGGCCAACAAACAACTAAATTCCAAGCAGAGACAATTGTTTTTAACACAACCAACAACATCGAATGTAAGATCTGAGTTTAACATCGACCTGTGCCGTTCTCTCATCTCTGCTGATATTCCTCTCTACAAACTAAAGAATAAGGTCTTCAGGGAATTCCTTGAAAAATATACTCAACATACAATCCCGGATGAGTCAACACTTAGGAAGACGTATGCTCCATCCATCTACGATGAGACAATACAGAAGATAAGAGATGAAATTAAAGATAGTTCAATTTGGGTTTCCATTGATGAGACTCCCGACAAAGAAGGTAGACTTGTTGGTAATGTAGTTATCGGTTTGTTAAGTGAACAATATTCTGAACGAATTCTTTTACATTGTGATGTTCTAGAAAAGTGCAATAACAAAACTATAGTTAAACTGTTCAACGAAGCTATGGGTATCCTGTGGCCAAAGGGTATTATGTACGATAATGTGTTATTCTTTATTAGCGATGCTGCCCCTTATATGGTCAAAGCTGGACAAGCATTATCTGTTGTATATCCTAAATTGACTCATTTTACTTGTGTGGCGCATGCATTTCATCGTGTGGCAGAAGTGGTCAGAGACAATTTCCCTAAAGTAGATTTGTTGATTTCATCAGTGAAAAAGTATTTCTCAAAGCTCCCAGTAGAGTTAACGTGTTGAAAGAAATGTACCCTGAAATTCCATTGCCACCAAAGCCAATTTTAACTAGATGGGGTACATGGCTAGAAGCAGTTGAATATTATGCCGAACATAACTCTATTAACAATGTTCTCCTTGCATTGGACTCTGAAGATGCAGTCTCAATTGATATGCGAAAACAGTTACCTGTGACATAAGTGTGAAGAATGACTTAGCTCACATTCAGCATACATTTTCATGCATCATAAAAACGCTCAAAAGTCTCCAAAATAGGCACCTTTCACTATCTGAAAGTTTTGAAATTATAAATAGTACTGTGGAACAACTGAATCGTGGTAGAGGTAAAGTTGCAGATGCAGTAAGAGCTAATGGACACTGTACTTTCAAAAAACCCTGGATATGAAGAACTACAAAAGGTTGTTGCTGTGATGAGTGGTGAATCAACAGTGAAGATTAACTTGGACTTATGCCCAGCAGACATTGTGAAATTGAATTATGTACCAGTTACTTCTTGTGACGTCGAACGCTCTTTTAGTCAGTATAAATCTATCCTCAGAGACAATAGAAGAAGATTCACTTTTCAGCACTTGAAAGAAATGTTTGTAACCTATTGTTATGGTAACAGACAATAAAAATTGTGTTTTGTTGAAACTACATTGGAAGATAAGGTACGTCCATTATATTTTTTGTTTAGTTTGATTAAAATGTACCAATATTTAACGTACATAGTCATTTTTTTATAATTTTAAGTCCATATTTAATTCCATATTTTGGTAAAAATCCATATTTAATTCCATATTTTGGTAAAAATAACTACATATATATTTACATATTTCATATATTTTTAGTCCATATAAATCCGTTCCCTGATCATAACTTTCCATGCTGTTGGATTTTAAATTTAATTTATATATCAGTAAGACACTCTACGTAACTGTGACGTCAGAAAACGTGTAATACTTTACGAAGTTTGTCGTTCAACAATAAAATAATAATATGGAATAAACACTAGAGATAAATTCAAGACGATTGATGGCAATTTAATGTAATTTTGGGAATAAGTGTTTCTTGTTGCCAAGTTAACAGCGAAGGCTAATTATCGTTAATTTTCATAATAATATATACCTGCGAAGATAACATCCATCATCCCGTATAATCAGTAGATATGGATTTTGTCAGTGATATATGAAGAACAGCAGTTAACAATCTCATGAATTGAAATTATTTGTTATTCAGTCACTCTTAGCTAAATAAGAATATTATTGCAATCAGAAGGGTGGTTTGCTCTTTTTGCATAGACTTAAATTAGCCTAACATTTCTGTTCAGTTTGTTGTCTGGATTGTAAAGTAAGGCGTTTTATTCCTTTTTATGTTGCTTTTAAATTGGCTTATTTCTAACCTAATTTACTTAAACCGAATATTTGTTTTATTATTTTCGTCTTTTTTCATAATTGTTTATATGTTTATGTCAAGAAGATGCTTTTATGGGCAGTAATGCCTGTGAACTTTCAATAAATAAATATATATATATATATATATATATATATATATATATATATACACTTACTTACTTACAAAATGGCTTTTAAGGAACTCGAAGTTCATTGCCGCCCTCACATAAGCCCGCCATAGGTCCCTATCCTGTGCAAGATTAATCCAGTCTCTATCATCATATCCCATCTCCCTCAAATCCATTTTAATATTATCCTCCCATCTACGTCTCGGCCTCCCCAAAGGTCTTTTTCCCTCCGGCCTCCCAACTAACACTCTATATGCATTTCTGGATTCGCCCATACGTGCTACATACCCTGCCCATTTCAAACGTCTCGATTTAATGTTCCTAATTATGTCAGGTGAAGAATACAATGCGTGAAGTTCTGCGTTGTGTAACTTTCTCCATTCTCCTGTAACTTCATCCCTCTTATCCCCAGATATTTTCCTAAGAACCTTATTCTCAGACACCCTTAATCTCTGTTCCTCTCTCAAAGTAAGAGTCCAAGTTTCACAACCGTACAGAACAACCGGTAATATAACTGTTTTATAATGTGAACGTACATAGTGAGTTAGAGATTTTGTGATGTGTTTTATATGGATGTTAATGCACTCGTGTGTTATGAAAGACAGTAGCAGTAGATAATTTGAATTTTTATTTTCTGATAAGAATACAGACAAATATGAGTGATTTCAGTAAATCATTTACACCAGTGGTGCTTCAAATTGTCTTTCATCGGTTGTGTATAAGGATTCAGTCATTGTACAGATCCAGGAACAAAATTTGGGCCTACCTGAGCATGCGCATTAGGTTATAAGTAGAACTTTGAAAATTCAGGTGGCCCAAATTTTGTTTCTGGGTCGTACATAGAGGAAAGGAGGCCTATGTGCTATATTTCACTACTTCATTACAATGTTCTATCTAGTCTGCAGCAACATTTTATGCCTTGTCTCTCACTTACTCCACTTGACCTTACAACATTTTAAAAATACTGTACTAGAGTATAGACTATAAATCTCCATTTTAACATCCAGA
The DNA here is from genome assembly GCA_025594305.2 of Periplaneta americana. Lineage (NCBI taxonomy): Eukaryota > Metazoa > Arthropoda > Insecta > Blattodea > Blattidae > Periplaneta > Periplaneta americana. The sequence goes on from JAJSOF020000011.1 coordinate 27,030,017, forward strand.
AGGCACTTCGTGAAACAAAATAGAAAGCTTCCGAGCGCGAATTGAAGTGTGGCATGGAATTGTGTCTGTAGGAAATGCTGACTTTGTTTATTGCGCTAGACGTGATAATTTGACATTGAGACGCCTGAAGAGGTGGAGTGGAGGTTATGTATAAAACATGAGACTTCGATATACATAACTTTGTTGGTAACTGCGTTAAGTGTTCGACCTGAATATGCAACTTTATTAATGATCACTGACGTGTATAAACTTGATAAAGTTAATTCTGTCAGTAGAGGGAAACGTTGCGGGGACTACCGCGACGTGGAGTTAGCATGGCGCCAGGTCTACATCTGAGACAATACATCATGCTCGCAGACATTCGTGTCTTAGGTGAGGTTCGAACCTACGAAGCGTTAAGGCCTCGGTTTAAGCCAGTCATGGCAGATTCTAGCGCTGCGTGGATGTACTATTCAAGAATGAAGCGAAGTGTGTATTTCATGCACACGGAACCGGTTTTCATTCGAAGAGTGTCATAAAACGTGAGGATGGGTTAAAGATGAGCGAGTTGTTTCGATGGTGCAAACGAAGTGAAATAATTCAGGTAGGCCTATAGAACAAGTAGCTTTAATACCTAGTTTAAACAATGAGATTATTTATACTGTAGGTATTTTCCTTCAGTTTTGAATACCTCAACTGGTAGTCACGGGCGTCGGCTGAGGCGCTTGCCTGCCGATCCGGAGTAGCGCTCGAGCTTTGGTTCGATTCCCGCTTGGGTTGATTACCCGGTTGCGTTTTCCCCAACCGTTAGGCGAATGTCAGGTAATCTATGGTGAATACTCGGCCTCATTTCGCTAAATACCATCTCGCTATCACCAATCCTATCGACGCCAAATAACGTCATAGTTGATGCATCGTCTTTAAATAGCTAAGTAAAAAGAAAACACCTCAGCTGAAATTAAAATATGAACATAATTAAAAGAACAATGTCTCTTTGAAAAAATGAATTACAATAACTTTTTTTTTTAATGAATGGTACAGGGTGCGTCAGAAAGAACGGATGGATTTCACATGGCAAGAAAATTGTAAAGATTCATCAAATCAAAAATTTATTGTTATCAACATATTCACCAATACATGCAGTTTATTTATATAAAACAACATTATCCATATGATGTCCTTGGTTTTCAATACAGGCATCGAGGCGTTTTCTGATGTTCGCCATCACTTTCACAGTCATAGCTGGTGCAATTGCCACGATTTCTTCACGAATCGCTGTCTTCAGTTCGTCCAGTGTATGTGATCGATGTTTACAAACGTACGCCTTCAAATGGTCCCAAAGAAAGAAGTCGCAGGGCGCGAGATCTTACCGTAGCCTCGGACAATCTCAGTGCAATAGAATTTCGTCCAGGTGATTTCTTCTTTAATGTTGAACCTGTGATACGAAATGAAGCCTCCCACCGCAAAATTGTATTCCGAGTTGGAACCCTAGCGTGACATCCGATGTCGAAATGAGTCCTGAGTGGCGATCACAGACTCTTCATTTTTCAAAAATGTCTCTACGATGAAAGCACGTTGTACACCAGACCAACACCATATTCTTAACTGAAACTGCATTCTCTGGCTGACCCAACAGTCGTGGTCCCCCTCACTCTATCCCTCCCCTCGCTGCGTATCGATAGTTTGAAATCCATCCGTTCTTTCTGACGCACCCTTTATTTAAAAAATTCGTAACATATTCGTATTATAGAGTAAAAATAAATTTTCTTTACCATAAGTCTATAATTAAGAACACTATTTTGTTTAGCCTATATGACGTCATACCATTTTCGACCAATGAAGTGTAATTAAAATTTCGAATTCCATCGAATCACAGTCGTACATCGCGATAATTTCTGTAGCTCGATTTATCACAATCAACTTATCGCATGGTCGTTCGTTTGTTTAGTCAGTTTCGCCCACTGTTTCCACGTAAATCGATGAGCATGAATCCATTGTACTAAATAAAGTGTGAAATCCTACTTCCAACACTCCTTCATAACAATTGTTCATTTCATTAATGTATTAATCAGGTTATTTCTAATTATACTATAAAATGTTTAAATTAAATGATGATTTCAGGAGATAATGAGAACGTATTGCTGTTATAACAAGAGAAAAACGCAGTATATGTAATTAACATTTTTAAACCTGTATTTCGCTTTTGTCAATTGGCATTACTGAATAACATTCAATTTCTTTATTGCAGTAATCGCTATTCATCTATTTCGACTTCATAATGTCTGAATAGGTTAAGTATTCATAAATATACAATTATTAACATTTTGTGAACGAATTATAGACATATATTTACATTTTTATTTTATTCGCTCGTGGATTTATCGGCAAATCTCAGACCTCTTGTGCTATTACTATAGATAATTCACAAGGACTTCACGATGCATTCCCACGATATATCCATTCTAACTAATATTGAGGTTTTATAATGGTTCTCTTAACGGAATTTTCTAACAGTAGTAATAAATTTTCCACAAACTGAACACTATGTAGCATTTTCTATCTTTGAAGAGTAATTACTTTCCAGTAGACGGTACAGTTCAGACCCTAAGCACGGTTTAATACCACTTGTGAGCCACTGGCGTAATACAGTCGACTAAGACGCTTGCCTGCCGATCCGGAGTTGCGCTTGGGCGCGGGTTCGATTCCTTCTTGAGCTGATTACCTGGTTGTATTTTTTCCGAACTTTTCCCCAACCGTAAAGCGTATTGAGTTAATCTATGGCGAATCTCGCCCCCATTTCGCCAAATACCATCTCGCTGTAACTAATTCCATCGACGCTAAATAACCTAGTAATTGAGAGAACGTCATTAAATAAACAAAAAGAGAGAAACAAAATATCACTTGTACCAGCCATACTGTAACTGACTCACAAAAGCACTGTAAGTACGTATTTTAGTTCGCTTATTAAGTGATGCAATCTATGTTATCGATTATTGACTTGAGCGACACAAAGTCAAGAGCGCCTAGAGGTTAGGCAATCTTTAAAACAGTTTATACGAATGAAAAAAAAAAACGCATTCGGTACAAAACGCTCTGTCCATCTCTGGTTTAAGCTTTGTTGTAGTCCACAGCTCTTTATTTATTAGAGATGAACAACGATCGAGAAAGCAAGACTAACAGCTCCCGCAAAGCCGAAAACCAACCCGCACGACAATGTTGTATATGTCGCATCGTTGACGTTAAGACTGCTTGTGAGCTTTTCGAGACGTCGAAATTGATCACTCCCGAAGTCCCGAACGTCAAGCATCCTTGAATCGCCACAGTTGTTTATTCCTGTCTGAACTTTTATCTACTTTGGCAACTGTGTAAGGGAGAGTTGGGTAGTATCGGACATCGGGTAATATCGGACAGTGATGTTTATTTCATCTACCACCAGATGGTAATACAGTGATGTTTCTTCATCTACCACCAGATGGTAGTGGCAGTGTTCAGATGTCTCATACAGAAACGTAACCACGTCACTTAGGTACTACCATCTGATGGTGGATGAAAGAAACATCACTGTCCGATATTACCCGATGTCCGATACTACCCAACTCTCCCCTAAATAATGAAGTAGGCTATTTGAAACATCATCTCTACCTTTCAGTGTATAATAATCCGTTCCCCAGTCTTTATTTAATTACTAAGCCCTTATTAAAAGGCTAGAAATTTTTTTCATATGTTTGAGATCAAGTGTGCAGTCTTAAGTAAAACGATATTAACGTTATGTTTTATGTTTCTTAGAAATGCAAATTTACTTGAGAATTTTTTTTTCTATTTATATAACCATAGGTAATATGCAATAGAACAATAGAATGCCATTTATTTCAATGATGTATGCTATTCAAAGTTACGAAATCTTTCCACGCCGACCAAATGCTATTTCGAGAATGATGAGCGAGACTCGAAGCGCACGAGAATGACGAGACGAGACTCGAAAGACAAATGCAACGAACACCGAACGAGAGCGGCAGTTAGTTTTGTTCATCTCTAGTATTTATGTAGTGCTACGCTCATGGACTCGAAAAATTTTTGCGCCCCTTGCCAACTAACTTATACAGGGACATCATTTTATTTTTACTAACATTTTTAATATTAACCTGTCTATACCTTTAGAGAACCGGAGACACCGCTTGCTCCCCCCCTCCAAGACTGGAGTTCGATGATACTGGCGTAAAACACAAATATCACTACTAGGTATAGGAAGGAAGAAAAGTAGTTCATCCATTTACGTAAACTAGGAAATATCGCGATTTTGAGTTTGATAATTTTCATTAGGTTTTTCTTTAATCAAAGTACAGTACTCTATTAAGAATAAGTGTTTTTACTCACGAAGTGAGTTATCCATGCGAACGTATTCATTATGCAGTGTATACTGTCTACAGCACATTAGCGTACAATATAGAGAAAGAAGTTAAATTGAAAAATAATCATAATATGAATATTTAAACACAATTTTGAAAATGGTGGCCGTTCATTTCGATACAGGCTTCAGTTCTTTTGTGCATACTATCGTACTATAGACTATTGCATCTAATTCCAATTGCCAGTTTCGTCCTTCGTATTGTAACTTATGTTGAAATAATTCTGTACCTACTCCACGTACTGTAAATTCAATCTTCACTTCTGCCCGACCCGAAAATATAAAATTACTCGGACATGCTATCTACTGTCCGTCCAAGTGGTTATGCCGCAGGATTGTAGAAAGGGAGGAAATCACGTGACAGTTAATTACTTAACGAGGCCCTTTTATTTAAGTTAAATTAAACAGCTATATAATATTACGTAAACTTCCAATTCCTAAGAGAAATTAATGTTTTCAGAAAAGAGCTAAGACAGCCCAGCTATTACAGAGGGGCGAGCAGAAGCAGGTGGGGGAAATCGGGATGCGACGTAGGCAAACGGACAGTACCTGTGCGAAAATATGATTCAATATTGAAAGCTCTTTCGTCACTGGAAAACGCGAACATATTTCTGGAACGTACTATACTCAGTAACTCAGTACTGCTTACTATCTGCGGTCTTGGTTCTGTGTGGAGTTGGAACTTCCTTAGTAGAAGGGTTGGGAGTGAAGTACATTCAAAAACTCAGGTACAATAAAAATTGAAGTAAAAATAAAATGATGTCCCTGTACAAATCTCAGATATTTAGTAGTCAAACTAAACAAAATAAAAAGTAAGTTAACGTATAAGAAAAATTGAACATAGTACTAGCCTATCCGAATTAGGCATTTGCGCGCAACTTGAAAATTTATTTTCATCTCTGACTTTTCTTTTCTTTTTCTTTCTTTCTTTCTTCCTTTCTTTTTTTTTTTTTTTTCAAAATTTTGCGTTCCCTCAGAATTTGTCGCCAGGACCGTGCCTAAATGGCCCATACGCAAATACGGTCCTGATGGTGCACCCATTGCGAAGTGGTCCTTAATTTAAATTATAATTTTATGGGAGATTTAAATGCATCATTAACTTCTAGTAACGAACAAAACCCGCCTTTTGTGGTTCCTGTACATGAGAATTAAACTCTTATTTCCCAGCCGACATTGATAGTGGGTGATTCACCTAACACAATTTTACGTTAACAGATATAAAAAGTGGCGCAAAATTAACCGGGAACTAACTATTGTAAGTTTAATTGAATCCTATCTGACACATTGCGCTGAGTGTAGCCATTGTGATAATTGCCATGGAATTACAGTCACATTTTGAAATGTTTTTGAATGATGAACGACTTTGCACTGCTCTGTGTTTTATTAATTTTGCTCGCAACTTGTATTTTAAGTAAGTTGCAAGAAGATACTATAACTCAGATGGCATTTTTTTTTGTCATTTTTCAATGTTTTCAATTGGAGAATATTTTGCCTTAAAATGACTACGGACCCTGGTTCGAACCCCGGTTATGGCTGAGTCGTATATGTGGCCAAAAGCATGGTTCCTCAGGATTTTTCCTCTCTATCATTCCACTGTCCCTCCCCATTTCAATATTGGTATCATTATTACATTAGTATTCACCTAAAATGCTGCGACGAGATGTAGTATTATAATTGGCATATAGATGGCGTGAGCTTGAGGTGGAAGGATTGCTACTCTACTGGCGCTCGACTGGAACTTTAAAACTTCTAGGCTGAATCGACAGAGGACTCTATACAGCTGACTCACGATATTTCAAAAGCGCGATTGTTCAGACTTCAATAATAATTTATTTATTTATTTATTTATTTATTGATATTTATGTGCTGGACAACAGCCATTAGCCAATAAAGTTCAGCACAGTGATACAAATAATGCAATAAAATGAACAACTATGATACAAATTAAATACTTGAGTTAACAACAAAATAAAGAACATAGATTACAATAATTAATTTACAAGAATTAATACTATAAAATATTAGCGAAAGGAGTTGATTCTTACTACCAATTTGTGTATAAGGATTATGCAAATAATATTAGCAAAGACATTGCCATATTGTAATACTTCTATACATTGAACGGATCGAAATCGCCTACATGTAAGTTAGCATGTTTAATACATCTGGAGACCGGCGAGGAAGATTTAGAATTTCTTATATAGAATAGTTTGTGGTGTCTCATGTCCTTCATAGGAATACGAAGGCTGACACTGTTTAAGAAAGATTGACAATTAATGTCACCTTTAAGGACCTTACATAAGAATAGCCTAAGTAATCGAGATCATGATGTCTGGCATACAGGCTTCGACATTTAAAGTGCTCGCATATTTTATTATAGTTATACCCAGAGTTATTAGGCAGGAATATGTACGAACATAATGAAATAAATTTCCTTTGAATATTTTCCAGTTTTGCTGAATCAGAACTAGTAATAGAGTTCCAAACTACAGATGCATATTCGAGTTTCGACCTCACTAAATGTATAGTATAGTATTACAAGAGAGTCAGGTATTGAAAAAGAATAAGTAATTGACCGAATTATTCCTAACATTCTTATTGCATGGTTATAAATATAATCAATATGGTTGTGAAAATAAAATTTATTGTCAATTTATTAATACACCGAGGTCTCTAATACAGTCTTTCCTGTTAATTAGTACATTTTTAGATGATAGTTATATTTTAGTGTAGAGGTTTTCCTTGAAAATGATATTACGTAAGTTTTGGATTCATTAGTCATCATCTTGTTATCAACTGACCAATTGGTAATTGAATTAATGTCATCCTGAAGAAATTGACAGCCGGCAACACTATTGATTTTACAAAAAAATTAAGATCGTCAGCGAATAATATATAGTCAGAACTTATTCTTTTGCAAATGTCGTTAATGAAGATTAAAAATAGAAGAGGTCCTAAAGTTGAGTCCTGGGGCACACCACAAATGATATTAAATAGAACAGAGATTATTCGCAATTCGTACACTAGATTGTCTATCGTGCAAATAATTTTCAAACCAGCTTACGTAGCTTACCGGTAGATCTATATTATTTAATTTAGACAATAGAATAGAATGTGGAACTACATCAAACGCTTTACTGAAGACGGCAGAGGATAAGTGCAAGATCAGTTACATACGTCTAGTTAGGAAGACGAATCTCCTATTTGAATTACAAAGAAAAACTAGATAAAATTAGATTATTTTTGCCTATATTTACTGAAACCTCTACAACCCGTAATATAGTACACACACAACTTTTACCTCGTTCAATTGATAAATCACAATCTTCAGATCTGAATATAATTCAGTGGTTGTAGAAAGCATCAAGACGTGTGGAACATTTTATTCACATCCAGTGCTCATTTTTATCACACCACGTACTTTTTGACGATTTGGAGGTGAAAACTTTTCGTGTTTATCGGCGTAGTAACACTTTTATGGGAAAAGGACTTATATTATTGAAGTAGAACCCATAAAAGGCTTTAAATTGCAGGAGAGGAACCACCGTTAACGTGGCAGACAGAAATGGTGCTCAGACGGCTTTTACAATGACAGAAGCTTCTTATCTACAGAAACGTAAAGATAGCAAGCATTCAGACTTTGAATCTATAAAGTTCAGTTTCATTTTTTAATTTCAGAAGTTTTCAGAATGTGACATTTCTATCGTAAAGTTAGATTGTGATGCAAGTCTCTTCCATATATCATCATACGTATTGATTGTTTAACGGCACTCAATTGAATAATGTATGTAGAAGATTGCTTAATACATTTTTTTTTTTTGGTTACAAAAGTAAAGTTTTCAAATGGTAACGTGAATACGAATTCTTCAGTAGTCTCACCACTATGTTCGCCATTGGATCAGAGGTTAATAGGTTCAATTCCTGTCAAGGGCGAGAAAATCTTTAGCATGGCTTCCTTCGAGAGGAGAATAAAGCTGGGCGTTCCATGTCATATATTTAATAATAACCCGTGACGCGACAGCTCATGAAGGGCCAAGGCCGAATGTCGGCCCCCACGTCCCCATACTTCAGCAGAGGTGAACGATCATCCTACCAGTTCGGAGGTATCGTGTGGTCAGCACTATTTGTCATCCAGTCGTTATAGCTGGTTTTAGAAACCGGGTATTCGCTATCTGCCGTAGCTCCCCAAATTCATCGTGATGCTGGGTGGGCTCCGGTCCCATACACTGACCGAGATATTTTTCTGTTTAAGGTCCAGCTTTCTGCTCCATACGTCAAGACTGATACTGTCATTATTATGTAAAATTTGATTTGGGGTCCTCGAATAATTTTACTCCTTAGTACAAATATGACTTTACAGAAATAGCTCCATGTAAAGCTGACTTGAATAATTTCAAGGGAAAAATTGTTCCTGGGCCTTTGGCTGTGCGTGCCATCGCTCTACCGTCAGAGCTACCCAGGAACTCTACCAATCCCCGGCTCAATTATTCCCTTTTATATCCACATACCTGAAGTGAGTTGACAAGACGTCACAGACCCAGCATTGAGTGCACACTTTTTCTGTGTGGCTTAAATTGTGGTTTTCTGTTAACGAACAGTGACGTGTATTATACAAATCTGGCTTGCAGGTATAGTGAGGCTATCTTGAGTAATTTCAAGGGAAAAATTGTTCCGGAGCCGGGTATCGAACACAGGACATTTAGCGTAGTGTTTTTCGTATCGTTCCACATATTATAATGGAATTTCTTTAAATTTTCGTCTTACGTTTTAATTTTTTGCAGATAATATTAAACCCATATAGGCTACTTATAATCTTAAACCTGTTCTGTCATCTGACACACGGCCATCTCCTACGTGGCGAACCTCAGCCGGAGTGCGATATGTGCCATGTTCCACTTACGGTGGAACACTTTTTATTGCGTTGCAGGAAATATGACCATGCACGAAGGCAATATGGAATTCGGCCGACATTACGTGACGCTCTTGGAAATGATTTTAATTGTGCAAATGCAGTTCTGAGATTTTTATCAAATACAGGTTTGGATAAGGTGATTTAGTTTTTTATTGATCCGTTTTACTCATCCTCCGGACCCTTTACATCCGGAGGTTACATTTGTTGTTTTATATTTGATTTTACATTGTTGACATTTCGGACTTTATACATCCGAATATTTTATAAAATTTTATGGTTTTAAAATAAGATTGACAAGTTATCTCTGGTGGCCTTAGTTTTAGTGTTTTATTTGTTCGTCTTGAATACCACCTAGTGTGGTAGAATTGCTCACTTTTATGATTCTGTAGAAATCACCTTATGTATACTGCATTTGTGTGCCTCGTTTTACCGTGACAACGCTTTTTAGTTCTTTTAGCACTCTGATTATTATATTATTTATGTATTTGTTACATTAAGAATTTTAGATAAGGGCGCAAATAGCCATAGTAGCTGACGCGCCCTTCTTAAACCCTACTACTACTACTAAACCTGTTCAATTATTTTGTCATTAATAATGGTCATATTTGATCTGTTACGATGAAATTCTTCTGAAACTAGTAGGCCTAAACATACCTACAGTAACTTATTACAATTTTTAGTTGGTTATTTAACGACGCTGTATCAACCACTTGGTTATTTGGCGTCGATGGAATTGGTGAAAGCGAGATGGTATTTGGGTGAGATGATGCTGAGGATTCGCTATAGATTACCTAACATTCACATTACGGTTGTGGAAACCTCAAGAAAAACCCAACCAAGTAATCGGCCCAAGCAGGAATCGAAGTCACGCTCTAGCGCAGCTTCGTAATAAATTCCAATTATGTAACAGATAAGACACACTTTTATCTCTCATGTAACAAACCGGTATAGGGCTATTGTATTAATCTAGGCTACTACTGTAAATGAAATGCAGAAATCAGTAGACCCAAACGTGTTAAGGTTACGGTATACATTTATGTACCCTTGGAATACTTGGGGAAGACTGAAGTGATACATTTTTTTTCCCGTGATAATGCTAACAAGGTATATTCAATAAGGATTACAAATTTTGTGTTGCCAGTGGATCGCTCTGAAGGAAATTGTTTCCTTTAGCTCTCCTTGTTACCATGTCAAGCTTTTCACATCTAACTGATATGAATAGTAAGGTACGAAATCGTTTGAATCCAAAAAATGTATCAGCATGCTTAAGTAAGGAATGTATCATAGGATTTCACCCTCAGGTTTCCCATTAAATAAATTTATTCATAACTACCTTCATTTTTTCCTATTGCTTAACTTGCAATATTCTTCAGTGTTTCAGCAAGGCCTTAAACTTGATTTCTCAGACAGCAATTCCTAAAAGTACCAACACATAAGACATCATCGTATTCATCATCATACACAATCTCGCTCTCGTGCTTGTGGAATACCTTACCTATTGACATCAGAGACTGTCGGAATTTAGTAGCGTTCAAAAGCAAGCTTATTAAGCATTTTCTTACTGCGTAGAGTAGGTTTAATTTTTACTTAATCAATAAAAGAAATGCTTCTCTCTTCTTAACTTTTACAATAAACTGTCTAGCTTTTATTAATCAGTTAATCTTTGTAATCCCCTGGTAGAGGGGAAGAGAAGGCCTGATGGTCTTATCTCTACCAGATTAAATAAATAAATAAAATAAATAAAAGTAGATATTTTGTCGCTAAGGAAGCTTGTTAAGAATACTATTTATTATTATACTGTAGCGTTCGTAAACTACTTTCAACACTGATTTTCAACTATTTCCGCATATTGTCAAATTCTCACTTGACATTTTTGGCTAAAAAAGTGTACGGAATAAAAATTTTCTTCAACGACTATTTTATCAATAACTATATAAAACAATGATGAATTCAAAGTAATGTTACAAAAATTGAGAGTCACCTGGGTTTGAACTGCAGTCAAATGATCTACCACTGACTTGTACCATCGCTTGCTTTTAATGTGATAAAGCTTCACAATTACAGTGAGGAGGAATACAGCAGTGGAGATGGCGTGGGAATTGTCTCTAGATCAGGACTGGCGAACACTGCCGTCAGCCGGCGTTCCAGAAATGCGTCTGAATGATTTTGTCGCCGAACGGACGCGCTGTTGTACGAATATTGCACGCTGCACTGTGAACCTAACTTGCGCTATGGTAGGCCTAATTATAACAATAAAATGTGAATAAATTATGGCGAAATGAATCCGAAATTCAACTGCGAATGTTACCGAGGAATTCTGCTTCATTTGTTGAGAGAAAACCTCAGAAAAAGAACCCCAACCAGGTAAATTGTTCCAATCCGAGCCCACTTCTTTCACAGCCAGGCATGCTCCACTGGACTTTTTCCACTTTTTTGTTTATTCAGCTGTATTTTTCACGTAACCAGTAAAATACTTTTGTGCGAGATCGTGCGTATTCCCAACCTAACACACATAACAATTTCCCTCTTCTTACCGCTTAAGCGCGACATTCATTTTACTGCTTTAGGCTTTTAACATATTATTTTTTAGAGACGTTTAACATAGTAATAATTATAAATTGGAAACTTACCACTGCAATTTCACCTAAATTGCAATGTTAATTATTGTTTTTAAATATTTGCAAAAATTAAGTAAAGTCTACTACTCCACGAAACTTATTGCATTCCTGATATAAGTAACATTAAGGAAGCCGTGAAAAAATCAACAAGATTCCACATGCCGATGTTATTACTGCAATATGTTATATAAATAATATTGTTAAAATATTAAAATGAAAAATAAATCATTACATAACCTTACCGTTTGTTTTAAGTTCGCATTTATGGACTGGGGGAAAAAAAAAGACTGCCGTATATCACGGCCTGCTGGAGTATAGTAAACACAGAAAACATTTTAAAGCAACAATGTTGAAGATAGATATTTTGGTGTTCCGAAGTTGGCGCCATTGAACAGAAACCAAGATGGAGATTTCATTGCAATTAATTAGAAATTCCTCTTTCAGGTATGTAATAAATGATCTTCGCACAAAATAATGTACGATACACGAGCGGTATGTTTTCTTTCAATTCTCGGAAATTAAAAAAGCCCAACTACGTTTCGCTTTTTCAAACTTTTCCTCGAACATGAAAACTTCAACATACCGCTCTTGTAACGCATATTACTATTTCGAATAGCGTTTATCTTCAACGTGAAAATAGGCTTATAGTTGCAAAAGATTGGTTTCACTTAAAAATTAATTTTTTTACTTGCAACTTTTTCAAAACACAATTTTATCTTCTATTACACAATTGTTAAAACTAGTTTTGTCAGGGATTAAAATCGATTTTGACCACTTTTCTAAGGCCCTTATGCCATTTCGCCAACCGTGGTTATTTCCTTGATCTTGAGACATTGACTTATACAATGAGGAAGGTCCGGGCTACATTGTCTCTATGAGATTATAGTTATCGAAGGAGTGACCTTCACCACGGTTATGCAATATATACACAGACGGTTGCTAGTCACAATATAATTACCTGTAAAAGGACAACAAAAACAAGTACTGTTTATTTAGCGGCGTAACAATGTAACAATTACATAGTCGGCCTGGGTGGCGCAGTCGGTAGAGTCCTAGCCTTCTGTACCCGTGTTGCGGGTTTGATCTCGGCCCAGGTCGACAGGCTGATGTCAGTAGATTTACTAGCATGTAAAAAATCTCCTGCGAGACAAAATTCCGGCACATTAGCGACGCGTATATAGCTTCGGCAGTTGCGTCGTTAAATGAAACGTAATTTAAAAATAATTATGTATAAAAGTTAACCTATCTCAAACTATCTTTAAATCTTTTAATTAATAATAGAGATACAAAGTGAGTAGTTACTAGTGATGGGGGAGGCGAACATTTGATAAGGGGCAACGAAATAACTTACAAAGGTATATAATTATTTGCGTAGAAATGCCCGAGTTTGTGTTGTAAAGGTTGTTGTTTTTACTATCATCATCATCATCATCTCATCTCATCTCATCTCATCTCATCTCATCTCATCTCATCTCATCTCATCTCATCTCATCTCATCTCATCTCATCTCATCTCATCTCATCTCATCTCATCTCATCTCATCTCATCTCATCTCATCTCATCTGAATATAATTCTCAAGAAAACACATTACATGACAATAAGTTCAGATCTAAAGCATTTAATTTTGGAAAACTGAAGAGTAAACCTAAATCATTGTGACGGTTTACAAAGCCCTATAGGCTAGTTAACAAGCAAACATTGTGATGGGGGCAGATAAGAGACTTATATTGTTTTCTTGTACCATGTTAATAACGTTAAAAGAAGTGCTTATACAAATTTTGGCCACTCGACCGCAATTAAGAGGGGCGAAAAAAAATAAGTTCGCGAAGGACCGTTAACAGAAAGAAAACACAATTTCATTGGAAAAATTTATTGGAACAGACACAGCAATTGTTGAGATATTTTTCAACATATTCCTCACCGGAATTAAGACATTTGTCATGTCATGGGATCGACGAAGAGGTGCAGATGGCTGTCAAACGCTGGTTCCGATCCCAGGCGGCTGACTTCTACCGCACAAGGATACAAAAATTGATCCCATCATATGACAAATGTCTCAGTTCCAGTGGGGGATATGTTGAAAAATAACGCAAAAATTGATGTACCTTTTTCAATAAATCTTTCCATGCAATTGTGCTTTTTTTTTCTGTAAACGGCCTCAGGGAAAATAATTTTCTGGACGGCCTCGTAATTGCGGTCGAGTAGCCAAAATTTGTATAAGCACTTCTTTTGACATTATTAATATGGTGGAAGAAAAAAAAATTAACTGTTTTATCTGTCCCCATCAAAATGTTTGCTTGTATGTGAAATACATGAAAATTATAATAATGGAAGAATTAATAAAGGAAGATCAGCAAATTAAAAATTAAACAGAATTTTGTAGGATAAAAATATTACAAAAAAAGAACATCATGCGATTTATAATTGGTTATTTTACGACGCTTTATCAACTGTTACGGTTACCTAACGTCTGTGTGGAATGAAAGTCATAATGCCCTTTCGTCACATTACACAGCATTCTCCGAATGCCCGTTGCCGACGCACGGAGGGGATGGGTGAAGTGCTTTATGTGGAGTGTGACAATGTATGAAGACAGAAACGTGGACATTACTATTATATATGGAGACGAATGGAGCATGTGAAATGTACAGACAGATTAAAAAATGAAGCAGTGCTAGAAAGAGTGGATGAAGAAATAATGATGCTGAAGCTTATCGGGAAGAGAAAAATGAATTGGTTGGGTCACTGCCTAAGAAGAAACTGCCTACTAAAAGGTACATTGGGAGGAATGGTGAACGGGAGAAAAGTTCGGGACAGAAGAAGGTATCAGATGATAGACAATATTAAGATATATGGATCATATGAGGAGACTGGGAGGAAAGTGGAACACAGGAAAAATTGGCAGGGTTTACAGCAGAAGACCTGCTGAAAACTATGAATAAATTATTTTTATTAAACACAAACGAGTACAACTTTCAACCATTTTTATTTGTTCTAGAGGCCTGGGTTGGGAGCACACGGAATGTGGGTAATTGTGAGGTATTGATAGAATGGTGATTATGACGAGAGGGTCCACACCTGTGGAGTAACGGTCAGCGCGTCTGACCGCAAAACCAGGTGGCCCGGGTTCGATTCCCGGTCGGGACAAGTTACCTGGTTGAGGTTTTTTCCGGGGTTTTCCCTCAACCCAATTTGAACAAATGCTGGGTAACTTTCGGTGCTATACCCCGGACTTATTTCACCGGCATTATCACCTTCACCTCATTCAGACGCTAAATAACCTGAGCTGTTGATACATCATTGTAAAATAACCTACTTAAATAAAATAAAAATGACGAAAGGAAATGGGACATCCTCGATAGGAACCCCTAGTACCGCGTTGTCTACCACAGATTCTTTCTGAATCTAAATGGGGATCGAACCTGGGTCGCCACGGTGAAGGCAGAAAGGCTAACCACTCAACCACGATGATGATGATGATAATAATAATAATAATAATAATAATAATAATAATCAAATCTGAAAGTTAGAATTTATAAAACGATTATATTACCTGTTGCTTTGTATGGTTCTGAAACTTGGACTCTCACTTTGAGAGAGGAACAGAGATTAAGGATGTTCGAGAATAAGGTGCTTAGGAAAATATTTTGGGCTAAGAGGGATGAAGTTACAGGAGAATGGAGAAAGTTACACAACACAGAACTGCACGCATTGTATTCTTCACCTGGCATAATTAGGAACATTTAATTCAGACGTTTGAGATGGGCAGGACATGTAACACATATGGGCGAATCCAGAAATGCATATAGAGTGTTAGTTGGGAGGCCGGAGGGAAAAAGACCTTTGGGGAGGCCGAGACCTAGATGAGAAGATAATATTAAAATTGATTTGAGGGAGATGGGATATGATGATAGAGACTGGATTAATCTTGCACAGGATAGGGACCAATGGCGGGCTTATGTGAGGGGGCAATGAACCTTCGAGTTCCTTAAAAGCCAGTAAGTAAGTAGTATTAATAATGATTTCCTGTATACTGTATTAGAGTAATAGTCACGGTTGGTTTTTACAGAAAGAAAATGAAGTTGGTTAAATAATGAAGTTACGTTACGTGTTACAAATTCTTTCTTCTGGTTCTGTCGAGTGTAGTTTGACGTCACCCTTTCCATTATTTGGTTTGCCCATTACAAAATTTGGCTGAAAGGTTTTTCAGGGGTTTAGGTGGGAAGGACAGACAGACAGGTCTAGGTAATGATTTTTTCCTGGTCGTGAGTGGAAGAGGGTGGGAGGACCCAGACGGTGGCTCGTCTGGGGCGAACAATGCCATTTGGTGTTGCGTGATACTGCTAGCTTGCGTGACCCTGCCTGGCTATTAGATAAGTGTCTAGCCTAGACCTGCACGTCTATAGGCCAGTAGGCCGAATGCATGCAGCTCGAACTCTTTATTTTCCCATAGTTCGCCACAGTTGTCAATTTCCTAATTTTTATATAACTTCTGTTGTTTTTGTGAATGATGATGTGTACTTGTTGAATTAATAATAGTTTTATTTTCCCTGGCAGAGTTAAGGCCATCAGGCCTTTTCTTCCACTCAACCAGGATCAAATCACATACAGAAAAAATACATACCGGTATACAAATATGAACTTAAAAATAATAATAAACATAATTAAGTAGAAAAGAGATTGAATACATATACACAATCAGTATTAACTTTGAAATAACAATAATAAAAAAAAATATACAGGGACATGATTTTATTTTTACTTCAATTTTTATTGTACCTGAGTTTTTGAATGTACTTCACTCCCACCCCTTCTACTAAGGAGGTTCCAACTCCACTCAGAACCAAGACCGCAGATAGTAAGCAGTACTGAGTTACTGAGTATAGTACGTTCCAGAAATATGTTCGCGTTTTCCAGTGACGAAAGAGCTTTCAATATTGAATCATATTTTCGCACAGGTACTGTCCGTTTGCCTACGTCGCATCCCGATTTCCCCCACCTGCTTCTGCTCGCCCCTCTGTAAAAGCTGGGCTGTCTTAGCTCTTTTCTGAAAACATTAATTTCTCTTAGGAATTGGACGTTTACGTAATATTATACAGCTGTTTAATTTAACTTAAATAAAAGGGCCTCGTTAAGTAATTAACTGTCACGTGATTTCCTCCCTTTCTACAATCCTGCGGCATAACCACTTGGACGGACAGTAGATAGCATGTCTGAGTAATTTTATATTTTCGGGTCGGGCAGAAGTGAAGATTGAATTCACAGTACGCAGAGTAGGTGCAGAATTATTTCAACGTGAGTTACTAGTACGAAGGACGAAACTGGCAATTGGAACTAGATGCAATAGTCTATAGTGCGATAATATGCACAAAAGAACTGAAGCCTGTATCGAAATGAACGGCCACCATTTTCAAAATTGTGTTTAAATATTCATATTATGATTATTTTTCAATTTAACTTCTTTCTCTATATTGTATGCTAATGTGCTGTAGACAGTATAATACACACTGCATAATGAATACGTTCGCATGGATAACTCACTTCGTGAGTAAAAACACTTATTATTAATACAGTACTGTACTTTGATTAAAGAAAAACCTAATGAAAATTATCAAACTCAAAATCGCGATATTTCCTAGTTTACGTAAATGGATGAACTACTTTTCTTCCATCCTATACCTAGTAGATTGATTTGGGTTTTACGCCAGTATCATCGAACTCCAGTCTTGGAGGGGGAGCAAGCGGTGTTTCCGGTTCTCTAAAGGTATAGACAGGTTAATATTAAAAATGTTAGTAAAAATAAAATGATGTCCGTGTATATGTAATAAAAAAAGAGACTGAATACATAATCACATGCAGAAAAATACATTCTAGTATATTAAGTTAAAAGAAAAAAAAAGGAATTAATACATATGAATATAATCTCACAACTAAAGGAATAGTACAATTAGTATGATCAGCACAGCACGTGTTACATGGAGACAATGACAATTACCTTGATATTAGTGTTAATGGAAAAATAAAGTAATGACTGTGTAAAATAATAATAATAATAATAATAATAATAATAATAAAAAAATAAAAATAATAAAAATTATACCTAAAAACTAGTTCTGTGCATTTAAAATATTTCTAAACAACCTAATTTTAAACAACTGGGGACTAGGACTACCCCTGATTTCCAGCGGAAGCGAATTCCATGAGCGGGCCATGGCTATTGAGAAAGAACTTGAGTACAGAGATGTCTGATGACGTGGCATTGATAGCAATAGATTGTGCTGTGAACGTGTATTACGATTATGATGTGAAGCTAGGAGAGTAAACCGAGAGGCAAGGTAGTTGGGTGTGGAATCATGTATAATTCGATATAGCAGGCAAAGAGAATGTACTAATCGTCGATCTTGCAAGCGGAGCCAGGAGAGTCGTAGAAAATATTCCGATATATGATCATGTCGGCGGATATTGAAAATAAGTCGGACGCAGACATTCTGTACACGCTGAAGTTTTTGAGAAAGTTCAGCACTTAGGTCACTATATAAAACATCACAATAGTCAAAGTGAGGCATTACAAGGGTCTGTACTAGAATTTGTTTTAGTTTAGTAGGAAGGAAATTTTTCAGGCGTTTCAAAGAATGCATGGTAGAGAAAACTTTTCTACAGATATAGATTGATGAATGATTATTTTCTCTATGCGTATTCTGAAGAAATCTAACCGAAAGTCAAAAGAATTAGCGTACAAAACCCTTATTCGCCCCATTACGGAATATGGAGCAGTAGGTTGGGATCCGTACAGACAAAACCAAATCGATTCAATAGAAAAGGTCCAACGCAAGGTAGCAAAATATGTCAAAATGGGGAAGGGACATGGTGAGGAGATAGTGAAAGATTAAGGCCCGGTTTCTTCAACCTTTGTTAAAATGCACCTAACATAGCGTTAATTAACTGTAAGTTAAAAGTATGAATTGCTGTTAAAAAATATTGCGTTTCTTCAACTTTACATTTCAACATTCTGTTTGTTAACTCTCTGTTAGGACCAGAGATTCTGGAGTTTAACCATAACCTATAACCAAGTATAGGCTCACTTCTGTTTTCTGAACTCTGACAATTGCGATTCTCGCATGTTTCCGTTGTTTGATTCAGAGAGGATAGAAGTCTTTCTATTCTCTCAGATTTGATTTCTGCTTCTTTCCTCGTCTGTATCACAATAGCGTTGAACGGCGTATTGGTATTGCTGTTATGAAATGGAAAACACTGGAACAAAAAGAAATCATGGGACTAATTTCTCTTCGTTCGAAAGAAACTTTCTGCTGGAAATTATTTGGCAGTATAAACCAATTAATGAGAATAAACAAACAAACGGATCTAAGTTGAAAGCGAAAAGTAAGGCTTGGCAGTAAATAGCCTATACCTTTGTATGAACTTCTGGTCTGTCAAATCACAGAAATCATCCGCTCTGTTTATGTATTCATGGATATCATTTTCTAAATAATCCAGATATATAAGTTCAGCATCTAACGCACCAGCCATATTGGATACTTCTATGCTAACAGAGAGTTAAATGATTTAACTGCATGAAATTGGGCAGTTAAATTAACATAGGTTTTAACAGCCTGTTAATATTAACAGTAGTTGAAGAAATGCTTCAACTGTTAAGTTTACAGTTAAAATGGAATAACACACTGTTATAATTTAACAAAGGTTGAAGAAACCGGGCCTTAGGATGGGAACTTCTCAAATCAAGGCGACGAAAAACCAGACTCACCGCATTGTTCAAGGCACAAATGGGACACAAAGCATGGACCGATATCAATGCTAGATTAGCAACACCATCATACTTAGGAAGGGCTGATCATATTAGGAAGTTTAAATGTAGAAAACAAAGAACGGACGTGACACAATTTTCCTTTGTTAACCGCACAATAGTAGACTGGAACAGCTTACCTGCGGCAATCTTTCAAGGTGGTCCTCTTAAAATCAATACATTTAAGGAAAGGTTGAGAAGATTAGACTGACAATGTAATTGGAGGTGCAGTGTAATTATTTAAGTTGTGTCATGTAACTAATTGAGTTGATATATAATTAATTAAGTTGATTGATATGTAAATAAATTAAGGTGATATGTACTTAATTAAGATGATATATAATTAAGTTGATATGTAATTAATTAAGGTGATATGTAATTATTTAAATTGGTAATAGTTGGGTGAAATAAAAGTACTTACAAGTTAGATTTACTTTTGCTTATCGTTAGGCGTTATTATAGAATAGTTTTTATTTATAGTCCTAGGTTTATTGCATTTACTATTTATAGATTTACGTTTATTTATTTTATTTCATGTAATTGTAATTATTGTATATTATATATCACTGCCACCGGGTATATACCCAATTGTAGTGTTAATAAATACATACATACATACATACATACATACATACATACATACATACATACATACATACAAATACAGAGACTATTGGATAGATCGGTGATGGAGCAGTCATTCATTCAGTGTTCTGCCCAAGGGCAGGTCTTTCACTGCAAACCCAGCTTTCTCCAATCTTTCCTATTCACTGCCTTCCTCTTTTTCGTCTCCGCATATGATCCACATACCTTAATGTCGTCTATCATCTGATATTTTCTTCTGCCCCGAACTCTTCTCCCGTTCACCATTCCTTCCAGTGCATCCTTCAATAGACAGTTTCTTCTCACCCAGTGACCCAACCAATTCCTTCTCCTCTTCCTATCGGTTTCAGCATCATTCTTTCTTCATCCACTCTTTCCAACACAGCTTCATTCCTTATTCTCTCTGTCTAATTCACACGTTCCATTCTTCTCCATATCCACATTTCAAATGCTTCTAGTCGCTTCTCTTCACTTCGTCGTAATGTCCATGTTTCTGCCCCATACAATGCTAGACTCCATACAAAACACTTCACTACTAACTTCGTTAGCACTTTTTCCAGAGGTCTGCAAAAGATGCTCCTTCTTCTATTAAAAGCTTCCTTGGCCATAGCTATCCTCCTTTTGATTTCCTGTCAGCAGCTCATGTTGCTGCTTATAGTACACCCAAAGTATTTGAAGCTGTCCACTTGCTCTACTGTCTCATTTAGAATTCGCAAGTTTACTTTCTTTATTTTTCTTCCTATGACCATGGTCTTCGTCTTATTTGCATTTATCTTCATCCCATACTGTTCACAGCTGTCATTTAACTCCAATAGCATATCCCTTAATATTATCTCCTCTTCTGATAATAACGTCATATATTCAGAAAATCTTATGCAATTTATTCTTCTTCCTCCTACTATCCCTCCTCCTATGTTCTGAAAACAGAATCCTCCAAGTAGATACTGAACAGGATAGGTGATCAAGATCATCTTTGAAGTACTCCTCTCAATTTCACTTCCTTCTAACATTTCTTCTCCTATCCTGACTTTGACTCGTTGTTTCATATAAAGGTTACTGAACAGCCTTTCTCTTTCCAATCCACACCTATTTTCTTTAGGATCTCAATCAATTTATTCCAATCTACTCTGTCAAAATCCTTTTTTAGGTCCACAAATACTACAAACACTTCTTTATTCTTCTCTAGATATCTTTCGCCGATTGTTGGTAGCAGTCCAATTGCATCTCTCGTACCTTTTCCCTTCCTGAAGCCAAACTGATCCTCTTCCAACTGTTCTTCCATCTTAGAATATAAACGTCGATTCAGTATTCGAAAGAAAAATGAGGAATCTTGCATCTCCTGTACTAAGGATCTTCTTAAAGACGACTCCACATCGAAGTGGCTTACGTTAAGTCACATTTTACATTCTTGATTACTGTGACTACACCTATGGAAACTGTAGGGAATCTAAAAACAACCCACTTGCCCCATCAGAAAAGCCAATCACACCATTTGACTTCAGACTTTACGACTCAACATTCAGTAATACGTTTGTATTATAAAATAATTCTATAATATATTTATTATTGGTCAATATACTGATACACACGCTTACACAATATGTTTATAAGTCGTTATTAATGAAAGTTTGTATTATAAAATAATTCTATAATATATTTATTATTGGCTCAATATCATATGAACAAATTAACGACACGCTTACACAATATGTTTATAAAAGAACATTAATGAAAGTTTATTGGCAAAGCACAAAACAATGGCACCTATGATATTAGTTGTATTTTAGATTTAACCTTTGAGAGTCATCATTACTTATTCTTCAGCAACATTTTGTAGCCATGTAGGCTTGTGAATTTTAACATTTGACGTAATTATGTTTTAATAATTTGTATGATCAATATTTGTCACTATGCTGAATACTTACATATACTATCACTTCAATAAGATATGTGACATGTATACCAATGTATTTCATGCTGCAACTACATAACATTCATATTTACATCAGTTTAAATTATTACATATTATACAATTGTCATTCCCATATTGTGAGCAAAATTGTTTAAATTATCATAAGACTTATACACAAATAGCTGATATAATAACGGATGATACACAAATTGTACATGATTTTGATGACAATAAATATAAGTACATATACATTAGAATATTGAAAAGTTACAGTGCTAGTTGTCTGTTTTCTGACCTTCTATTATCTTATCGATCACTATTTCAAAGTGATTTGAAGCACTATATCATAAACAATTTTCACCCCAGTGTTCCTAATAATAAACACAAGACACTGACAACCTGTAGTGTCGCTGTAATGTTACAAACAACTGTAAAGAACAAACTTCGGGACGCGTGAGAATGGGGCACAGTAATGATTCAGCTGATAATTTATGGTCGTTTATGCATTGCTCATAGATTTCTCAAGCGTGTGATACCTGAATATGTTTTTAATATACTATATTACGAGAAATTAGCAACAAAACTAAAGGATGCGAAATACTCTCTACAGCTCTAAACGAAATAAAATATTTCTTCCAACGATTTAGATTGTGGAAAAGTCCCCATAACAATAAGATTATCATTATATTCAAACATGAGGCCAGATTATTTTAATTGATTTTAGATTGATATTGTAAACACTTCGTATCTGAAGATGCCCAATGAG
The DNA here is from genome assembly GCA_025594305.2 of Periplaneta americana. Lineage (NCBI taxonomy): Eukaryota > Metazoa > Arthropoda > Insecta > Blattodea > Blattidae > Periplaneta > Periplaneta americana. Next base: position 27,053,014 of record JAJSOF020000011.1, read on the forward strand.
GGCGAAAACGTTCGTACGATGACACAATAGGCCTACGATGTAAATATGTAAAACATTGAATTAATTTGTTTTATATTATATTAGTATTAAACCATAAGATTGAATAAAAAGGTTAAATTTATTGATACATAGCATTAATAAGGGGCTTAGCTGGCAATTCCAAAATGAATTGTAAATCACTAAATTGTACCTTGATAAGCGTATGGACAGTTTCCACACAGTACTGGGTGTTCAGTTCAAAATGTGTCATGGCTCGCTGTATGCCGTCATGTGGCTAGCCGATGAGCCTAGAGAATTCAATCTTCCTACACTTCCGCAGAGGCGTATTACCTAAATGCGAGAGAAGTTGCCTAGCAAGTACGGCGTTCATTCTGAAGATTACTTACCGATACGTACGGTAACGCCAGTAGTGGCAAGAATGTGAACTGTTTGGAAACACGTACTGAAGTGAGTTTTTTTCTTACTGTCGGGATATGGGGAGAGGGTTAAGACGATTACTTACGTACAGTATTTGTTGACATTAACTTGGACGGTCAACATGGACACGGAGCATTTGATTTGTGTTGTGGAATGTTGCCGTACGCAATCGATGATAACAAATACCCTGCGTACGACTTGCCCGCGCAAAACACAGTTCGAAAGAGGTTATGGTAGCACACAGACTTTACAGACCGCCATCTGTTGCTACGACATTCAAGTTATACCGTACACGTTCTCAAGTTCAGATTGAACGCCTTGATTAATAGGCAACTTCTCTGACATAAAAGCTGAAACTCGCTTCAAATCGCTGACTCACAACAGTGACGTCATGACACACTTTGAAATGAACACCCAGTATCTTTATAAAAATACTGTATGTAATCTTTCATTCTGAAAAGGAATTTTTTTGAAACTGTTAAAGTTATAAAGACAATGATTTACAGACGTACTTAAGAAATAACAGTGATGTGAGACTTGTGGCCAAAAGAAGTGTCGTCAGACGATTATAATACCGAAAATTCTACGAAACAGTTTCGGTTGCGTCCACCAGTATAGGTTTCTATCTAACATGGATGTATTGACTGAATCAACACGGTTCTGTTAATACGTATAAGGGCATTAATTAGAGCACAAAACTGTCGTTTCGTAAAGATTGATTTCCCCAATGGGGGGGACAGACAGGTGACGCAGCTCCACAAAGAGCCCACTGTCCTGGCGGGGTATCTTATCGGCCGTCTGCTGCGCCAATTACTCTGCGGGCCCTGCCTTTCCAATTCCTGGAATTCCGTCTAATAGCAGCCTGCAGACAGCTCCATATGGACCGCTCCGTTATCAAAGGACGTTGAGTTTTCTCGTTTTCTTCAGCCCTTCCCGCAAAGTCATAGTTCGCTTACTGTATGCTGTCCTTGAGTTATTTCTTAGCACAGAGACTGTCGAAATAAGGCTGGTTCACAATAAACCGAAAACGGAAACGACAACGAGAACGAGAACGGAAATAATGTTAAAATAAATGTATTTAAATGTAAGTATTCACAATAGTTAATTGTGTTTGCTCACATTTAAATACATTTATTTTAACAATATTTCCGTTCTCGTTCTCGTCGTTTCCGTTCCCTGTTTATTGTGAACCCGTCTTTACACATTATTCGTTAAAATCATCATCATCATCATCATCATCATCATCATCATCATCACGAACTTCGTCGTTTAGACCGTCTTTTTGAAGGTGCGACCCACTTTTGGGAGAGACTCAGGATTTAAGCTATAAAATAAATAATTGTCGCAAAAATGAAAAATTATATTTGTGCAAATTGCGAAATACTTGTGCAATATTTTAAATAATTGTGCAGAAAGATAAAATTAATGAAGTATGCAAAAATAAAAAGTTATGTAATTTGTTTCTTGGAGTTTTATTACTTTCAATCCATCTTACCACACTCTAGATACACTTTTATGTAGTATAGCTCGCGCAAGGAAAGATTACCGAAAAGCATTGGTGGCGTTGCTGTCTGTTTTGAGGTGTGTATGTAGATACGCTGAGGAGGCGAGAGGTACGGGCCGATGGAAGTACTGTCTCTTCCAAGAAGATGAGAACATCGCTGTGGAAATAAAGAACGTAGCAAGAGAGAAATCCGAAGCTAATTAAACGCGCAACATATGTTTACGAATGAAATAATAATACTGTGCGATACAAGACACGTATTTACATGAATTGGAACAAACTAAAACCGTTAATGTAACTATCACAACACAAGTCTGATTCTTTCGATGTCATTTCTCTTCCGATTCTTGAATATCGTTCAAGCTATTTCGTGACCTTTCCTGTCTCCCTCTCTTCCTTATTGCATTGTTTGATTCGCATTCCTTCCGTCGGTATTCCGTGCTTGCGAGACCTATAAGTCATTAGACGTAGGTACGTTTAGAATCAATTACTACTGAATTACATCACATTAAAATACGTTATTTTATGGTCACTCTAAACATTGAAATTCTTCACTAGTAGGCCCTTCAAGATTTATTGATAGCAGAGTGCTCCTTTACTAAAAGGCGGCTTCTAATTCCAGTTTTTACAAGATTCATGACACTAAATTCTCGCTCAGAATTCACAATATGCGATGAAATTATATAAATCTATTAGGAGATATTTTTCACTTAACTGACATGAATTGCACCAACTCTTTGAAATCCATTCCTGAATATATGCAACAAAAAGTAGAACGTTTCCTAAACATTACCAATATACAATGTATTCATAATGTTCTGCCCAAAACAGGTCTTTCACTGCAAACCCAGCATTCTCCAGTCTTTCCAGTTTTCTGCCTTCCTCATTGTCTCTGCATATGATCCATATATTTTAATGTAATCTATCATCTGATATCTTCTTCTGCCACGAACTCTTCTCCCGTTCACCATTCCTCCCAGTGCATCCTTCAGTAATCTGTCTTTTCTCAAACAGTAACCCAGCCAATTCCTTGTCCTCTTCTTGATCAGTTTCAGCATCATTCTTTCTTCACCCACTCTTTCCAACACAGTTTCGTTTCTTACTCTCTTTCTGTCCATTTCACACGTTCCATCCTTCTCCATATCCACATTTCAAATGCTTCTATTCGCTTCTCTTCACTTCGTCGTAATGTCCATGTTTCTGCCCGATACAGTGCCACACTCCATACAAAGCACTTCACTAGTTTCTTCCTTAGTTCTTTTTCCAGAGGTCTGCAGAAAATGCTCCTTTTTCTATTAAAAGCTTCCTTGGCCATTGCTATCCTTGTATTGTATATTTTTAGTAGAGCCATCGATGTAGCTCAGTCGGCAGACTTACTGGGCTGCTGATCCGGAGCTGCGTTCGGGCTTGGGTTGGATACCCCTTTGGTCTCATTGAATGGTTTCTTCCGAGGTTTTCCTCAGCCGTGGGACTGAAGCCGGATGGTCTATGGCGAGTCCTCGGCCTCACTTCATTTCACCCTTTGGTCTGATTACCTGGTTGGGTTTTTTCCGAGGTTTTTCCCAACCATAAGGCAAATGCCGGGTAATCTTTTGGCGAATCCTCGGGCCTCACCTCATCTCACTACATCTCGCCAAAATATTGTAAAAATTGTAGAAAATTGTAAAAACTATATAATATTGGAAAAATTTGTAAAAATTTAACTGTTATATTGTAAAATTTTTTACTTGTTCCACATCTTAAAGCTTCATTGCTCGTGTAAGATCTATGGGATATAATAAATGAAATGAAATGACTTCCTGGCAGCAGCTCATGTTACTGCTTATAGTACACCCCAAGTATTTGAAGCTGTTCACTTGCTGTACTGCCTCATTTAGAATTCGCACGTTTACCTTCTTTATTTTTCTTCCTGTAACCATGGTCTTCGTCTTATTTGCATTTATCTTCATCCCATACTGCTCACAGCTGTCATTTAGCTCCAGTAGCATACCCCTTAGTATCATCTCTTCTGCCAACAACGCCATATCATCAGCAAATCTGATGCACTTTATTCTTCTTAAAAGACCAACAAATACAAAATAAAAATATGCTATATTAGTTTGTGTTGAAGTGAAACGGGTTTGTATTGCACCCTGCATTGTCTGTGATGTATCAGGAAAGAGATGATAGCTATTTCATGAAGTTCCGAGCCCCAGTTATCATTTATTTATTCCTCCATTTACTCGAGCTGCATGTGGTTTCATATTTTAACTACGTATGTATAAATGTAAAATATTTTTAATTACCCATAGAGAAAAAGTAAAGTTTTCCCCGCTCCTGTGTTACGGATTATCTCACTCTGTATACAATCAACGTTCTGTTGTTATAGAGTACTCTTCTTTTTTGGTCCGCTAACTTCCCAGACATAATCGATTGGAGTCTGTCGTGATTTTTCTCAGTGCCTCCGTGGTTGCTACCTTAATTAATAGTGACAAGCGGCCACCCAGCACATTGATTTGGGTGAACAATGCAATATTCAGCCGCAGTGCAGAGGTGCAGGGCAAGATTGTTTCAGCGCCCTCTGTGAGTCTGCCAGCGAACCAGTCGATAACGGAACCGGACTTTGTGACCATTACCAAAAGTTACCAAGGCCACTAGACCGCTATCCTGGCGTAATGGAGGTTCTATCTCGCCACTAGATCTAAAACGAGGATACAAATTTCAGTTAATGAAACACATCAAATTGTCGGTTTGTGAATAGTTGAAAAGCATTTGTAACAATATGTTAAAATAACTATGGAACACTTGCACTGTTTTCTTTCTTTTCTTTCTTTAAACAGGTGTAATGTTCCTTACATTTTTCATACTTCATAGGCTACTCTTCTATCCATCTGAGACTTGGATTTCAACATAACGTGAAAAATCTAAATTGAAAAATATTTGAAAGGAAGGTATTGAGAAAAGTAATTGGAGCACTTCAAAATAATATTAGCGGAGATTGGAGAATTAAAAAAAAAAAAAGGAGAATTAAAAAAAAACTTTACAATTTATACAGGGTGGAAGTAAAACAACTGTGAAGATTTTAACAGCTTATTCCAGTGATGTCAAAGCAAGCGCATTTTTCTGACCTTCACGTCGTACGCGGGCATTAAGCGCTAGGTATGCTAGGAGGAATAAGCAGCCTGTTGGATTAAGAATACAGTGGTGCACAAACTTCAAACGGAACGTGAAATTTTATGTCGTTATTTTTATATGGCTTCTTTCTGTTTGTTATTTTCTATATTGTCTGTAAAACAAAAGTACTAACACCTATTTCTTAGCCTAATATTGCAGTTGTGTTTTTAACGTTAATAACATAATAAAGAATAAAGAAGGAATATTCACACAAATTCCATAATGCAACTATACTGTACTAAGTGAATTAAACACATCATTCATAAAGAAAGTGTTATCCCAAAGAAAGACACTCAATATGACATGACAAGTTGAAATTGATATTGATGGTATCTTTAGCCTTATAAAAGTAATCAAAACAATATTATAGTACAAAGCAAAGTTGTCTATAGGTATATGTTTTAACTGGACTAATACTACATAGGCTAATAAAACTCTTACCGCAGTATGCTTTTAGGTGATATTGGTGCGCAAATTTCTGTTATCAGAATATTAAATTATCTCGAAATCTGCTGAAGCTATAGAGCTGACGTGTTACCAACACATAGGCACATATCTTTTGTTTGTGATGTAACAGTATTTGCCTTGTTAATTCATTTCCTTACAAACATTTTCCATGCGAATATTTTCAAACATTTTAATAATAATAATAATAATAATAATAATAATAATAATAATAATAATAATGGTTTATTTTAACTGGCAGTTAAGGCCATTCGGCCTTCTCTTCCACTCAACCAGTATCATAAAAAATTACTACAATGCTATGAATATAACATAATTAATACAATACAATTCAAAGCAATACAATACTACAAATACAAGACAATATAATACATAATTAATATAATACAATGACAATTCTTTTCGTCTTCACAACACCAATAAAATAATAATAATAATAATAATAATAATAATAATAATAATGATAGTTATATCTAAATTACAAATATCTAATACACTATCTTCAGTAATACGTATATTTATATTAGATTTACGAAAACATTGTTTTAGTACCTGTAAGGTACTAAACAAACATATCTGAAAATTTCACTTTTCTGTAAAAAAGTTTAGGAAATATTCCTTTTGAATAAAAAAGCAAACTTGTGAAAAGTGAACTTTAAAATTAAAACTTACATTCTTATAATGCATTTTACTTCTCAGATAAATCTAAAAATTAACATGGATACAGTTTTAATAAGTTCTCTTCCCTTTATCCATTGAATCAATGCTGGCCATCCCTGTATATAGCTCGACCAAGACCTCTTTCGTCTGTCTCTTTCCTTTCCGCTGTAAAGCGCTCAGGCTCTCCTGGGCTCTAAAGCGCGCGCTTGCTCCTATGGACATCAATTGACATCACTGACTTATTCCTTGAATAAATCATGACAAAAATTATAATAGTCTATACTAGTGGCCTGAAGCAACAATAGCTGCTGGTATGTTGGATGACTAATTAAAAAATAAATACATCCTACAATTAGACTAAAAAATAAAGCAATGAGAAAAACAATACCTCTATACGATGCCACTGAAAGTACCAATTCGGTCCAAACACAATTCTTTGTGTAAAATAATCTAACTTTACACACTGCATATGTTAACAATTGAGTCAAACACAACACTGATTGAAAAACATAACTTTACACAATCGAGACAGGGAAATCAAAAACTCCCTAACTCCAATAAACCAAATTTTACAGGAGAGAGAAAAAAACTTATTATTTCTCTTACTAACTTTAAATATTATACATTTATCTATTAATATTATGTAAAATTACATTCTTTATCAATTAAATACTTCAAAACTTAAATTTTTACATTATCTTACGCTACAATTTGAAATAAACACTGCTGGAGTTAGTGGTTTTCTGACTTCCACAGTGTATGAATTAAGAAAAGTGGATAAATATGAGCCATGTGAAGAAAAAAAAAAGAGATAAGTATATCATAATTACCTTATGAAACATTAAGTAAAAAGCAAAGAAATCAATAGATACTGTGAATGTTAAATAATTTTCATGGTATTAAATTTAGAGTTAATGAGTTTGTAACGTAATAAAGAATGTTAAAAACCAAACAATTTGCGTAATTAATTCATTGAATACTTTTCGTTGTTTTGCTCTACAGTAATTTGATCGAAACTTACCTGATGAGATGTTTTCGTTTACATTCTCCTCTCGCAAGTGTGGCTGATTGGGTTGCAACACGTCAAATTTCAATATTCTCAAAACTATTGACCATATCAAAAAACTTACTTGACTTGATCTATTGCTTCTGTTAATTAATGTAATACGTTCCCTTTCACCCTGTATTTGGATATGCAGTCGTATCCACGGCGGAAAGGTGTCATAGATATAAAAATGATTTCATTATTGTTTTCTGTATCTGATTCTCATCGATGTTTTTGAACTTGTCCTTATAAAACAAACATTTGTATGAAAACATATTTGTGTGCCTCAAGCAAGTGTATCACGTGTATAAATATTAATTCGCTGAGCGATGTTGTTTTGTCTGCTCGCGGTAGTTCCAGGAAGCGGCCGCTAGATAAACGTCGCGTCGCTGCGTCTGGTTGGTACATTTCTGTGGTTATGATGGGCAATTTGAAGGCTTGCTGGACTGTTACCTGCTAGAGAAGTGTAATTCTGCATCAAACAGTATAGAAAGAAACTCGTTATCGTACATTAAAACAGTACGTAACCTAGTGCATGGAACGTTAATAAATGACTGTTTCAAAATCTGATTTAGTTCACTCTATTCTTCAGAAGTTTAGACTTCAACATAGCTTAGCAAGAATTAAGTTTGGTCCACAATTAACCGGGAACGGAAACAATATGAACGAGAACGGAAATATTGTTAAAATAAATGTATTTAAATGTGAGCATTCACAATTAACCTTTAACAATTAACTATTCTCGTTCTCGTTCCCGTTCCCGGTTTATTGTGAACCAGCCTTAAAGCATCATGTCCTAGTTCACATCTTAGTATTTTTAACAACTCAAATATTATTCAATGCCTAGAAAACGGCGCAAATATCAAGGATTTTGCTGGAAAATGTTTCAAGTCATATACAGAATGTTCCCGGGCTAGTGTTACAAACTTTCAGAGATGATGGCGAAGGGCACATGTATCAATTTGAGATAAGGAACCCTGGTCTGGTCCAAAATGACCAAGTCGAAAGTTATAAGCAAAAATAGTTGTGTGGAAATGAAATAATTTTATTCCCCTGTACACCTTATTTATGTGTATTTATCTGTACATCTTACACATACTATATTCATCTGACGTTGTTTACGTCGTCTACTTACAGTATTCCATTCAGTGCGTTGTCTGATGGGTGGGGACAGGAAACCACACTAAAGCAATGCAGATAGCGTAATGTGTAACGGACATGATCGGTCCTGATATGCACGTCTGTAGACAGCAGTGTATGTGTACAAGTTGCAGTGTCCAGTCGATCAGTCCTAGTGAAATGGAAGAGTAGACGAGAACGGAATATGCAGACATGATTTTCGAATACGGATGAGCCAATGGGAACAGTAGATAAGCTGACAGATTGTATCGGGTAAAGTACCCACGTAGGAGACATCCGGCTCATACCATCTTTCCACGACTGTTCCAAAGGTTAAGGGAAGGAGGGCACGTGGTGCGAAATTACAATTCCATTTCCACACAACTATCTTTGCTTATAACTTTCGACAGTCATTTCCGGACCATGGTTCCTTATCTCAAATTGATACATGTGCCCTTCGTCAACATCCCTGAAAGTTTGTAACACCACCTCGGAAACACCCTGTATATAATAACGTATAGCTCAGTCGGTAGAGCGTTGCCGCGCTCAGCCAAAGGTTCTGGCTTCGATATTCGGCCCCAGAACAATTTTTCCCTTGAAACAGGGAACTAAACCTGAAAGACAGATTTGCATAATCTGTTATTGTCATTATTGGTCACGAATTGGAGACAGAAGTCTTACCATGGTTATTCCTGCAATGATTTCGAACTTACAATGGAGATCCACAAACAATGAGAGGGACTCCGTGCTTCGCCATTAATCGGTAATAAACTTTTATCATCATTTATACGCATAAAATGCATTGTAAGAAGTTAACAGTTGTGGTGTTGAGAGACCTGATCGTGGTACCAACCACTCATTTCAACGTATAGCCAACATATTGAACTTTAGGCCATATAATATTCGGAATTTTTAATATAAATTTACAAGTACAAAATTCCAGCGATACAAAGTATTGATTTCCATTATTTTCTTGTATGAAATTTTCCTCCCTTCCTGGTACATTAACATTCTCTCTGACGAAATCGTTTACTGTTATTGGTAAGTTAAAACTTGCGCATTTGTTAAAGTTTATTATGACGCTATTAAAGGAACTTCGGTCGCCATATCTAGACAAGTAACAATGAAATTGAGAGTTCATAGTCCATTGCTGCTACCTCTACTTCCACTGCTGCTGTTGCTACTATTACTGCTGGTGCTGGTGCTGGTGCTGCTAATAGCCTACTGCTACCGATTCATGCGCCATGATGATGATGATGATGATGATGATTATTATTATTATTATTATTATTATTATTATTATTATTATTTATTACTTACTGGCTTTTGAGGAACCCGGAGGTTCATTGCCGCCCTCACATAGCCTAAGCCCGCCATAGGTCCCTATCCTGAGCAAGATTAATCCAGTCTGTATCATCATATCCCACCTCCCTCAAATTCGTTTTAATATTATCTTCCCATCTACGTCTCGGCCTCCCTAAAGGTCTTTTTCCGTCCGACCTCCCAACTAACACATTATATGCATTTCTGGATTCGCCCATACGTGCTACACGCCCTGCCCATCTCAAACGTCTGGATTTAATGTTCCTAATTATGTCAGGTGAAGAATACAATGCGTGAAGTTCTGCTTTGTGTAACTTTCTCCATTCTCCTGTAGCTTCATCCCTCTTAGCCCCAAATATTTTCCTAAGAACCTTATTCTCAAACACCCTTAATCTCTGTTCCTCTCTCAAAGTGAGAATCCAAGTTTCACAACCATAAAGAACAACCGGTAATATAACTGTTTTATAAATTCTAACTTTCAGATTTTTTGACAGCAGACTGGATGATAAAAGCTTCTCAACCGAATAATAACAGGCATTTCCCATATTTATTCTATGTTTAATTTCCTCCCGAGTATCATTTATATTTGTTACTATTGCTCCAAGATATTTGAACTTCTCCACATCTTCAAAAGATAAATTTCCAATTTTTATATTTCCATTTCGTACAATATTCTCGTCACGAGATATAATCATATACTTAGTCTTTTCGGGATTTACTTCCAAAGCTATCTCTACTTGCTTCAAGTAAAATTTCCGTGTTTTCTCTAATGGTTTGTTGATTTTCTCCAAACATATTCACGTCATCCGCATAGACAAGCAGCTGATGTAACTCGTTCAATTCCAAACCCTCTCTGTTATCCTGGGCTTTCCTAATGGCATACTCTAGAGCAAAGTTAAAAAGTAAAGGTGATAGTGCATCTCCTTACTTTAGCCCACAGTGAATTGGAAACGCATCTGACATAAACTGACCTATACGAACTCTGCTGTATGTTTCACTGAGACACATTTGGATGATGATGATGATTATTATTATTATTGTTATTATTATTATTATTATTATTATTATTATTATTATTATTATTATTATTATTATTATTCGTGGCTAAATTTGATAAAGTAACTGGCTATGGGCTGGAAGCTTCCAGGGGTCACATGCGGCCGGTGGGCTGGTAGTCTACACCTTATCATTCATCCCATAAATTCGGGATGACAATAAGCCTCAGTATGATCGTCCCTAACTCATCCCTAGCCACCGTTACCTAACTTAACCTTACGATTAGCATGTCTGACCGTGAAACTAGCGGGCCCGGGTTCAAATCCTAGTTGGATCAAGTCATCTGATTGAGGAGTTCTGGCGTTTTCTCTCAACCCATTAAGAGCAAATCCTGGGTAACTTTCGGTTCTGGGCATTATCACCTTCATTTCACTGAGAACTCTAGCAGTCAGAGGTTTGCATCGGACGTTTTCGCTCGAGCGCCAAGTAGTTCATAGCATAATCCGATAGGTAGCGCACATGCATGATGGGTAAATTTGTCACGAGCGATAAATCCTCGAACGGTATAAGCCGAGCGTTAGATTATTACAGTGATGAACTGTGTAGTAACATCATAGATGTTTATCATTTCAAACTTTGCAGTGTTTAACTAACCTCTCCATAGTACAACTACAAAACTTGCTTTAAAATGTAATATAATTGTTGTAGGTAAATGTTTCCCCCCCCCCACACAGGAGTGATTTTGTTTTTGCCACATCTGATAGATGTTATTGGATGTAAATGTAATTATTATAAACGGAGAACACAATCACGATAATGCAAGAACTATATCAAGTTTTCTATTAATAATAATAATAATAATAATAATAATAATAATAATAATAATAATAATAATAATTAGTGTATCAAACTTTGCGTCTGTAACAGTTGTGCAGCATGATTATTCGTTTTATTATATTTTCTGTGACGTTATCTCTGTACTAATATTGTTATTAATCTACTGCTATATCAATAATATTTTGTAAAGCGTTTCTACATTGTCGCAGTATATAGGCGGAACACTATGTATGAACTTATCATATTATATACTGTATGTGGTAAATCAAATATTGAATAATTTTTAATTAGCAATATTAACTGTATATCGAAATTTTTCCTACTGTTTTATTTATAACTTCATGTTCCTGTTTTGGTGCGTTCCATTGACTGTTCCATTAAACGTTTGTCATATTATCTCATTTTGATCTCATTATGTACCTAAATTGTATCAGTATGTAATTATTTAATTCCGATCCAGTTTTATGTTCAACTATGTAAGCAAGTTTTAATCCTGGTTGAGTGTAAGAGAAGGCCGTACGGCCTTAACTCTGCCAGGTTAAATAAAGCCATTATTATTATTATTATTATTATTATTATTATTATTAAAGAAAATAAAGCCTTATTTTTTACCGTGTTATTATTATTATTATTATTATTATTATTATTATTATTATTATTATTATTATTATTATTATAAACGCAGAAAATAAATCCTTATTTTTACCGTGTGAGCAAAACATATGTGTATCTTATCTGTCGTCTTCCATACAAGATAAGACATGTCGGTGAGATGACCTTGTACTGTTCTATTTATTACTAGCGTATCTCACTCGAGGCTGCGACACTCGACCGAGTTCAAGCGAGCGATTTAACTCCAATGCAGCACTCTGGTAGCAGTTGATAAAGCGTCGTAAATTAACCGAATAAAAACTGTATTACTTTTGGGAATATTTCTTCGTCCCAACCCTCGAACCTATGACCTAATTGCAAACATTTTGATATGATTATTGGTAGGATAAGATTATCTATTTTTATCCGCTACTCTAACATCGTTATAATTATTATCAGAATTATGTTGAAATCCAATTTTCTTAGAACTTTTAAACTTGTAAATATTTGCGTTCAAGTATGAAATCCAAGTTTCCTGTACGTGGGTTGCACTCTCTATGCAAACACAGGAAGAGCCAGTCAGACGGCTGGTTGCTTCTCTTAAGACGTTGGTTGCTAGGGTGCGTTACAGACTTGTCTTGTTGCCATGGATTCCACAGCTCTGTCTGGGATGTAATCTGCTCCCTCCGCTAACACGGCAGCAACAGGGAGAGCGGGTGCTTCAGTCACAAGGCCTCTTAGGTCGGGCGGGAGAAGAATAGACCATCCCACCCCCGTGACGACGGTGCAGATATGTTTGCCTCATATTGGCTAACGTCATGTTGATACGGCTGATGTGTTCATTTGAGCATTTCTGTTTTTCGTCACCTTTAATTTCCGTGATGAGCTGACAGATACATTAAGCCAACACTCGAGGTACAAAATTATATATTTATAGCTGGTACTTATGTATCTAACGAAATTTATAAGCTTGTACTTGGTATTTGGGAAAAGGAAATTGTACCAGAACTGTGGAAGGAGTCCATTAATCGTACCTACCTTTAAGAAGGGAGACAAGACTAACTGTGGTAACTTTCGAGGAATATCACTTTTGTGACGTCGTACAAAATTTTGTCCAATATTCTTTTCAGAATATTAACTCTATATGTAGATAAAATTATTGGGGATCATCAGTGTGGTTTCAGGCGTAATAGATCAACTATTGACCAGATATTTTGTATTCGACAGATAATGGAGAAAAAAATGGGAGTATAAGGGTACAGTGCATCAGTTATTCATAGATTTCAAAAAGGCATATGACTTGGTTAAGCGAGAAGTTTTATATGATATTCTTATTGAATTTGGTATTCCCAAGAAACTAGTTCGATTAATTAAAATGTGTCTCAGTGAAATGTGTCTCAGAGTTCGTATAGGTCAGTTTCTGTCAGATGCATTTCCAATTCACTGTGGGCTAAAGCTCTAAAGTGTGCCATTAGGAAAGTCCAGGATAAGGGAGAGGGTTTGGAATTGAACGGGTTACATCAGATGCTTGTCTATGCGGATGACGTGGATATGTTAGGAGAAAATTCACAAATGATTAGGGAAAACACGGGAATTTTACTGGAAGCAAGTAAAGAGATAGGTTTGGAAGTAAATCCCGAAAAGACAAAGTATATAATTATGTCTCGTGACGAGAATATTGCACGAAATGGAGATATAAAAATAGGAAATGTATCTTTTGAAGAGGTGAAAAATTCAAATAGGCCTAACTTGGAACAACAGTAATATATATAAATGACACTCGAGGGAAAGTTAAACGCAGAATAAATATGGGAAATGCCTATTATTATTTGATTGAGAAGCTTTTGTGATCTAGTCTGCTTTCAAAAAAATCTGAAAGTTAGAATTTATAAAACAGTTATATCACGGGTACAGATGATAGACGACGTTAAGATATGTGGATCATATGCGGACACTAAGAGGAAGACAGAAAATAGGAAATATTGGAGAATGCTGGGTTTGCAATGAAAGACCTGCCCATGGGCAGAACACTTATGTAGGCTATGTATTACCGGTTGCTCTGTATGGTTGTGAAACTTCGACTCTCACTTCGAGAAAGGAGCAGCGGTTAAGGGTGTTTGACAATAAGGTGCTTAGAATAAAATATTTGGAGCTAAGAGAGATGAAGTTACAGGAGAATGGAGAAAATTACACAACGCAGAACTGCACGCATTGTATTCTTCACCTAACATAATATTAGGAACATTAAATTCAGACGTTTGAGATGAGCAGGGCATGTAGCACGTATGGGCTAATCCAGAAATGCATATAGAGTGTTAGTTGGGAGGCCGGAGGGAAAAAGACCTATGAGGAGGTCGAGACATAGTTGGGAGGATAATACTAAAATGGATTTGAGGGAGGTGGGATGTGATGATAGAGACTGGATTAATCTTCCTCAGGATAGGGGCCGATGGCGGGCTTATGTGAGGGCGGCGATGAACCTCCGGGTTCCTTAAAAGCCGCAAGTTAGTATTTCTCAACCGCCGGGCCCTGGCATAATTATACCGGGCCGCGAAGTATTCCTCTAAAATGGGTACGAAATTGTCATAGCGATCGCAGTTACCATTTTTTTTAAATGCTCGACAACAAAATGCACGACATTCACCTGTCCACGCCATGATGGTACCTGAAATGGCATGTTTGTGCTTTGTGCTGATCAAAGATATAACTTACGCCACTCAAGAACAACTATTAAGAAGCCTGTATGACGGCCATTCAAACCGGGGAGATAATTCTGCCGGACTATGTATTAAGGGTTTTTTTTTGCTATAAATTATCAAGTTTCAACATAGAAAAAGTTCGTTTATAACAGAGACACGTATTTGTAGCATTTTTTTTGAGAAATGACATGTCAGGTTTTGAAAGTTTGCTCCTGAAATAATTCAAACTGTTTATGAAAAGTTTCCCTACCTAAAGCCTCTTATTGAATTCTATCTTCAAACTGGCTTCAACTTTTTTTCTGTCCTGTAATGTTGTGGCAATGTGAACAGGATGTTACATAAGAGAACTCTACTCCTGTCATTGTGTCCTAGTAATTGTTCTGAGGCGAATATAGGATTCCAATTTTGTGTACACAAATTCGATGTTCGCTATAATGTTGTAAATTGTTTTATTTAACAACGTTCGCAACTGCAGAGCTTATATCAGCGTCGCCGGTGTGCCGGAATTTTGTCCCGCAGGAGTTATTTTACATGTCATTAAATCTACTGACATGCCCATTGTCGCATTTAAGCGCACTTAAATGCCGTCGACCTGGGTCGGGATCGAACCCGCAACCTCGGGCACAGAAGGCGCTATGATGTTACCTAACAAGGGAAGGGTTTCGGCTCGAACAGGAATTTTTGGTTAAAAATTTGTACAGACGCTTACCTCACAATGGTGATGAAGACCGTAAAAGCATTCATTTGTGTAACTCTCAGTTTGGTTGGTATTGGTCAATACACTTCTTTAAAAATGTACATGAGGATTCTCTATAAAATGCATGAAACAGCATGGAGCAGAGCAATAAGCACAACACGCAGAAGCAACACCTGAACAATCTTCTGAACCACACTCCAGTGCTGGAAAATCAAATGCCACCTGAATTACATTTTTGAAGTCAGAAACTTTTTCAGGATTCACGTAACCAGCTGACTGCCAGGAATACTGAAGCATCGGGCGGTACACTGGAGCAGACAACTGGTTATGAATAATAGAGTGCATTTTCATTATAAACACTCGATTTCCCAAGTTAAGTTCTGGATTCTCAGCAAGAGTCCTTATGCAATCTGTTATCCTCAGAGCATATATTTTGTATTGTCTAAGGAAATAGATATTCAGAGGCTGGAAATATTTAATTTTTTTTTAGGTGGAATGATTATACATTCCATGTCCTAGCCTTGGAATGATTCATTTATTAAGGTTGCGTCCTTGCGCGCATTCAATCACTCACACAACAGTATATACTTTTGATTAGCTGCAATACTTTCAGACAGAACGTTGGAGAAAAATGTTCTTAAATGGGCTTTAGACATTTTACCACTCTCACTAGCTTCTAGGCTAGGCTAGGCTTACGGGTAAGGTGTCCCATCCCCTTAACTTGTGCAGTGCTCTCCCCACCCCCCAACTTGTACAGTGCTCTAACAGACAAACCATACATTACACAAACGAATGCTTTGGGAGCTTTACAGAGATGTAAAGATGAGCCTGTATACAAATTTTGGATACGAAATTCCTGTTCGAGCCGAAGCCCTTCTCTTGCAAGTCTAAATGCATCTTGTTAACCATATTACAAAGCTCTTTAGAATAAAGAGGACAACTAGTCATCTCAGTTTTAATGGTAGGAACAGTTCTCTAAATAGACATAACTTGCAGCCTTTAAACATTGAGACAATTTTTTTTGTGCGAGATCGTGCGTATTTGTTTGTTTTCCGCACAGAACCAATACGCTGTAAGTGTGAAATACCACATTCAGTATTCCCAACGTAACACACATAAAAATTTCCCTCTTCTTACCGCTTAAGCGCGACATTCATTTTACTGCTTTAGGCTTTTAACATATTATTTTTTAGAGACGTTTAACATAGTAATAATTATAAATTGAAACTTACCACTGCAATTTCACCTAAATTTCAATATTAATTATTGTTTTTAAATATTTGCAAAAATTAAGTAAAGTCTACTACTCCACGAAACATTGCATTCCTGATACAAGTAACATTAAGGAAGCCGTGAAAAAATCAACAAGATTCCAGATGCCGATGTTATTACTGCAATATGTTATATAAATAATATTGTTAAAATATTAAAATGAAAAATAAATCATTACATAACCTTACCGTTTGTTTTAAGTTCGCATTTATAGACTGGGGAAAAAAAAAAGACAGACGTATATCACGGCCTGCTGGATATAGTAAACACAGAAAACATTTTATAGCAACAATGTTGAAGAAAGATATTTTGATTGCCGTCATTAAACAGAAACAAAGATGGAGATTTCATTGCAACTAATTAGAAATTCGTCTTTCAGGTATGTAATAAACGATCTTCGCACAAAATAATGTACGATACACGAGCGGTATGTTTGTTTTCATGTTCTCGGAAATTAAAAAAGCTCATTTTCGCTTTTTCAATCTTTCCTCGACCATGAAAACGTCAACATTTTTAACGTATATTACTATTACCGAAAATAAAGTAGTCTAATGGTATTGTGTTGATTTTTGTTTGTTATTTTACGACGCTTTATCAACTGCTATGGTTATCTAGTGTCTGAATAAGATGAAGGGATGCCAGTGAATTGAGTCGAGGGTCCAGAGCCGAAAGTTACGCAGCATTTGCTCTTAAAAGGTTGAGGGAAAACCTCGGAAAAATCCTCAACCAGGTAACTTGTCCCAACCAATATTTGAACCCGGGCCCGCTCTTTAACTAGTTGTGTTGAAGTGTTGGGTTTCGCAAATGTACCTTGAAATTTAATCTCTTCAACGATACGGAACTCTTTACAGATTCCATGGACAGAATATCAGTGGCCCGAAATGCAGAAGATTCCTGTGCTCTATTAGGCTTATTATAAAGGTGGAACCAATAAAGGTTCCGAAATGTTAAGAGAAATTATTTCATCATACGGTTGTGGAATTCAAAACAATTAATCTCATGTCAATCACCGCGAAAAATAAAAAATGTCGTACCTTCCTCAGTATTTATTTATAATATATTTTTAATATTTCCATTATTCATTACTCACGAAGAAATTGTCCTCCGGTTGTCGATGAGAGCTGGGCGAGGTTTGGTTGAATGTTTTATTCTGAATTATTTCTTCCAAGAGCAATTTTCTTTTGTTCCTATTTGATTATATTGTTTCGTCAGACAACGTCATATATTTTGTTAATTTCGTTGCCAAAGGACATCATTTTGTTAAATATTTCTGTTTGTTTCATTAGAGGGAAACTTTTTTTTATTTTTTTTTTCTGTAGAAATATTCATTGATTCAGGGAAAATTTTACTAAATACATTACGAAATTCTTCAATTCATTATATATAGCTGTTACAAAGTAACTAACATAGTTTAAACTAACATAATTTCTAAAAAAAAAATTCAGATATGAAGATGAACTAAACGGTTATGGAATGTATGAAGAACGGGTTCGGTTATTCCTGCTAAATTAATTGTTTTCTGTGTTATGAAGCAACTATTAAGCTTTGACAAAAATACGTTTGTTAGGCCGGGATTACGATGAACGTTCGTTTGCGTTATGTTCCGTTACGGTGAAGTTCGTTGAAGTTTAACAAATACAAGCTCCGTGTATTTGAGTATGATTAAAGCACAGTCTAGTGTATACAATCACGAAGCTCAACACGTAGTAAATATGCATCCATAGATAGTTGCTAATCACTAGGATCGCTAATATCGCCTCATTACAGACAGTGCGAAATAGTTCCAGCGCAGTCTATTGTTTCTAGCACCCTCACAACTCAAGCTTCGTGACTGTATATACTAGACTGTGGTTAAAGTTCAAATGGACAAACGCAGACGGCGCTGATTCGACATGTCTAGCTTCCACAAACACAAAGAAACGTACTAAGTTGAACGTCATCTAATTACGAATCAGAAGCGCGACAACGCGCTTCATTTATTTTCACCTCTTCTTTCGATGTAGATGCGGCCATATTGATACTGGAATATTAAATAAAACAATGTCAATTAAAAATTACGTAATACGAGGAACGATCTTTGATTGAATATGTAAGGTCACATGAATATATTTCCTCTATATGACATAAAACACATTTTTGTTTAAAATTAAACGTAATAGTCAGCAAACCTGAAAGCATTCATAACACCTAATGCAACGTACTACACGGTTCTCTTTAGCGTATTGATAAAGTGAAAGGTCGTGGCGTAATTGGACCCAGGTTCGAACCTGAGGTTAAACTTAAAATTCTCTTTTTTTTTTTTTTGGTAGTTTATTTACATTATTTTACGGTGAAAGAGTAATGGAAGGGAGAAAAATTCTCTCCGGCGTCGGGATTTGAACCCGGGTTTTCAGCTCTGCTGATGCTTTATCTACTAAGCCACACCGGATACCACCCCGGCGTCGGACAGAATCGTCTCAGATTAAGCTCCAACTCTTGGGTTCCCTCTAGTGGCCGCCCTTTGCACTACGTCATAGATGTCTATGAACGTAGGACCGAAGTCCACACATGTGCTGAGGTGCACACGTTATGAGTGACTAGTTGGCCGGGATCCGACGGAATAAGCGCCGTCTTAAATTACGAGGTGATTTACGCATATCATATATATTATTTTATTTTATTTTTTATTTTAATGTACCGAAGTTCCCGGCGCCGCACAGTGGACTAGAATGCAAATTTAGCGGGACATATTAATAACTTTTCAGCTACCTAACAGATTTTTATGAAATTTTACACAGTAGTGACAGGTAGCATATATGTTTTGTATGCAAGCTCTCGTTACGTTGGTATAAGGGGAACTACGCCTTATAGGGGGGGGGCATTTAAACAAAATTAGAAACTTTTCTCCTATCTGACAGATTTTTATGAAATTTACAACAGTAGTTACTGGTAGCATATATGTTTTGTATGCAAGCTCTCGTTACGTTGGTATAAGGGAACTACCCCTTATTGGGGGGGGGCGCATTTAAACAAAATTAGAAACTTTTCTCCTATCTGAGAGATTTTTATGAAATTTTACAAAGCAGTTACAAGTAGCATATATGTTTTGTATATAAGCTCTGATTACGTTCGTATAAGGGGAACTACCCCTTATAGGGGACGCAATTAGACAAAATTAGTAACTTTTCTCCTATTTAACCGATTTTTATGAAATTTTACAAAGTAGTTACAGGTAGCATGTATGTTTTGTATACAAGCTCTAGTTACGTTGGTGTAAGGGGAACTACCCCTTATGGGGGGGGCGCAATTAAACAAAATTAGTAACTTTTCTCCTATTTAATAGATTTGTATGAAATTTTACAAAACAGTTACAAGGAACATATATGTTTTGTATACAAGCTCTGATTACGTTGGTATAAGGAGAACTACCCCTTTTAGGGGGCACAATCAGACAAAATTAGTAACTTTTCTCCTATTTAACAGATTTTTATGAAATTTTACAAAGTACTTACAGGTAGCATGTATGTTTTGTATACAAGTTCTCATTACGTTGGTCTAAGTGTAACTACCCCTTATGGGGGGAGGGCGCAATTGGACAAAATTAGTAACTTTTGTCCTATCTAACAGATTTTTATGAAATTTTATACAGTAGTTACACTTAGTAGGCTACATTTGTTTTGTGTACAAACTCTGTTTACGTTGGTATGAGCAGAAGTGCCCTTACAGGGGGATGCATTTAGATAAAATCTTATGGGGGGGGGAATGTAACATTTTAGGTACTATTGCACCTTTTGGACACAAGCTGTCATCTGCGGAAGCAGATTCGGTTCACAGATATTGAAATAACTGCAACCGAGAAAAATTGCACTACTGCACCTCGAAAGAATAGTGCTCATAAATTATTACTTCCGCAAATCTGCGCACCTTCAGACTAGATTTAAAATAGAGGTAAATAGTGGAGGAAGTGGAAAAAAAATTATTTTTGGACGAACCAAAGGGTTTTTTTTTTTTCTCTACCGTAGCAAAGTCTGCACTCAATGGTTATATTTATATTTTGTCCCGTGTCCATTCATGCTAATTTGACATGCTATAATAACATTAAATGTAACACAAACAAACAATGTTACATACCTAAAGAACTACTTGACATGTTGATACCAAATATGGATGGAATCGACCACTTACAACAGAGTTACAGCACAAGGAAAACGGCAGACTCGCGGCGCTTGCTGAGTAAGAATGCTGGGTGGCGAAATGTGGCATGTTACCGGCCTCTTATCTCGCTATGCAGCCACCTCCGCTGATTAAGATTATCAATTCAGTGTTACTCAATTATATAGGAAAAATAATTTAAGGGTTTAATTTCATTTTTTTTACATGTCATTTTTCACCATTTGTCCTCCTAAATATGGATTTTAGACCACTGTGCGCCGGAGAGAGTTTTTCTCCATTCCATTACTCTTTCACCGTATGATGACACAAAATATCTGCATGGAAATATCATATGTACTTCGGTACATTAAAATAATGCATTATTTTAGATACATTATTTTATTTGAACCCAAAATAAAGGGGATTTTACTACATAAATAATATATCCGTAATTCGCACTAGTTCAGCTATTTAGTAGTATATGGTATTATTATTATTATTATTATTATTATTATTATTATTATTATTATTATTATTGCTTTATCATTGTAGTCATTCTAGCCTATATGTAGGCCTATATAATTCTGTCGTAACATACTTTTGTAATACCGGTATCTTATTTATATTGTCTCAAACAAAGTTACCATAAAATTCACGGTTCATCATAAACAGCTAACTGTCCGGCGTGTGCATTTCAGTACTCATAATGACCGGCAGAGAGTTATAATTGTCACGAACGTCGATCTTAGTACACAACCTCTGAACGTTCGGTAGAAGTTCAACGTACGGACGAAAGAACGCAACATACCGCAAACGAACATTGATAGTAATCCCAGCCTTAGCCGTTTGGATTGTTTATTACACACATTTTCTAAGTTTGAGAAAACCCATAGCAACCGGAGTATCAACACGCGAAAGAAAAACGCTACGAATTTATGTACCAACCCAATATAATATATAATCCGTGGCGCTACAGCCCGTGAAGGGCATAGACCGACCAACCGGCTGCTGGCCTCACGCCCACATGCCGAAGCAGAGGTGGACGATCATCCAACCAGAATGGAAGTATCGTGTGGTTAGCACGATGATCCCCCCAGCCGTTATAGCTGGCATTTGCAACCGGATTTCGCTACCTGTCGTAGCTCCCCAAGTGCATCACGATACTGGGTGGGCACCGGTCTCATGCACTGGCCGAAATGTCATGAGAAAATTTCTTCCCCCATGAGGACTCGAACCAGCGCGCATTCCGTAACGCGAGTGCTAGGCAGGATGCCTTAGACCACGACGCCACGGCGCGGGACACCCAATATAATAGTCTTTATTAAACACAATTTAATTTAATTTTGATTTTCTAATTTATTAATTATTTAATTTTTTTAATTTTTTATTTTTTTTTTTAATTTTTAACGTGACATGTATTTATTTAGCCTGACGAGTTACTCCCTTCGTTTGAATTGTAAATTATTTAAAAACAGCATGTAAGAGAGTCTTAGACTAGAAATGTTTAGCTTAAAAGTATGCATAAGGGTGTAATTATTTGTCTTATTTGAACTGTTGCATCAGTGAAGCGAGGTGATTCAGTGAAGTTATGGTTTTACAGTGCAGTGAATAGTTCTGATCAGTGATAATTTATAGCGTCAATGAAATGTGTTCTATAGTGTCAGTGAAATGTGTGCTAAAGTGTCAGTGAAAAGTGCCACTACAGTGAGTGAGATGAGAGTAAAGTGAAAAAGACTATTGAAACTTATGTAAGGGTCTATACATATGTAGGTTGTATTGTAAAATTAGGTTATTTTATGTTTTATTATTAATTGTAATTTTTGTGTTAAATTGTATTGTGTATATAATTGTATTGTATATAGATTTGTAATTTTGTTGTGTATTGTTTATATTGCGTATACCACTGCCACCGGGTGCTTGCCCACTTGCAGTGTAAATACATACATACATACATACATACATACATACATACATACATACATACATAAGTTACAATGTGTACAACTTTCAGCCATTTTTATTTGTTCTGGAGGCCTCATTTCGGACCTCGCAATGTGAGGGTGATTATGAAGTATTGATGAAATGATGATAAGTGATGGGAAGCGGGAGAACCCCGAGATAAACTCATTTTACCCATTTCGTCCACAGAAATTTCCTGCATGACTTGAAAGGTATCGAACTCGGGTCGCCACAATGGAAGGCAGATATGCAACCACTCTGCCACGGATGATAGCTGTATTACGTGTCAAACATAAAAACGTGCAGTGGTAAACATGTCTGGACACTCGGTTGAGTTGTCTTGAATCACGTAACGTGTACGAAACAATTAGAATTGTCGTTAAACATGTGCTGGAAGCCGAACTCATCGCGCGATCTGTTTATGGCGTGAGAACGCCGTGTTGTGATCGTGTGTTGCGGCGGGCTGTGTCTTAGGTTAAACGCGTTGTGGTGGTCAGTCTGCCACGCTAATGGTTGTAATGATACGCCGAGTGTGTCGAGCACTACGTCAAGAATAATATGTAAGTGTTCCGTGGACACCGGGTGGTGGCAGAACGTCTGGGATGGCTTGGCTGTGAGCTGGTCTGGGTCAATACTCAATACCCAGCCAGACGACTGGAGTACACGTGGCCTGGAACTGGAGTCTACTGCTCTTCTCACAAGTGTTGGCACCCAAGCTGCGAGGGATGATTTTCTGGTCCGGGATATTTCATGGAGTAGCAATTACGTGCTTTCTTTGTTTCTTTTCCACTAGTCATTAACAGATGAAAGTGAAATTTATACAACATGTTTTTAATGACCTTTATATAAGGAAAATGCCTTGAGTGTCGGCTTTCTATACCTGAGAGCCTGGTTTGAGTCCCGGTAATTAATCCGTTGCGTCATATGCCGGTTTAGTACGCACCTTATATGCGTTCGCTGTCTTGAGTTTACAGACGAGCTTTTGTAAGTGTGTGCCATGTATTTCGTCGCTTTTAAATTTAAATTATGTTTTACTTAACGACTATTATGTTTACTGAATTTGAATACCGGTACACTTGTTTTTATCGACATTAGGCGTTAGTTTATGTGCTCTGAACTATTTATTCATTAGATTTGTCACTGTTTTAGAAGTGTTTATAAAATGACATATTGTTTACTTGGGATAATCACAGTTGTATCATCTGCAAATAAGATTACCTAGAATAAATTATTTATGGTTCAGACAAATTATTAAATATATAGTCCCGACGCTGTTATTTCCGGCGTGACTCCGCCTCTTTGCTTACGTCTTAGAAAGTAAAGGCTCTATAAAGTCTAAGTAGGTAGTATCGTTCGCCATTTTTGTTCTTACGTTGCCGAGCTACCATACGAGGAATCTATTTGCCATACCGTTAAACATTATAATGTCGTAGCTCCTATGATAATAAATCAAACTCAATGTAATTCAGCAAATAATTGAGCGGCAAATAACGTCTTCGTGTGCTTTCTGCGAACTCCAACGAAAGAGCTAAAATGGCGGGCGATTACATTAAGTATTTATCGAGCCTTAAGAAATGAATCAGCGAATCACAAGACGCACACGTTTAAATGTAGCTGACCTGCAACGCGATTGGCTGCCGAAATTAGAGGACGGGACTATAATTAGAAACAATAATGGTCCTAAAATTCATCCCTGGGGAACTCCATGTTTAATATTTCTAAATTCGGAGAGTGTGTATATTCATTTCCACTTTTTTGGCGTTAATACTCCAGACTCACATTGGGATATTATCATTTCGCTCTTTATTATTTATTTTGTAAGATCTTAATCCAACCGCATTGAAAAACAAAGAAATACAACCCACAAACATAACAGAGCCTAAAGCAAAAAATATTGCAACGCGAAAATACAGGATAGGCCTACCTTCATTTCGATGTTGAACGGAATAAACGTAGTCTTTTTTTGACGTTGACTATCATCTTTGCACAAATATGGATGCTTACCTTTCGTCATTTTGTAGAAACAGTGCACCATCACAGATTTTACCCTGGTTAAATGAGGTGTCAGTTAACCATGTGTAAGTATGGTGCACAGAAATTACATTTTAAGCACGGTTACTTTACAGTTCTTACCAAACGTTTAAGGACACCCCTCCATAAGTGATGTTTCACTCTTGTCATACTTATGTGAAACTCCTTGATGTCTATACAGAGACCTTGAATTCGGCGTAGCTCAGTGGTCAGAGCGCTTAGTACGTAGAACCAACTTCCCGATCCCCGCCGCCGGAGCGAATTTTTCTCCTCAAACATTAATTGTCACTATAACAGATATTATTCTGTTGGACCAATTAATAACATCTTTAGTAAATTCGTCTAGCTAGCAGTGCATGATTCTGCACAGATTGCTGTGCACTTTACTGCGGAATCCTAGCCATTAGTCACTCAGTTGAGTGCGCTCCTTGTATAATGGCAGTTGACTTGAATATAAACGTCAACGCATATGCCAACTTGGAGTCAGGCCACAAAAGGGAAATAACACTGTAGGAAGAGAGTCCGATCCGGTGCTGTGGATTGAATTCGGCGTAGCTCAGTGGTCAGAGCGCTTGGTACGTAGAACCAAGGACCCGGGTTCGATCCCCGGCGCCGGAGTGAATTTTTCTCCTCAAACATTGATTGATTAATGTTAATAACTCTCAATGTTACGATGTAAATGGCAGTGGCGGATCCGGGTCCATTTACACCAAATTTCAAGCTCAAGAGTGTTTTAAAAAATGACAATTTTTCGTAAAGAAAAAATTTGAACTAGGCCTACAATACCTGTACGAATTGTCACAAATTTTTAAATAAAAAGCAATAATTGCGTAAGAAATCTTTCAGATATGTTTAACTCTATCCTAAAATTCATTGATCTAAGTGAACCCATTCTGGAGTAATTATTGTTTTTCCTATAAAATATGTAATTTTTAATAAGTTTTTATAAAAGAAAAATTGTTATATAATCCACAGTTTGGAAGATAGACAGATTAGGTTTGCAGTAAAAATTTTACTTTTTTTTTAACAGACATTTGGTACCTGTATAAACATCAGGAGATTTCACATATCTGTAAGGCTGGGAGTGAAACATCACTTATGGAGGGATGTCCTTAAACTTTTGGTAAGAACTGTATAATCATGATTTTGTAACAAATGGTTACTACGTTTTTAACCAAGATTGATGCACTTCACCGTAAGTGTAAGAACCCGAAGCCAATCAAAGGAATGTTTCAGGCTAGCGGACGGACGCCTCGCTGGTCTATGGCGAGACCCGCTGGCATATGGGGATGATTTATAATTCCTGATGATTACTAGGAGGGGCCTCTCTGGTGACTCCGGAAGTCAAAATCAAACCGTTCGGACACCGTTCATTTCATTCCTTCCTCCTGAGGTTTGTACGCACAACGGGTCGAGTATATTCAAAGCGAAAAAGAACTTCGCCCCTTTCGCACGCATGCACAGGCACGTATACAGCAAACACTGTGAAGGCTGTGGACGGAGGATAATGCTGGCACAGGACCTGTCTTGTGCTGTTATTTATTTCGTCCATTTCCTCTGGATTTAGTGTAGGCGTTACTGTCAGTCGAAACTGATTTTTTTTAACGAATTAAATTAAAAATCGTCGTTTTCCGGGATGCTGCTCGCTGTGCAGGAAGCTGACGATAGCCTCCTCGCTGGCTTCCTTCACCGAGCGATAACTCTCAGCAGGTTGTACCCACTCCCCTCTCCTACCCCCCCCCACCCACCGGGCTGGCTCTGTCTTTTCTATTATCCGACTCTATTTATCTCAAAACTGGACGTTCCAAGAAAAATATTTGTGAGATATAATATGTAAAGCATTATTGCCTGCGTTTATTTTTTTGTCCGGAGTTACTGTATCAAATGAAATGAGTGAAAAAATATATTATCATCACAGGCGAAAGTTCATGTATGTAGTAGATGGATTGATAGGTAGAGACAAGTAGAAAATGGATGGATGGATGGATTGATGGAGGATTGAAGGGCATGGCTACCATATGAAGACATTATTATAAAAACAGCCCTAGTCATTTTTAATGAAATTGAGTAAAGGACACATTTGCTTACTTACTTACTTACTTACTTACTTACTTACTTTACTTACTGGCTTTTAAGGAACCCGGGGATTCATTGCCGCCCTCACATAAGCCCGCCATCGGTCCCTATCCTGAGCAAGATCAATTCAGTCTCTACCATCATATCCTACCTCCCTCAAATTTATTTTAATATTATCTTCCCATCTACGTCTCGGCCTCCCTAAAGGTCTTTTTCTCTCCGGCCTCCCAACTAACACTCTATATGCATTTCTGGATTCGCCCATACGTGCTACATGCCCTGCCCACCTCAAACGTCTGGATTTAATGTTCCTAATTATGTCAGGTGAAGAATACAATGCGTGCAGTTCTGTGTTGTATAACTTTCTCCATTCTCCTGTAACTTCATCCCTCTTAGCCCCAAATATTTTCCTAAGCACCTTATTCTCAAACACCCTTAACCTATATTCCTCTCTCAAAGTGAGAGTCCAAGTTTCACAACCATACAGAACAACCGGTAATATAAGTGTTTTATAAATTCTAACTTTCAGATTTTTGATAGCAGACTGGATGATAAAAGCTTCTCAACCGAATAATAACAGGCATTTCCCATATGTATTCTATATAAATTGTCCTTAATATGTCTTGTGAACTAGGTTACTGTGATACTAGTGTATTTTTGTGTGTCCTCTTTTTCCTACGCTGGTCCTATGATAACCCTAGGTTTGGTGGATACGTGGTTGGTGGTTTGTCTTGTTTGAGTTAATTATTTAACAATTCTGTGTCAACTACTAGGTTATTTAGCGTCGACGAAATTGGTGATTTTCGCCATTGATGACCTAACATTCGCCTTACAGATGGGAAAATTAAACCCACTCTCGAGCTCAACTGCGAATCGGAGACAAACGCGCCTACCTGCAGACTTACTAAAGGCTTTACCAACAACCAAAAACATATTTAAAAATAGGCTTAAGGACTTTACTAATAGACGGTAATTATACACAGTATGTAAAGGGTGTAAATGATATTTTGTTATTGAAGTGTTGTATCAGTGAAGAATTATGTTGTCAGTGAAGTGTGTTGTGTCAGTGAAGTGTGTAGTGTAAGTGAAACGTGTTCCTGTCAGTGAAGCTTTATAGTTTATAGTGGCAGTGAACAGTGAAATGTTTTTGAAGTGGTAGTGAAATCAGGATAGAATCAGTGAAATGTGTCGTAGTTCCAGTGCAGTGAGTGATTTGACAGCGAAATGAGTGTAACGTTGAAAAGTACTTGTGCAGATATGAACATATCAGACTCGTGGGTTTCAGTTCGAACTTAGGTTTAAGATACAAATTAGATTTATTTCAAATGTTATTTTAAGTGATCGTGCTTTATTTAATTTAGGATATTCCCTATTATTATTATTATTATTATTATTATTATTATTATTATTATTATTATTATTATAAATTATTGTTAGTATTAATTATTGGTACTAATTATTGGTATTATTATTAACTGTATTTTAAATTAATAAGTTTATTATTGTCATTATTGAGTGTAATTAGTTACCACTGCCACCGGGTATATACCCATTGCAGTGTGAATAAATACATACATACATACCATCTGAGCTAAGACGATGGCCAATTTTTCACTTCAGATTTTCGATGATATAAAGTCCATCATGTACGTTCACAAATAAATACACTTACAGTACCGCAATAAATTACCAAACACACCCTGTAACTCGCGACAGATATTGTGTGTGAGGCGAGGTTGAAGCCGTGTGCGGTATAGCTGCCCGAACCATGTGGCCCACTTGTTTTATCCCTTTTCCAGGCGGAGTGCCGTCGTGCCGGGCTGATGGTAAGAGCAGCTCTTTTTTATGATTATTTTCCCTCGCCTGCTGATTGCCTGTGTCCCCTCCCCATTGTTCCGAGCTCTTGAGTGTTTAGGGTTGGTCCGAATTTCTACTTCTTGCATCGACATAACGATTGTCTGGCTTTCGAACGAGATGGCTCAGGTTCACATCTGGAGCAGACAATTTGTTTTCTCGTAACAAGTCCAGAGCATCTCTGAAGTACTTGTAAACACTAAAAGCTTGTAGCTGAATTGACTCACAAGGAAGAAGGTTTAACAAGTGTTAATGGATTTTCACAACGATTTTTTCCCCCCGTACGTTCCATTTGAAATAAGAAACCTCCCTATAAATTTCTACACCCGGAGAAGGCCAAGCCTTTGAAATATTATGACTTTTCAAAATAATTGCTTGACACTCTTATCTCCATTTCCAACGTGAAGAAGAAAATGTTCAAGGTCCCAAATGTTTATGCATTGCCCTCAAAATCAGGGAAGCTCATGACCACTTACCTCTACAAGTTGTATCAAGAAGTATACTTTCCATCTGTCAATGATCATAGCATTCTTTTTGTAGACTCGTGGATCAGTTCCCGAGATAGACAGGGTATAGAAAATATAACTCTAAAACAGGCCTGCACAAGGTTTGCGCTCTCCGAGCCGGCTCACAGCTCATGAGCGGAATGCAGATATTAGCTGCGCTCTGTATAAGGGTGGACTGGAAGAAGGGGTGATGTCGTACAAAATATACACAAAAGGAAGTACTATTACGAGTGTTTATGAAATGAATTCCCGTTCAGTGTTTGCAAAACAATCTTGGACTATTATTAATTAATAAAGAAATAATTATTTTACAGAAGTAATATAAATCCTATACCTACTTAAATGTACAATATCATTTTGTTATATTTTTATTTATCAGTACATCAAAACGAGGTTTTATGCTGTTGACAGCTGAAAGGAACAGTAGCCTACTGATCGTAATGAAACATCAATTACAGATGTTCGATGTCTGCCTTTATTAAAGTTGATTATAGAAAACAGTTGCTCACAAATATAAATGTTGAGCCAAACATAGCAATCATTTTCACAGCCAGCCTGTGTAGTCGTGGATATTATTGCTATTGTTTAGTCTTGTAAAACTCAACCAGGCTAGTAGTATTACTCAAACGATCTTTAGCCCTTAGGTCACATTCAAGATCAATAAGTTCGAGCTGTAAATCGTTGAATGTTATGTTCCGTCTTCTAGATTCCTCCATACTGTACTGTAGCAGTAGGTAAGCAATATGAAACAGTTACTGAGAATAGGCCTACACACTGCACTCCACTAGATAACTGAGTGGTCGTTTCCCTCTCCTCTACCTATAGCAAGTCTATGTCATTCTGATGTATCTTCCTCTCCGCTTCGGCGAGCGGTAAACACAGCTCTCCCTCTCCGAAGGAGCGCGCGCGCTCGTTGAGCGCTGATTGTTCAGATATGCTCTAGAACAGGGGTCGTCAGCACAGAGCACGCTGGGGCTAGCCTCTTTTACCCGCGGAAAAAGTAGTGCACTATAGTGCTCTCGTAGCTGCTAGCGGTATGCTCTCTGTCTCTCCCTATTGCATGACTGTGCACATGGGACAGCACCGCGTACCTACTGCACATTTCAGCGAGTGCTGATGACCACTGCTCTAGATGGTAAAACGGTAGAAGTGTTAACAATTCCAAACACACAACTTCGATTGTTCAGTCTCTTGAATTTTATGTCTTTAGGCCTTGGAAAAATTTCATTCGGAAGTTCTCTGATAGTGTTTTGTTACTTGGCACAAATATTATATTGCATCAGACAGATAATGTCATAAAATTGCAGTCCTTAACACATAATCACTTTACAGAGACATGCATGAATAAGTATGTTTAAATAACTTATGGCTTGCATAAAGCGGTCACCTTGACAACTAACCTGATAAACTCGTCACTCCTATAGAATTCTGTTTTCACGTTGATGTGCAGAACTGCTCTAAAGCTGACTGCGAGAAACTTATTTTTCTGAAATGTTGGTGGTGCAAAGTTTCACTGTGTTTTGAGCATTTTTACAATGATTTCCACTATTGTGATTAGTATAGTGAGTAATTTCAAGAATTCTTACTATCATTTCTTTATAGACTATCATCATCCTTCACGAATTAGGCCTCTGTAGACCTGTTTCGGCCCCATGTAGGACTCTTCTAAAAGGTCTTCCTGGTCGACGATGTCCTCTAGGTTTAATTATACTGCATCATAATTTTTGGGATTCTTGAATTTTCTATTCTTCTTACATGATCTAGCCAATTTAATTTGTATCTGCTGATTTTTTCTTCTTCTGACTCTACTTCTAATTGTTCTAAAATTTCTTCATTCCTTTTTCGGTCTAAAAGAGTATATCCTGCTGTCCTGAAAAATTTCATTTCCGTTGCTTTGATTCTGTTCATGTCTTTTTTCTTTAATGTCCAAATCTCGCTTCCGTATAAAAGGGAGGGAAATGCTAGTGTATTATATATTTTTATTCTTGTAGATTTTTGTACTAATTTAGCTTTTAGTGTATTGTTTGTTATTCCTAGAATTTGTGTAAATTCGGTAATTTTCTTGTTCACATCTTTTTCATTTTGATAAGATATTTCACAACCCAGATAATTGAAATTTGGTACTTGTTCGAGGCATTGGTTATTGTGTATTATCTTACTTCTGACTGGGTCTTGTCCTAAAAATGCCATCACTTTTGATTTTTGTGCTGAAATTTCCATCCCAAAATCTTTTAATATTTTAGTTAATGTATATAATCCTCTTTGTAAATTATCCTCTGAATTGGAAATTATGACTTGATAATCGGCATAGAGTAAGGCATTTAATGTTAGAGCACTGGTTATTTTGATTCCTGATGTGTAGATTTGGTTCCATTTTAAAATAATTTCATTTATATAAATATTAAATAAAGTTGGTGATAGAGGACAACCTTGTCGAACTCCATTATTAACTAATTTTCTTTCGGATATACAGTTATTTATTTTGACACTTATTTTGCTGTCTGTGTAGATTTCTATTATATTATATTTTGTAATTTTATAGATTATTCTATAGTAAATTTCATGAATATTATATATCTTATAAGGCCTTATTATGTCATTTTCATAACTTATATTATTCAAGAAGATTCTGACAGTACGATATGCAGATAAATGAGATTTATTGCCTGATATGTCTAGCACATAGCACTGTTTGCATTAGCTGTTACAGCTCTGGATTGAAGAATTTAAAAATCAAATGTGTACTGTGTGTGTGTGTGTGTGTGTGTGTGTGTGTGTGTGTGTGTGTGTGTGTGTGTGTATGGATAAGAATGGAGCGTGTTGAAGTGGACAGACAGAATAAGAAACATAACTATGTTGGAAAGAGTGAATGAAGAAAGAATGATGCTGAAACTGATCAGAAAGAGAAAAAGGAATTGGCTGGGTCACTG
Source organism: Periplaneta americana (assembly GCA_025594305.2). NCBI lineage: Eukaryota > Metazoa > Arthropoda > Insecta > Blattodea > Blattidae > Periplaneta > Periplaneta americana. The sequence continues at coordinate 27,085,279 of JAJSOF020000011.1, forward strand.
GTTGAAAAGAAACTGCCTTCTGAAGGATTCACTAGAAGGAATGGTAAACTGGAGAAGGATCTGGGGCAGAAGAAGATATCAGATGATAGACAACATTAAGATGTATGGCTCATATGAGAAGACAGAGGAAGGTGAAAATAGAAAAGTGTGGAGAATGCTGGGTTTGCAGTAAAAGATCTGCCCTCGGGCAGAACAATATGAATGAATGAATATCTCGAAAACTAGCCCCTTTCCGGATGTAGAAATTTATAGGAAGGTTTCTTATTTCAAATGGAACGTATGCGGGCAAAATCGTTGTGAAATTTCATAATCACGTGGTGAGCCTTCCTTGTTAGTCGCAGTTGACAGCTTAGCACCAAAGGAATCAGAATTGAAATGATACTGTGTGTTGTTTTTGATGGAATTCTGATGCTGAAGTTGGGGGGGGAATCCAGAAGGGAGAAATTCTTCGGCTTCTGAGACTCCGAAACCCCGAGCCATTAGACAAATACTATATCAGCATCAGAGAACCGATTACCTCCCAAGACTTCACTCTAACATAATTTTTAAGTATTGAAAATGATGCATGAAATGAGAAAAATGTGGGGGATGTGATAGAATTAACAGGAGAAATGGGAGTACTTCGAGAAAACCCCTACGTAATGTCAAAATTCCATCACTACCAGTCACTATCGAACCCAGATTGTTTGGTAAAAGATAAGAGCCATAGACATGGCTAAACCATATCCTATTATGTGGGTAACATCTGGTATTCAAAATATCTTGAAATAGCTTATGTGGTTGGTGCATCTCCGTTAAACGAACCAAAAAATCACACTCCACAAGTTCAGTGAAAGATTGTAGGAAAAACATCTTTTTAGCTCGCAAGACGTTGCAGAGAAGTGTATCTTCGAAGTTCCGGGGTTTCACCCCTTGCAAAGAGCCCCCCCGCCTCTTTTGAGCAATGTGTTCAGTCCCCATGACCCGCTTTTCTTATCTGACTCAGACGCCCATGAGTCACGGTCTGGCTCCTTCAAGCTCAGTGATAAACCCGGTTCTAAGGTAAACAAGCTCTGTGAAATATTTTCCTGCACGAAACAGGAACGGAGGCCAAGACTTTCTGCAGAAGATTTAATTTAACCCAAGACGAGTTCCAGAATGTTATCTTGTATCAGGCGTCCGAATGGGCTGTGAAGTACTGTATTACGTAGATAAAAGGGTTTTATGGTGGTACAGAAATTTGCTTCATAACATGTTACGCTATGAATTATTTTTTTTTTACTTGGATATTTTACGACCTCAGTTATTTAGCGTTAATGGAATTGGTGATAGCGACGTGGTATTTGGCGAGATGAGGCCGAGGATTGGCCATAGATTACCTGTCATTCGACTTACGGTTGGGGAAAACCTCGGGAAAAACTCTATCGGGTAATTAGTCCAAGCGGGAATCGAATCCATGCCCGAACGCAACTCCTGATCCAAGAGCAAATGCTCTACCACCTGAGCTATACCGGTGACCATGACTTATTCTCGGGAAACCGTAACAAAGGTCATTGACGCCAGGGATATACCCAAAGGAGAGGGAAGTTACCGGGTTTGAACTCTCTCTCTTGCACAAAAAAAAATTACATATTTATATTTGAGTATTTTTTGTCCATAATTGTTTCCCTTTCTTTAAATTTCCACTATAAGAGAAACAAAATCTACTTCGACATGAGACAGTCATGTTAAGAGATCTGACTTTACTGTGAAACGTTCGTTTAATGTTTTATGCATTTCACAGTTCATATTGTTAATATAAACTTCAGATTATAGTTTTGGGTTCTTTGATGTGTCTATGCGACCACAAAGCTCAATTTTACCATTTTTTAGCAAAAAGTCTCGTAGCGATTCTCGCGAGGTCAAGCTGGACAGAGAGACATCCTCTTAAAACCGCTAAATCTAGCGACTTGTTGCTGAAGTTGGCAACACTGGGTAGCTGTTATGTGGCCTATCTGTGTCATCTGTGGTGCCTATGTGACTTAGAGCTGTCCATAGAGTCATTATTTCATCATATATCCTCGTGTTCCATGATTGGGCCCAATGGAATCCCGATCGTGACACAGTAGGCTATTTCCTCTAATGATATTTGGAAAAACCAGCATTTAGTTTTATTACTCTATTTAAATAAAAACAAAAAACTAACTTGTAACACTTTATATGGACCACTTTATATACCGGGTGTCTCCAAAACGTTCCATACACTTTGGGAGGTATTACGGGCAGGGCATATTTGCGCCCCACGGTCATATAAGATGCAGCAGATAAAAAAGGGTCCCTGTTTTGTAGGCATAGTTGCGGCCCGTTCCCATCAGGTAACAGAAGGGGCACGGCATAGTTGCGCCCCGATGAAATAGGTAGAAAAAAAAAACACTACGGAAACTCGATCCTCGTAATCAACTAAACTTATTGATTTCGTATTCGATTTAATATTCATTATCGATACCGTTGAAATGAACACCATGAAGTTGGCAGTACTTTATTAATTGTTTTTCTACTGTTTATGCAGTGAATATCAATAGCCTACCGTTAAAATGAACGCCATGAAGTTGGCAGTACTTTATTAACTGTTTTTCTACTGTTTATGCTGTGATTATCAATAGCCTACCGTCAAAATGAACGCCATGATGTTGGCAGTACTTTATTAACTGACATATTCAAATGAGTGAGCCGTTGGAATATGGAGCCTTAGCAGTGTTGACATTTTATTAGTGATTTTCACAACGTCTGTGGCGTATAGTGAGGTTAATTTAAAATGAATGTTAAGTTTAGTGAAAAGGGCAAAGAGTTAATAATTCACAATGGTTCTAAGTTTCAATTTTCGAAACCCTGTACCGTAGAGTTAAGATATCGATGTACAAACAAAAAATGCAGTTCATTTATTGTGTGTGATCGATTAAAAAAAAAAAAAGTGTTATTTTAAATAGCAAAATTGATCATATGCTAGGCCTACCTGATTTCAATGCAGCTATCACTGTAATATTTTAAGTTATTTATTTATTTTATGACAATTACTTCCGTGTGTACTATGCCCATCGTGGCGCAACTATGCCATGTCCATTCTGCTATCTGATTTCTTCGGGGCGCAACTATGCCATGTCCATTCTGCTACCTGATTTCTTCGGGGCGCAATTATGCCATGCCTAGGTCTCCCAATTGACCGCGGAGCGCAACTATGCCATACCGGGTATTACTACATAAAAAATGAAAAAAAAAAATGATTCGTATACAAAGAATTTCTGAGGTAAAGCCTTGATTGTTGTACACTATTCAACATTCCATGCGTTCGGGGAATAGTTGCTCATTGTTAAAAGCTACGTTGTTGTAGAGCTGCCACATGATCCATACAAAATAACAAGACAGCTTACCTTGATTTTCTTGTCAGTGTACTGCCTGAACATCCTTGACTATGTACCTTTGCACATAAGACAGAAAATCTGGTTTATGCTTGGGGGGGGGGGCACCGGTTCATTTCCAAGTGAATATTCGCCGACATCTTCATAATGTTTTTCCTGGACAGTGGATAGGTAGTGGTGGGCCTATTAATGAAGTGGCATCGCTTACCGGATCTTAATCTATCGGAATTTATTTTGTGGGAACGTCTGAAATGTTTATAATTACGTCTGAAATGTTTATAATTACATGGTACTCCAGTGGATGATGTGGAAACTTGCAATAACGTATTATTAAGCACGTGTAACCATTCTCCAACTGATTGGAATGTTTTATTTAATTAATTTATTTATTTTATGTATTCGTCTGGTGGAGTTACGGCCTTCAGGCCTTCCCTTCTGTTCAATCAGAAATAACTGCTACAAACCAGATGAAGCACAATATAATAAACTAAAAAGATATACATAAAAAGATTCAAATAAAGCGTTCAACCTAAACATTTAAGCTATTATACTAAGAAGTAATTAATATTATTCAGTAATTAACTATATTTAGCCTTCTAATATGGATAGTAATTAATTATCGTGCAAGAACTCCAATTAAGCCTACAACCAGTCTCACAGTGAGCCCCAGAACAGTTTGGATTTGGGAAAAATAAATCTACGGAAAATGAAACATTGACAGTTTAACTGACAAAATTCTGGAGGCAATTAATAAAAAATTACAAGTTGGAAGGATTTTCTGTGATTTGTCCAAAAACATTTGATGTATAAATCATAAAATGTTGCTAGGCAAATTAGATTAGGCCTATTACGGAATTAAAGGCGTTGCACACCAATGCTTTCACTTATATCTCATAGTCGAAATCACTAAAACTACGAAATCTCCTCGACATGGGGCACTATTAATCATGGAATTCCTCGAGGATCAGTATTAGGTCCTCTACTTTTTCTAGTGTCCATAAATGATCTTGTCCCCCATAATCAAAGATATAGGTCATCCCACATTATTTACAGATGAAACAAGTATAGTAATTACAGCCTGTAACTCCAACATATTCCAATCTTTAACAGAGGCAATTCTCCTCAAAATATGTAATTGTTTCTCATTCAGTAAATTAGTATTAAATTGTAACAAAACTAACATAATGCAATTTAAATCCTACCCAAATTCAACCTCGCAAATTTCTTGGCTTAGGCCTACAAATCGATAATGTGTTCAATTGGAAAAATCATATTAAAGAAATTACTTCAAAACTAAATTCAGCAGGTTTTGATATTAGATCTATACAAGAGATAAAAACATACTTTGCATACTTCCACTCGGTAATGAGTTTTGGAATAATATTCTGGGGAAATCCTACAGATAGTAACAGTATATTCCTACTGCAAAAAATTGGAATTAGAATAATAGTAGTGCCAAATCTAGGGAATCGTGTAGGACCATTTAAAAAAAAACTACAAATAATGCCCCTGGCTTGTTAGTATATTTTATTTATTAATGAACTTCCTCGTATGTAATCATGAAACCTTTGTAACTAATTCAACAGTTTATAGCATAAATACTCGTCAAAAAATGACTTTCATACTCCATCGGCAAGTCTATCGTGCTATCAAGGAGGAGTATGTTATACGGCAGTAAATTTTTTTAATAGCCTCCCTATGGATATAAAAAATCAAACTCAAAACAAAAGATCACGTAGAACCAAATTTAAAAAAAATACCTAATTTCTCACGCCTTCTATTCTGTAGGTGAATTTATGATATTCAACAACGCTTTATGAATATTTGTCTTGTATTAAGTATTGATACTAAACCTTTGTGTTGTACTAGTAGACTACGGTATATTGCAAAATTCTTCTGTATATATTTCAACTATACTCTAGGCCTATTGTGACTATATAATTAAGACTTTATAGTACTATTAAGATTTTTTCGTTTGACATGTTCCATATTCTAGCTGTGAAGCGATATGCGAATACCGCGGAATGTAAATAAATAGGCTACAATACAGTTTTTAAACAATTACCAGCTTCATGTCCAACGAATGAATCGTAATAGATTTCCAAAAGCCATGCCTCAATACCGTCCCCAGGGGAAGAGATCTTTGTGCCGTCCGAAAAGAGATGGACCGAGAATGACTCACTGAGACCGTAACAGGCCATGGGCCTTATACTTGTTTGAATGATGATGATGATGATGATGATGATCATGATGATGATAAGCCTAGTAATTACCCACAAATAATAAAATTGATAAAGAAAGGAGATAAAAGTGTGATTAAACAGATTCTAGTCTATTATAAATTTAATGATAGTGAGATGTTTCAGTGCTTAATAGAAGAATTTTCAATTCTTTCTTAATGATGTTGTTGGATCTTGTACGACAGTCAATACAGCATTGTGTCCAGGCCTATATTGAGTTGGACAGATCGCTTTTCGAACATTTACTCTGAGGGATACTCTATAAGGAAAGGGCTCTCGCTCTGTAATGATTCGGTTGGAGACATATATTAGGCTGTATGTATAATTTTTTTATTCGATGTGAAATACATAACCTGAAAGACGATTTGATTCTATAGCCTGAATTTTGTTTTATCGACTTCCGAGACTAACTGAGAATCTCCTCTCATTAGCAACTTTGAAACGGAATTTCCTTTCAGAATCAAACTTCCCAGTTTATTCTCCTTCCCTTTATCCAAAACAGAATGAGAAAGTGAACATTGTCACTAGAATTTTAAACCCTCTAATGCTACGAAAGAAAGAAGTGATTTAGTCTCTGTGCACCCATAGCGTTAAACTTCCAGTAATGGTGATATTTGTCGTGTGAAAAGCAGCTGAGATAATGAATTTTGCCTACATTCTATAGAAATGGGGAGAGACATTTGCTTAAAAATTCAAGAAAATATGGTTTTGGGACGTGTGACAGTTTACATCATTGACCAGGCATGGGGCGACATTTTTTGCTGTTTGTATCCTCTCTCTTTGCATTCCAAGAGTAAACTACTATAGTTTCTTATCCAAAAAGAAGGTAAAGTGGTAACATTGCTGAACCCCTCCCTCGTCCCTAGCCCAGCCCCTTCTGTGCGAACCTTAGTGCAGTCAGCCGGTGTGGGTTTGGAAATGCACCTAGCTTGAGAGAAAAGGCTGGTTCACAATAAACCGGGAACGGAGACGATAACGAGAACGGGAATATTGTTAAAATAAATGTATTTAAATGTGAACATTCGAAATTAACGTGCATCAGCCTTCAGTGCAATAGATGTTGAATGGTCACAAATGTAACATTGTAAAATTTCTTTGTTCGGAATAAATTTCTAACATTTAAAGGACAAAACTAAAATTATTTCTATCATTTATCATAATACACTTACTTACTTACTTATTTACGGCTTTTAAGGAACGCAGAGGTTCATTGCCGCCCTCACATAAGCCCGCCCTCACATAAGCCCGCCCTCGGTCTCTATCCTGAGCAAGATCAATCCAGTCTCTAGCATCATATCCCGCCATATTTATAGGCCTATTATCCTCCCATCTCCTTCTCGGCCTCCCAACTAACACTCTTGAAGTAAAAGAATTTGAATTAATCGGACTTCTGGTTGGAGCACGAGGTACCGTTACTCTCTTCATGAAAGATGTGTTTAAGAGGCTTGGAATACATACATCTATTATTCCGGTTGTAACCTTAGCTGCATTGAAAGGATCAATTGCTCTCCTGAAGCATCACATATATTCGAAATGAAACTATATTCATTAGCATTCTTTACTTTTTGTAACACTTACCTCTCCAAAACTAGGTATATTTCCACTAATCTCAAAATGTATTTGCAGCTATGTACTTATAGGAGTTTCATTGTTAAAACAAAATCAATGGTTCAATTGAACTTGTAAACATTTATATGGTTTAGTGCTCTTTGTCCCTTGTGGCAGCTCACGAATAGTGAGAAGATTTCTAAATTAAATTATTTCTGTGGCTGCATTTCTGGATTCACTCATATGTGCGAATGACCTGCCTATCTCAAACGTCTGGATTTAATGTTCCTAATTATGTCAGATGAAGAATACAATGCGTACATTTCTGTTTTGTGTAATTTTCTCCATTCTCCTGTAACTTCATCCCTCTTAGCCCCAAATATTTTCCTAAGCACCTTATTCCCCAATACCTTTAACCTCTGTTCCTCTCTCAAAGTGAGAGTCCAAGTTTCACAATTATACAGAACAACAGGTAATATTAGTGTTTTATGAATTCCAACTTTCAGCTTTTATGAGAGCAGACTGGATGACAAAAGCTTTTCAACCGAAGAATAACAAGCACAATCAAAATTGTATTAAACTTTTTTGTTTGAAATATCTCAAAAGTAACTTCTGGAATTAATGACATTACTCGCGGTTCAACCGGTATATTTGGGTATTTTATCACAGTCTAGTAGGCCTATATATACAGTCGCGAAGCTTAATACGTAGTAAATATGCAAACATTAGATAGTTGCTCACCACTAGGATCGCTAATATCGCCTCATTACAGGCAATGCAAAATAGTACCGTCACAGTCTATTGTTTCTAGCACCCTCAAAGCTGAAGCTTCGTGACTGTATATAGTAGACTGTGATTTTATTATAATTGTCATAAAAGAAATTTTTATTATTTCAGTTAAACGCAGGGGTACGGAAATTAATCAAGCTAAATGGACTGGAGATATGAAGTACCGTCAAGAGGGGTAAAAAAAGTTGCACTCATTTCTCAGAAGAATGTATTAAGATCTGTATTAATTTTACGGACGTCTTAAGATCTCCTCACTTATTAGTTTATTACGTGACCCAAGAACCTCGTTATTTGTTTGATATGGAAATAGCTTGTAGATCTAGCAAAGTGGCAGACGATTTGGGCACCCCTCCGGTAACAAAATGCCGGACGTCTCCTCAACTGTGGCAGGTCAGGCGCTGGCTGTAACCTTGGAGAGGTCACCGCCTCATTTTATTATGGACGAATCGTGCGTTCTCGCTGATTGAATCGTATTGTTTGAACGGGGACTCCGCGCGGTTGCTACCGGCGTACAAGATCGTGTCTCGAGTCTTTTGTGAGTTTTGTTTATTGCCGCTTGCTTCAAGTGATCCTACTCTTATTAACTCGATCACTTTCAAGCGTTAGGTTTACATGCTTTAGCTCTGTACAGCCGCGGCTACAAATCCGGAATAGGGCGAGCGGGTTAGGTAGAAAAATTGTAATAATGAATACCTTTGAATAAAGAACTCATTGGTCTCATATAATAGACATATTGCATGCTTTTTTCATTAAAAAAAGATGAAATTCCATATCCAGATGCTCCCGTACACTGTTCTGGTAAAGAAGACTGAAAATAAATTAGTTAAATTCTGAAAATGAACTGTTAATAAGATCGTGTTGAAACTTTCCCTCAAACTACGCACATAGTTCGATCAGTACAGCAGATAGAGATTACTTTTTTTTTTTTTTTTTTTTTAAGTTGCTGTTATTCGCCGAAACTATGAGTATGACTCATAGATATCGCTAGTGCCGAGAACCGTACAGTACTTAGTTCGTTAAAAACTATCCAGAATGCAAAACAGACTTTTTTTTGTTGGTTATTTTACGACACTTTATCAACTGCTATAGTTATGTAAGATCTGAATCAGACGAATGTGATACTGCTAGCGAGATGAGTCCAAGGTCCAGCGCCGAAAGTTACCCAGCATTTGCTGTTAATGGATTGAAGGAAAATCTCAACCAGATAACTTGTGCCAACCAGGATTTAAACCCGGGCCCGCTAGTTTCACGATCAGATGTGCTAACCGTTACTCCACAGCGGTGAACACCACAGACGTTGGGTATACATGCACTCGTGATGACTGGATGATGATGATGATGATGATGATGATGATTAATTTAATTGTTGGAATGTCACAGAAGCTAAGAAAACCCCTATGCTGCTTGGACCACAAGCTTGTCCAACACAGTTATAAATTCAGCATGGATCGACCTGTATTCTTCTACTACTACTACTACTACTACTACTACTACTACTACTACTACTACTACTACTACTACACCACCCACCACCACCACCACCACTATTACCACCACCACTACCATTACCATTATCACAACTGCTGCTACTGCTATTACTACAACTCCTAATATTACTACTACTGTCACAACTAACACTACCACCACCACATTACTACCACTAGTCTACTATCATTACTACTGCCATCACCACTGCAACTATTATTGCTACTTCTATCATTACTACCACCCTGCTACCAGACCTACTACTATTACTACTACTAGGCCTACTACTACTACTACTATCATTACTACTATTACTACCACCACTGCTACCAGACTTCCTATAATTCCTGCTGCTGCTGCTGCTACTACTACTACTACTATTACTACTATTACTACCACCACTGCTACCAGACTTCCTATAACTCCTGCTGCTGCTGCTGCTACTACTACTACTATCATTACTACTATTACTACCACCACTGCTACCAGACTTCCTATAACTCCTGCTGCTGCTACTACTACTACTACTACTACTACTACTATTACTACCACCACTGCTACCAGACTTCCTATAACTCCTGCTGCTGCTGCTACTACTACTACTGCTACTATCATTACCACTATTACTACCACCACTGCTACCAGACTTCCTATAACTCCTGCTGCTGCTGCTACTACTACTACTACTACTACTACTACTATTACTACCACCACTGCTACCAGACTTCCTATAACTCCTGCTACTACTACTACTACTACCACCATTACTACTATTACTACCACCACTGCTACCAGACTTCCTATAACTCCTGCTGTTGCTGCTGCTGCTGCTACTACTACTACTACTACTACTACTACTACTACTACCATTACTACTATTACTACCACTACCACCACTGCTACCAGACTTCCTATAACTCCTGCTGCTGCTGCTGCTACTACTACTACCACCATCACCATCACAACTGCTGCTACTGCTACCATCATCACAACTGCTGCTACTACTACAACATTAAAACTATTACTACTATCAACACCATCACAACTGCTGCAATTAGACCCTACTACTAGCAACACTATCACAGCTGCTACTACTACTACTACTACTACTACTACTACTACTACTACTACTACTATTATTATGGCGTGAGTTAGCATCGCGCTACAAGCTGAAAAGTCGCGTGTTCGATTCTCGGGAGACTTAGGTTTTCTTCATTCCTGTAGTTCTCCCAGCCGCACTAAAGTATTGCACTGGGGCTCACTCTCTTAAGAGAAATAAGCAAAGGCGGCAAGCATGTAAGACTGAACATCCCTACTGATATTAATGCTACCACCACCATCACCACCACCACCACCTCGACTCGCCAGGCTTCGAACTTAGACCTTAGGCATGGAAAGGTTTTCGGCTAACGATGCTCCAGCTTTAAAGAGATGCAGCATCTCTTGTACGTCAGAAATCTGATTTTGTGGAAGTACCTCCTGCCTTGTTCTCTTTGATATCCCAACTCGTATCAAAGTTCAGCCTGGCTGTGTACAGGACCTCAACAGCTCCGCGATAACGACGCTTTGTGGCATGCTCCGTATTAATAACCGGTGGAGAACAGACGCATCCAGAGCCAGGCTTGGCTGTTACCGCAGTGCGACCGGGTAGATGTCCCCTGCCCGCCTCGTGATAAGGGTGAAGACTGCAGGGTGCAAGATTTACTGGCAGAATGACCCTACTAACCCTCTTAGAAGCAGACACCGCGGGGGACGAACTTTCTTGTGGTTTTGCAGTGACAAGGGGGATGATATGTGTGTTGGGGATGGATGCTACAGTCATTGTTGTTAGCAACCCTCCCCCTTGTTCCTTCTTGTGGACCAGAGTCTTTTCCAAATCGCACTGTAATTGACCCATTCGTTTCGTCTTGGGAATGTGTAGCGTATAGGGGGCGTCAAAGGCGTACACAGTTGTTCTTTACCTTGACACATAATAATTGAGGTTGGTATATTGAATGAATGTTTATGAAGTTCAAATGATTTTCGCCCGGTGGTAGTAACAGAGAAAAATAAGGATTTATAAAGAAAGACGAAGCATATTTAATTTATATTCACGTAAATATAAAACCAAAAGATCAGACAACATATGCATGACAACCTAAATATAATTACAGTAGTAACTTCTGTCCAAGGCTTTATAACAAGATAATAGCTAAATTTCCAAACATACAATTTGCTAATGCTCCTTATTTTGAAAAATCGATTAAAAATTGCTGTTTAGGGAGAAAATTTGAAGTTCAGTTATTTTGATATCTGTGTTTTTTCTTCTTCTATATTTTTTACTCTGTTTTTTAATAAAATGCCTTAACATTATTTGGAATACCCCCTGAGCACGAGTATGTAACTTACTCTTTCTGCGGGTGCTAGAGTGTTTTTATATACTTACGGTTTTTAAGGAACCCCCAGGTTCATTACCGCCCTCACATACGCTCGCCATCGGTCTCTATCCTGAGCAAGATTAATCCAGTCTCTATCATCACATCCCACCTCCCTCAAATCCATTTTAATATTAACTTATCCTCCCAACTATGTCTCGACCTCCTCATAGGTCTTTTTCCCTCCGGCCTCCCAACTAACACTCTATATGCATTTATGGATTCGCCCATACGTGCTACATGCCCTGCTCATCTCAAATGTCTGGATTTAATGTTCCTAATATTATGTTAGGTGAAGAATACAATGCGTGCAGTTCTGCATTGTGTAACTTTCTCCATTCTCCTGTAACTTCATCCCTCTTAGCCCCAAATATTTTCCTAAGAACCTTATTCTCAAACACTCTTAATCTCTGTTTCTCTCTTAAAGTGAGAGTCCAAGTTTCACAACCATACAGAACAACCGGTAATATAACTTACTGTTTTATAAATTCTAACTTTAAGATTTTTTGACAGCAGACTAGATGACAAGAGCTTCTCAACCGAATAGCAGGCATTCCCCATGTTTATTCTGCGTTTAATTTCTTCCCGAGTGTCATATTTGTTACTGTTGCTCCAAGGTATTTGAATTTTTCCACCTCTTCAAAGGATAAATCTCCAATTTTTATATTTCCATTTCGTACAATATTCTGGTCACGAGACATAATCATATACTTTGTCTTTTCGGGATTTACTTCCAAATCTATCGCTTTACTTGCTTGGGAATGTGTAGCGTATAGGGGGCGTCAAAGGCGTGCACAGTTATTCTTTACCTTGACATATAATTGAAGTTAGTATAATGAATGAATGTTTATGAAGTTCAAATGGATGTTCACCCGGTGGTAGTAACAGAGAAAAGGATTTATAAAGAAAGATGAGGCATATTTAATCTATATTGACATAAATATAAAACCAAAAGATTATTATTATTATTATTATTATTATTATTATTATTATTGTTATTATTATTGTTATTATTATTATTATTATTATTATTATTATTATTATTATTATACTGACAGAAAAACTAAAGCAAATGTAGAGCATGAATATAAACAAAACAAGTCAACGACAGCAAATGAACGAACAAGAGAATATATAGTAAAATATTAGAGAGATGTCATACTACTATACAGAGTGCAAGTAATGTAACTGTGCAGATTTTAACATATTCCTTGGGTAGAATACAACAAAAGTCTAATGCCAGATTAATCCGAAATGAATACCCTTCTCATAAAAATTATTTTCAATATTTATTTAAAATGAGCCGGTTTCTCTCACATTTTGTTGACTGCCAGAATATTTGAGATCTAATATAGGACTACACTTTTGTGCAGTTCTTCTTATATAAATATCGATAAATGATTCTCTGTTTTAATCTGTCCACGAACTAAACTGAAATGCACTGAATGGAAGTCAGCTGTATACTAATGCTCTAACTCTGACGTCCCTTCAGCCTATGTTTTGTATCCGTACTACGCAACGTAAAACATTTCCACGCTCGATTCAGAGGAAATGTATACACTATTTCCTCGGCAGTCACATTTGATCTAACTTATAAAGTAAAAAGAGACTGTATTTACCTGATCCTGGCGAATGTTGTGTGTATTGTCCAGTGCATGCCGAACCGGCAACATTGTAGTACACCGCGCAGTAGTTCAGAACATTCTCTAGCTGGCTGAGGTTTAGCTTAATATCGATTTAATTTAATTTTTTTTATTTTAGTTGGTTATTTAACGACGCTGTATCAACTACTATTTAGCGTCGATGAGATTGGTGATAGCGAGATGATAGGCCTATTTGGCGAGGTGAGGCCGAGGATTTGCCATAGATTCACATTACGGTTGGGGAAAACCTCGGAAAAAAACCAACCAGGTAATCAGCCCAAGCGGGGGTCGAACCCGCGCCCGAACGCAACTTCAGACCGGCAGGCAAGCGGCTTAACCGACTGAGCCACGCCAGTGGCCTACCGATTTAATATTGGCTCAAAAATACCAATTGTGGGTTTAATGTAGCCTATACTCTAGTAATCGTAATAGTAGGATCTAGTATGAAACCGTAGATAAACGTAAATTTTGTGTAGGGCCTTTTTATTAATAAATTGGGATTGGCTTAGTAGGGCCTAATATGTAACACGAAATGACAACGAAATACTGAAAGAAATTAATTTCACGTATAATAACGACAATGAAGGGCATCTCTAGACAAAGTCCTTATGAAAGCTTGTATTTTTATTTGATATTCAAAATAGTAATTAGATAATGAAGATTTGCACCGTATTACATTATTAGGCCTATGGAAATTGTGAGCATGTGGATAATTTTAAAATTATGTTCCAAGTTAGGCTTTATTTTCTAAATTTGTTGTAAGCTGTAACATATCAAATTACTTTAATGGTACTCTTTAAATGCAGATTATTCACAAATGATAAGGTGATAATAAAAGGTAGTGGAGTAATGGTGAAAAACGAAACCGAAGTAGGCTACTCTGTAAAAGTGTTGCCCAAGGTCACAATTCCACCACGCTGCAGATTCTTCCCGGGATCGAATCTTCATCCTCTTCTTCGAGAGTCATCAACGTATTAAATATTGTAGCAACATAAACTGGAAAAGCGACTAGTACTACCAACATTACTGCCAAAGTTTTTATGGTTAAATTGTAGTTTCATTTTATAGCGCTTATAAAAGGAATGGTTCAATACACTTTCTCTTTATTTTTTACAGGTAAATGGAGATATCGATGAGTTTGATACGTAAACTTCGACTACCTAGATGGTGAGTACATTTACAAACTTTTTTATATGAAATTTCTTATAATAATAGTGTCAGTGTTTCACGTTTATATAGATTTTATACTTGATTGTAGCAAACTACTTTGTTTTATGGTTAGGCCTACTATTTTATTAGAGCTATTCCTATACTTGCAAATGTTAACAGGCATTATTTTAATAGGTTTGTCTTCTGTATACTTCAGATGATTGTTGGAAGAATTTTTCTATAGTAATCTCACTAGGGATTTTGATTTGTGTAGAGAAAATCAAAACTCGAGTGGGATTTTTGACTATTACACGATTGGTAGAAAGTATATAAAGATTAGAAGAAATAAAGTACTCTAATACAATACAATATTATAATTACAAATTATTGTTTTTTTATATATTATTCGTTTATTATTTTCTTGTGCTAAGGCTGTGGACTATTGCAACAAGTAATGTCGTTAATTTCAGAAGGTTATTCTTTGATATATTTCAAACAAAGAATTTTAAATGCTACAGTTTTGCTCGTTTTGTGCTTCCTTTTCGAGACAAAAATTGTTTTATGCAATCCTAGCGTTAAAACACTCCAGTTATGACGCTATAAATTGTGCACAATTAGCCTCATTCTATCACTGGTGCCAGAAAAGTTTACCTAGCGACTAGTATTCCATGACGTCATCACCGCCTTCACAACACAATTTATACAACGTAGCTATAAGAAAAAAAGTCAAAACAGCAACAAAATAACATTGTATTAGAAACGGTTGCTTAGCAACCATGCAATATATTACGTTATATTCAGTTCTCATGTCTCCACTACATCATAACATTACATTTTGTAAATTTATAATAGTTTTTTTTTAAATATTTTAATGCTAGAATAGCATAAACCGTTGTATGTAACACATGTAGGCCTATAGCCTAATCTTCATTATAGACACAAGTGAAAATTAGTGCTATCGCATACGCTCAAGCACTAAATACAATATTCTGGTTACATAAATAATTACTATTAGTCTATATAAACATTTCATAGCGTGTTTTGGAAAAGTTATTGATTTAATTCCCAAAATGCTCAGTCAGTTTAAGAAAGCAGTGTATTATGATAATATATTATTGAAAGAATTTTAGGTTTGTCCTTTAAATGAGCAGAAATTTTATCCAAAGAAATTTAACATTGTAAAATTCCTTTGCAGGACGAAAAGTTACATGTTCAGGTCAAATTTCTGCAAATTTAAAGGACAAACCTAAAATTCTTTCAGTTATTTATTATCATAATAGCCTACACTGCTCTCTTAAATTGACTGAGCATTTTGGGAATTAAATCAAAGAGTTTCTCAAAACACGCTATGAAATGTTTCACATAAAGCAGTCTTTATTTTAAAAAGGAAGCGAAAACCCGCAAAAATTGTATTTAACTTTTTTTAAATATCTCAAAGAATAACCCCCTGAAATTAATGACATTACACAGATAACTCATCGCTATGTGTAAAATCGGCAGCACTTTGAAGAGAACAACCGCAAGGATCGCCACCCGTCCGCCGTAAACGAACACGAGATGGCAGTACAGTCGCTAATGCAATTCAAATGGGAATTATGACGTGACTCCTTATGTAACAACTAGATGGCAGCGTAGTAAACTTGACAAAAGTTGTTAACGTCAAAGCCTATAAGGCCGACCTATCTGGTTACATACAATGATCTAGGATATTACTTACGATTCATTCTGTATACCGGAACCAACGGTTCCACTGCCACTTTTTTTATGGGAGTATCTGTAAACTTGTAATCCTGTGAATATAGAATTAGATCTTTTGTGTACTTCGGATTTTTAGGCTCGTTTAGCATAGGCTGAAACATACGTTCTTTAATGCACCTCGTTTTAGGCAATATTATCGCTCGAGAGTTACTCGTGTTGCATACATTTTGGGATTTTTACATAAAATTATTGCAGTCTATCCTATTCGAGCCTAAACATCCGAGGTCTGCCTCATCACAGTGCTTGCATAGAAGGCCTGCATTAAGAAAGTGTGAATATCAGGTTCGTTGAGATAACATGATTGACACGTGACGTCACCACCTCAAATCTTGGTCTTGGCAGTGGTATCGGAAGATAAGCTGTTATCGTATGAACCCATCCTCTGAAATAGGTCAGGATATTTGAGTTTCCTGCGGAAGGATTAAGATACACTTCATATCTGATGAAGAGAGCGTTCAGATCATGTCTGCATCCGCAATAGGCTTATAGGCCTATAGTTCTCTGTCTGAAGACAGGCTTCGTAATTAGGCAACTTATAATCGTCATATTGCGACCACAGAATATACGTAAGACGATTCACTATTCAGTGTAGTCAGATGAGGCTGAAAGTTTGATTTTTTCTTTTCATTGTCTTCCAATTTCTTATTTTCTTTCCATTTCTAGGTTTCTTTCATTTATAAGCATAGGCCTACTTGAATTTTCTTTCAATTTATCATTTCCTTCCATTTTACTTCAAGTTTCATCTTTTCCTTTTATTTGTCTTTCATTTTATCTTTTTCTTTCATTTATAGATATAGCACAGTCTAGTATATACAGTCACGAAGCTTGAGTTGTGAGGGTGCTAGGAACAATAGACTGTCCCGGTAGTATTTTGCGTTGTCTGTAATGAGGCGATATTAGCGATCCTAGTGGTTAGCAACTATCAATGGATGCATATTTACTACATATTGAGCTTCGTGACTGTATATACTAGACTGTGTATATAGCCTACCCTACTTTCATTTTCTTTTTATATAATTTCCTTCTATTTTCCTTGAAGTTTTATCGTTTCCTCGTATTGTCTTTAATTTAATATTTTATTTCCATTACTGACTTTCTTTCGTTTATTTCCATTTATAATTATCTTCAATTTCTGCTTTCGTTTTCTTTCCATTTTTATTTCCTTTCGTTTTCCTTCAAGTTTTACCTTTTTATTTCTTTGTTGTTCAATTTCCTACTTTTTTTTTTCATTTTATTTCCAGTACTAACGTCCTTTCAGTTTTTCCAGTTTCTAACTTTCTTTTAATTTTTTCTTTAATTTACTTTCTCATTTTCCCTTTTTTCAGTTTAGTTATATTTTAATTTATTCTTTAATTTTCTTTCCTTTTGGCATCAATTTTTATATTTTCTTCCATTTCCATTTATAGTTCTTTTAATTTTCTTTTCATGTTCTTTTAGCTTTCATTGTTCTTCTCTGCATCCTTATCTTCCATCTTACCTTTTTCTCTTTTTTACGATTTTCTTTCTTCGGAATATGTATTAGGCTATATGTCTTTCTCGTGTTAAATTCTATCGTACCTGTTAACATGTTTCGGCCTGTTATGGGCCTTCTTCAGAACTCTGAGTTCTGAGTTTGAAGAAGGCCCATAACAGACCGAAACATCTTAACCAGGTACGTTATAATTTAACACGAGAAAGATATATTGTAATACATATTCCGAAGTGATATAATGTTCAAAGTTGTGTAATCAAGATGAATATTTTCTTTCTATTTTCTCCTACGTCTTCTCTCATCGCAGGACATCTCGTTCACACCACACACATACATAACATAAGCGGTAACCGAACCCACGCTACTCCCTACATCACTGTCGGCTATAGCTTCACCTTTCAAAGATAATGGAAACAAATGAATGCGAGATTGGTGAAGTAAGGACGAGCTTCTTCTCTCATTCGACACGAAGATGAACGATGGACGACATATGGTCGAGGGAACGGACCGTAACTCCGTGCACACGCGCCCTTCTTTTCGGTGATATGCGGCTCAGGGAAGATGAAGTGGAAGAAAAATGGTTTCTATCCCTGGAAAGCGCTGACAGTGCACACCCTTCTCGTAATTTAAACCAGAACAGTTGACTGTGAGGGGTGGTCGTGTGTACCCATTTGTCTGTAACTCGACTCGCGTCATTGGGCGATGTGTGCACATCACATACGACGCCGCGTAGTGTTCCCACTTTCTTTCCATTTGTCCTCTCTCTGAATAAAATTCTTAACTTTCCTCCCTCTTAAAAAAATTTGCGGTCTAAAATCAGAAAGAAATAAAGAAAGAACAATCCTCTAAGAAACAAAGAAAGATGACTGATTATTTTTGTTAAATTAAATTGTCATGATATTTTGTAAAACTTGCTTGGATTATTTACTGATTAATATTTATTACAATGAAAATAGCATCTGTCCATTCTTATTATTAGGCTTGTTGAACACCTGTCAGGTTGCGCAACTTCGGCATACAGTATAGTAAATATTGTAGCTATGCTGTTGAAAATTGACAATTAATATGTAATGTATTTATTATTATTATTATTATTATTATTATTATTATTATTATTATTATTATTCAGTTTTTCCTTCAAGTAATCTCTCTTTTCATTCCTAAGTGTACGACTTGCTTCCCGTCTTTCATTGAAATAATTATCTCTATTCTCCACGGTTGGATCCTGTAAGAATTTCAATTTTGCCTGTTTCCTTCTATCTACTACACTGGAACAATCTTCATCAAACCATGGTTTCTTTTTCTTAGTTTCATGATAACCTATGCTCTGCTCAGCTGCAATTTTGATATTATCTCGGATATTAACATACGCTGTTAACATCCAACTCTTCCTCAGCTTCGTCAGCAGTTGCTAACGCAGCAAACCTATTTGAAATTTTAACCTGATAACGTTGCTTAGTTTCCTCGTCCTTTAATTTCAGAATATTGAATCTACTAATATTAGCTTGTTGCTCTACTCTCTTGGCTACTGATAATCTTTCTCTTAATTCTCCAATTACCAAATAATGGTCAGAATTACAGTCTGCACCCCTGAAAGTTCGAATGTCTACTATACTAGTGTGCCTTCTTTTATCTACCAAGATGTGATCTATCTGGTTATGTGTCATTCTGTCTGGAGAAGTCCACATATATTTATGTATATCCTTGGGGGGGGGGAATGTTGTACTCTTGACAATTAAATTTTTTGATGTGGCAAAGTTGACTAACCTAACTACATTGTCATTACTACTTACGTGTAGGCTCTCTTTTCCAATTGTTGGTTTAAAAATATCCTCCTGTCCTACTTTAGCATTGAAATCCCCCAATAAAACTTTCATGTGATATCTAGGTAACTGATCAAAAGTGTGTTCCAATTCCTCATCTATTATTATTATTATTATTATTATTATTATTATTATTATTATTATTATCATTATTGCTATCTCTGTTTTTCTTTCTTTTTTTTTCTATTAGCTCGATGAGAACTCTATAGTTCTTTTGACCCTGTTGACCCTCCATAAGACTTTAATTTAATTTATATTATTGTATTTTCTGAATAGCAATTCTTCAAATTTCTTTGGACTAATTAGATTGTTCCAGTGTATGGGACCGGTACCCACCCAGCATCGTGATGCCCTTGGGGAGCTACTATAGGTAGGGAAATCCGGTTGCGAATGCCAGCTATAACTGCTGGGGGGATCATCGTGCTAACCACACGATACCTCCATTCTGGTTGGATGATCGTTAACCTCTGCTTCGGCATGTGGGCGTGAGGTCAGCAGCCAGCTGGTCGGTCTAGGCCCTTCTAGGCTGTAGCGCCTAGGATTATTAAAATTAGATTGTTGTTCTACAGTTAAACTCTACATTACTGAGCTATTAAATGAATCTAAAACAGAAAATGATTGCCTAATTTTGGACTTACCAAGTTTTTCCCTGTGCTTTCCAAATATAACTCGGTCATCGTCGAGATTTGATCTCGGATCTAGGTCGTTGCAGAGCCATCTCTGCCAACTGAGTTACCAAGGCGTCATCTATGTGTCTGTGTGTCTGCCTTTATATATTTCGTTGACTTACTTCTAAGACGGCATTCACACGCGTGATGCGTATGATCTGATGTGAAAGTAACTTAGGTCTATTTCTTATTTACCGCGGCTGTATGGCGTGTTGCATAAGGTCGCTCGTGCGGTCCTTCTCATTGTGTAGCTGTCACAACACAGACCGCCATGTGCCAGCTGTCAATACTTGACAAGGGTCGGTCAAGCGGTCACTTTTCGCCACCTAATTGTTCTGCACAATGGCGCAATTACTGGTCCAACCCAAACAAGACTAACCGTACAAAACGATCCTCCTCAAAAGTCTCCTCGAGTGATGGAAGGAGGTTAAAGACCAGCCAACATTCCAAGATAACCCACAACAAACCTATTTTAGCGACAATGTTATCAGTAAACATAATAAATCAGGATTTGAACGTGTAACAGACACTGGAAAATATGGAAATACAGAGGAAAACCACTAAAATATTGTGTTTATATTATACACGCTATTACTTACTTCAATGACTTTTAAGGAACCCGGAGGTTCATTGCCGCTGTCACATGAGCCCGGCATCGGTCCCTATTCTGAGCAAGATTAATCCAGTCCCTTCCATCATATCCCACCTCCCTCAAATCCATTTTAATATTATCCTCCCATCTACGTCTCGGCCTCCTCAAAGGTTCTTTCCCCTCAGGTCTTCCAATTAACATTTTATATGCATTTTTGGATTCACCCATACGTGCTACATAGCCTTTCCATCTCAAACGTCTGGATTTAATGTTCCTAATATTATGTTAGATGAAGAATACAATGCGTGCAGTTCTGCGTTGTGTAACTTTCTCCATTCTCTTGTAATTTCATCTCTCTTAGCCTCAAATATTTTCCTAAGCACCTTATTCTCAGATACAATCTCTCACAAAGTGAGAATCCAAGTTTCACAACAACCGGTAATATAACTGTTTTATAAATTCAGCTTTTTTTGAGAGCTGACTGGATGACAAAAGCTTCTCAACCCGAATAATAATGGGCATTTCCTATATTTATTCTACGTTTAATTTCCTCTTGAGTGTCATTTATATTTGTTACTGTTTCTCCAAGGTATTTGAATTTTCCACATTTTCAAAGGATAAATGTAGTCTATACGCTATTGTTATTATTATTAACTTATTATTATGTCCAAAATTTACAAATAATCCTATTGATCTTGAAGTATACTCCACACAATATAGACTATGGTGTGGTACCAAAGATCAAAGATGGTTGGCACTTCAGTGCTATCAGTCTTGAACTTAAAACACTAATGTTACTAAATAAATTTTCATGACTTAAAGAGTGATCTGATGAAAACATAACTTCACACACCACTCTTTATGTGAAGGAATAAGCTAGTAGGTTAATTATATTTCCGCAATATTTTATGTTATATTATAATCAAGATATAGTCTAAAAAGCCACCGGCGTGACTCAGTCAGTTAAGGCGCTTGTCTGCCGGTCTGAAGTTGCGCTCAGGCGCGAGTTCGATCCCCGCGTGGGCTAATTACCTGGTTGGTTTTTTCCGAGGTTTTTCCCAATCGTAAGGTGAATATCATATAATCTGTGGCGAATCCTCGGCCTCATCTCGCCAGATACCATCTCGTTTATCACCAATCTCACTGACGTTAAATAACCTCGTAGTTGATACAGATTCGTTAAATAACCAACTAAAAAAATAGTCTAAAATATACACAAAATATGAGATCTGAATAAAATTGGTAAATTTAGTTTAACCCGAATCTGCCTAGCGGTACCGTATGGTACCACAGGTACATATAGTAGGCCTACTTTCCAGTCGCTGTGTTGGTAACAATGATTATTTTACAATTTCTCACTGTTTAGTTTACTCACTGACATTCCAGTCCTTGTTAGGAAAATAATATTTTGAAGTTATTTGGCTTTGAACAAATGTTGAAGAAATTACAAAAATTCGCCATATGTCAGAAAACCAGGCAGATTAGGGTTAAAGTAGCTTGCCTCGTTTGATTAATAGGCTATCTCAAATTGTGCCAACCTAATAGTTACAAAATTACTAACTATCGTGATACCTGTAACATTCGTGTATTCCAGGAAGTGTTGCCAGTAGTGAAGTGAACTTAGCAGCTAGAAAATCCCTGAATTTAAGCAGGTGATCAAGTAATTGGGGGATGTTTAAGTTGCAACGTAGTACTACTTCACGTGACATTGTACTGATTAGTTTATATGTTAGGGTTTTAGTTAAAAAGAATAAATTAAATTAAACACAATATAATGTGATCAGGGGTTTAAACTTACCATAGGTTATTTTGACCTGGAACAGCTTGAAATATAAAATGTTTGTTTTAATCGACTGAAAAACCGTATTCATGTTTTGCGATAACTAGAGAGCCTATCCCTAGTAATGAGCATTATGAAACCTATTTATTTGTTTATATTGGTTCTTTTATATTGTTACATATTTATTGTTGTTGATGATGATGTATACCAGTCCTGTGCATAAAGGGGAAGGAAAAGGAAAGGAGATACCCCGCCCATGTCCTTTTTGCTTCACCAATTTAGAAACGAACACACAGTAAAGCATTGTGCATCAGTGGTGGATTTTAGATGACCAGCGGGAACCTAAAGCTTTGGTGCATGACTTTTGATAATCCGTTACTCAGCAATGCTTGCCTTCAGGTCTACTCGTTTTGGTCCGATACACAACTGTCTGTGTTGGAGAAGGTGGAATGGGGACTTAAGGAGTAGTCTGCAGTGACTCAATCGAGTTATTTACGCCTAGGTCTGATGTATACTTTTTCATGATCCGTTGCAGTCATAGATTATCAAGGGCTTCCACTGGGAGGGAAGTAAAATGTTGTTCCCGTATTGTAGGTTCACTGCACGTAAACGAACTCTCTCTGATAGGGCCCGAAGCATTTCCCGCAGTGAAAAAATACTGCGCTTGAAAACATTCTTAAATGAAATATAATATAAATTTAGCTTCCCTTATGAAAAGGTTGCCAGATTTGACAAAGCGTATTACATATAATTTGGAAACACATCTAAAAGGTAAAATGATATACATTTGAAACGGTTAGGGAATCGAATATGCAAAATATCAGAAAAATTTACACCTAAGTAGCGTTTATGCTCATTTACAGTTAAGAAGGGGGAATACCATCAGATAGGTTAGAATTATTTGAATGCCATATACCGCGAGAAAAATAATAGTACGGATTGATTGGCATTGATATCTAAACCAATCAACAGCCATCGGTTAAGATAACTTTAAATTTCCATTATCACTCCCATACAAATGATTTCTCAATATTTGAACCGATCCTTTGAGGGCACTAATGGCTATTTCCTTCACAATGCCGTGTGTTAGGCGCAGGTTTTTACATTCGTTGGCAAAGAAAGAGGGTATGGTACCTCGTGCTACCACCATCAGACCTATCACATCAATGTGGGACAGGCTATATTTATCTTTATAGAACGGGATTGTTGGTTCATAGATCCGTTTCTTTTCACTGTCCACCACATGCGGTTGATCTGCATGTGTCTCAAATCTGATGGTGGGATCGAGAATGTATGCCGAGTTGTTCTTAATGGCAATGATATCAATTCGCCGAACACTTCCTTGTGTGGCTAGTCCCTGAACCTCTTGATAGGTTGTAAACCCTAATTCCTTCAGCGCCTCGGCCAGCATAGAACGGACAGCATGGTGACGGATGTTGCGAAGGTCCTCACTATAGGGGCAGAAGCCAAGGACATGGGGAAGAGTTTCAATCTCGCTGAGACACAGCCTACAGCGGGTACCATCCCTAACCCGGTACAGCTCGGACCGGAGCAACATAGCCTACCATTTTAAGGGCGTTTATCCATTCCGAGAGGGTTAGACCTCTGTGATTTCTTATCCAGCTGTTTGCTGGGGGGAACTCTTTGTTAAGAATCACTCCTTTACCCTTTTGTTGCAATGTACACCAATTTTCAAATTCTTTGTCTCTTAAAGCGTCTAACTTTTCGAGAGTCCACAAAATTTTCACGATTATTTAAAAAAGAATTAGCAGGAGTTAATTTAAGCCTCTTTAAACATGTTTTACTCTCCTCAATACTCTACTACTACTACTACTACTACTACTACTACTACTACTACTACTACTACTGCTGCTGCTGCTACTGCTGCTGCTGCTGCTAGTTTATTATTGTGGATCAAGTTGCAACGTGTGGCAACCCAAATTCGTTCGAGGGTTTTCCCTCTTGCGTAGAGGCTGTGTGTATTAAGCGGTGACCTTGAACCGTGATTATCATAAGCGTAGGGAATACCTAGCGTGTTACGAATCCCAAGAACATGTTCAGTAGGAAAGATACTGAACGCAATGTACAATGATGATGATGATGATGATGATAATAATAATAACTAATAATAATAATCTTATCCATCTTTTACGGACTGTGGTAATAAACTATTAACTCATTAAGCTCACGGGACATGACTCTACTTTTTTTTAACAAAACAAATACGCGTCGTTGTTGAACACTTTCATGGGAAGTAACGATGCAGGGTAACCAAAGTTTTCTCCAGTTGCACATTATTATAGAAATTAAAAAGTAGTAATAGTAATCATAGTTCAATAGCTGCAATATATCGATAGCTGAGAACCAGACTGTTCTAAGTCCAACTTTTTATCAAAAGAAATCTGTGTTTTATTTTGTTGCAGTTCTTGTCTGCATATATGAATCGAACAAAATCGTAAATATTCTTCTCCATAAGGTTGCTATAAAGCTATTCCAAATTGTTTCATGAAGTTTTGAATGTCAGGAGCTTAACCCTTTGAAGCGCAGTGGTTACAGTACATAACCAGCTTTTAAATTTGAGTTTCCTGCCTACTTACAGTGTGATTTTTATTTCAAAACTACTGGTCCCTAGTAACTGTAGAAGAATTTTATTTTCCCTATATTTGTGTTGCTCCACTAAGATGGCCGATGTTGTTGTCTATAGTTGGGTTGTGGAAGACTCGCTACGTGTTTTTATTTCAGTTGTATGCTAAAAATCACAGTTACGTAAGTTTCTATTTAGTATTATCTGTCTTTCGGTCTTCTAGAACATATTTCAGTAACAAGATTGTAATTTCTTCGACATATTTGCCGTCAATATTAGAAATAATGTGGTGGTTTCAAAACGTAATCACTACGCAAACAGGGTAGTTATGCTTACCATATCCAACAAAATGTTCCATTTTTGTGTCAGCTTATTCATCATAGCTACAAGGAAGAAATAGTTGGTGACAATCACAAAGTATTTCTGACAACTTTTTCACAAGTTTGAATCTGGTGATCTCTAAGGGAGCAAAATATGTATGAATGTAGTACAGTTAGACATGGGCGTATTGGTTTACCACACGACGAAAGAAGAGACCGCGACATGAAACGTGGTCAGAGTGATAGTCGTACGTCATATGCCGGAGTGTCCTGGTTCAAGTGGAAGGATAGAAGGTCCATTCTTTTCCTTTCTAATTACCACGCAACACATGTGAAGTGGCACTATGCCTTAATGAACCAGAAACTGTTTCCTTTTGTATGATTCACAATAATAATAATAATAATAATAATAATAATAATAATAATCATAATCATCATCATCATCAATAGCTATCAGGGTTTAGGCCATTTGGCCTGTTCCGTCTCAGGTGAAAAGCTGGTCTCTCCATCGCTTCTTCGGGCGTCCACGATCTCGGTATCCTAGGGGTCTGTAATTTAATAATCTCCTGGGTAGTCTATCATTTGGCATCCGTAATAATAATAATAATAATAATAATAATAATAATAATAATGGCTTTATTTAACCTGGCAGAGTTAAGGCCTTAAGGCCTTCTCTTACACTCATTCAGGATTAAAACTTGCTTACACAGTTGAACATAAAACTTGATCAGAATTAAGTAATTACATACTGATATATAATGAGATCAAAAGAGGTAGTTACATAAAATTTACCTCATAAAATAAAAATAAACATAGTGAAATACATATTAATTTGTTAGAATCAAATGCGAATCACATAAAAACAGAAGCCGATAATTCAATAAAAAAATAAAAATGTACACAGTAAAAATAAAATAAAGACATTAATATACATATTAGTAACTTATTAGATTACAATTAAGTAGGATTTACATAATTAAACCAGAAACCGACAATTGAATAAAATGTACACAACAAATAGATTAATAATAAAAAACAACCCAGTGGGATACATATTGGCATTAAGTGATAAATAAACACGATTTAGATAACAAAAAAAAAAAAATAAATAAAAATAAATAGGCTACAGTGGAACATAATAAAGTCTGAAGACATTGTGTTCTGCAGTATTGCATAGTGGTTTTACCATGAAACCACCCATTTTCTGTGTAAAAAATGGAAGTTTTTAAGATTTTTAAAATTTGAGGCACTTCTCTTAGACAAATAAAAGTTTAATTTCATTGCAAACACAATTTTTTATTTCCTTCCCAAATGCGTGCATCAAAGGGTTAAAAGAGCTCTCCTGGAAAAAAAAGAAATAGTAAAATGGACTTGGAACAGCCTGGTTCTGTGCCATCATACGTCTTCGAGAGCCGCATGAGGCCTGCGGGCCGCATAATATGCAGCCCTGCCTCTGGCTTAAAGCAAAATAATCGAGTAACATTTTCTGTCTCCTGTTCCTGGAATTACCAGGCAAATGTTTTGAAATGAGAACGGACTTTCCAAGTCCACACAAGCTGCAGTAAGCCACAGGCCTAGAAACCCAGCAGCATCCTCTCTGTGTGACTGAAATATAGATCCTGCCAAGCAAGCAACGAAATGTCCTCATAGGCGTTGCGTTCCTTCGCATTCGGTTGCCATGGAAACGCATGTAGTTGGTGCAGAGATACGAAATAATGGCGAGGAGCGTGGTGGCGAGGGGACTCACCTGCACTTGAAAACCAGACACAACACATCCTAAGGTTCGCAGCCTTGGCCATGTCAAAGACCTCTCTCTGAATTATCAACATTTCGTACCAGCCAGCCAGCCAGCCGCTTGCTAGCTTGCTCTGTCGACGCGGCCGTCTGTTAGGAAGCGCGCCACCAGACATCTCTGCGATCGATGCGGTCCCGGCCGGGGTGATACCATCCGTCGTAGTTATTCGTGCTCCTCATTTATTTGATAGTTATGCCCAGACCTCGGCTAGCGTAGTCAGTCTCTCGAATTACGTTCCCAACTTAATTAGTCGATATTACTAAATCTTCTGTTTCAACTATCTCTTGATGATTTGCTATTGCTCCCACTCTTCTTTTCATCATATCCTTCTGCTCGTAAAGGCTGGTTAACAATAAACCGGAAACGAGAACGAGAATGGAAAAATTGTTAACATGTATACTTACTTACTTACTTGCTGGCTTTTAAGGAACCCGGAGGTTCATTGCCGCCCTCACATAAGCCCGCCATTGGTCCCTATCCTGAGCAAGATTAATCCAGTCTCTAACATCTTATCCCACCTCTCTCAAATCCATTTTAATATTATCTTCCCATCTACGTCTCGGCCTCCCTAAAGGTCTTTTTCTCTACGGCCTCAAAACTAACACACTATATGCATTTCTGGATTAGCCCATACGTGCTACATGCCCTGCCCATCTCAAACGTCTGGGTTTAATGTTCCTAATTATGTCAGGTGAAGAATACAATGCGTGCAGAAAGTTCCTCTCTCAAAGTGAGAGTCCAAGTTTCATAACCATAAAGAACAACCGGTAATATAACTGTTTTATAAATTCTAACTTTCAGATTTTTTGACAGCAGACTGGATGATAAAAGCTTGTCAACCGAATAATAACAGGCATTTCCCATATTTATTCTGTGTTTAATTTCCTCCCGAGTATAATTTATATTTGTTACTGTTGCTCCAAGATATTTGAACTTCTTCACCTCTTCAAATGATAAATTTCCAATTATATTTCCATTTCGTACAATATTCTCGTCACGAGACATAATCATATACTTTGTCTTTTCGGGATTTACTTCCAAACCTATCTCTTTACTTGCTTCCAGTAAAATTCCCGTGTTTTCCCTAATCGTTTGTGCTATGCACCCACTCTTCTTTTCATCATACCCTTCTACTCGTAAAGGCTGGTTCACAATAAACCGGAAACGAGAACGAGAACGGAAAAATTGTAAAAATGTAGACTATATATTTAAGTGTGAGCATTCACAATTAAGGAGAAGCTTGCCGGAAAAGGAGAATGTGAGCTT
The DNA here is from genome assembly GCA_025594305.2 of Periplaneta americana. NCBI lineage: Eukaryota > Metazoa > Arthropoda > Insecta > Blattodea > Blattidae > Periplaneta > Periplaneta americana. Next base: position 27,113,978 of record JAJSOF020000011.1, read on the forward strand.
GCACAAGTTACAACTTTGCCGTTCTCGTTTCCGATCATAGCCTACTAGATTCATTCTATTGCCATGATAAAGCTATTTGATTGTCGTGTATTTTGTAGCACGGAGGCCATGACATAATTTCTTCTTCATGTAACGTTTCTGACTAACTCGAAAATTCATTAGAATCACTTTCAATATATGCTACGTGTATATGTGACCAGATTACCCAGTGAATTGGATTCTTAAATATTATGTCATAAATTCTGAAGTTGGTTAACCTGTGTTCATGTTGGCTGATTTTTTCTCATGAGAGAAAGTCATTGGTCAATTATACACATATAACATCAGATTGCGTAATATCGACTTTACATATCATTATTGACATATACAGAATGGTTCTGAGGTGGTGTTACAAACTTTCAGGGATGATGGTGAAGGGCATATGTATCAATTTGAGATAAGGAACCCTGGTCCGGAAATGACAGAGTCGAAAGTTACAAGCAAAAATAGTTGTGTGGAAATGAAATAATTTTATTCCTCTGTACACCTTATTTATGTGTATTTATCTGTACATCTTACACATACTGTATTCATCTGACGTTGTTTACGTTGTCTACTTACAGTATTCCATTCAGTGCGCTGTCTGAGGGATGGGGACAGGAAACTACACTAAAGCAATGCAGATAGCGTAATGTGTAACGGACATGGTCGGTCCTGATATGCACGTCTGTAGACAGCAGTGTATGTGTACAAGTTGCAGTGTCCAGTCGATCAGTCCTAGTGAAACGGAGTAGTACACGAGAGCAGAATAAGCAGACCTGATTTTCGAATACGGATGAGTCAATGGGAACAGTAGACAAGCTCAAAGATTGTATCGGGACAAGTACCCACGTAGGAGACATCCGGCCCATATCATTTTTCCACGACTGTTTCAAAAGTTAAGGGAAGGAGGGCACGTGTTGCCAAATTACAATTCCATTTCCACACAACTATTTTTGCTTATAACTTTCGACTCAGTCATTTCCGGACCATGGTTCCTTATCTCAAATTGATACATGTGCCCTTCGCCATCATCCCTGAAAGTTTGTAACACCACCTCGGAAACAGCCTGTATATCGATATGCATAGCAGTTTCCGTTCTTGGTTTATTATGAATAAAAAATCTTCACTTTCACGTCCTCAGTTTCCAATTCTCGTTCTGGTTCTCGTTCCCGGTTTATTGTGAACGAGCCTTCAGACTTACTCCTGTTTCAATTTTCTCAGGCTGGTATTACAGTATCAAAATTCTTCCACAAAGAATATTATAAAATATTTTATCAAAGGTGTGTGATAAAAGGTGAGATTTTTAGTATATTATTTTATAATATAAATATTTTGTCAAAGTTAACCTAAAATTAAGGTACAAGAACAACCAGCTTCCTTTTATAGTTGAATAACATAGCATCTTTTTTTGATCACAGATATGAAAAAAAAAAAAAATGAACAGTACTAGGCCTATACAAGTCTAACTACAATTAGTTCAGAATATTACAATATGCATATTGTTGAGAAAGAAACAAAAGAAACAGAAAAGGAAACGTCTGTGGGTTAAACCATGGATGCAAGATGTGACAAAAAAAAAGTACCCATCAAAACTCACTTAAAAAAAAGTAGGCCTACAATGCGAGGACATGAAAATTTATATAAATTATTTGAGAACGGCTGAAGATAATTTTCAGTTTGCCCAGACTTGTTCATCACTCTTATACAACAGTTATAGACTCTGCTATTTTGACGTACACTTCTAGTTTTTTTTTTTTTGTGTGTGTTTGTTTTGTATCATTTCATTTGCTTCATATTCTCATTATCAGCATTTTGATCTTAGTAGCAGCCCTACAATATTTACGTTAGTTTCAAGCTAGGCAAATATTTTTATAAAAGATAACAAGCTGCACTTATATTTTATAAAAGATTTTTTTATCAAAGAAACTTTTATAAAAGGAAACTCATTACACAGTCATATATTTTATAATATATATTTATAAGAGATCTTTGTCAAAGAACTTTGATAGTGTAATACCAACCTCACATAACAACCCCTGATCTTTCAGTTCTGTTCTTCTTTATTTTACTTTTCATGTACCTTCTTCTGTTTCTATGCCTACTACAGTGCCTACTTATTTTTCTTTTCACATACGTTCTTCTGCCCCTACGTCTCATAATACATTACTGTTCATTTCTCTTTTTACATGGATCTTTCTACTCCTACGCTCCTAATATTCCATTTATTTTCACATCAATCAAGTTTGTTCCTAACTCTCACCATATTATGTAACCTACTTATTTGGAATCGAACTCCAGTCTACTTTGTTGTGAAGTCCTCCGAAAAAATCATTCGTAGACTCTAGTCATATCTGCAACATATATAAGCTACTTAAATCGAATTCCAGGACGCTTTGGTGAAAAGACCTTAGTGGCTACATAACTCGCCTATTTGGGTCGAATTCCAGTCTGCTTTGGTGAAAAATCATGAGGAAGTTCCTTCGTAAACTGTGGCCATACGTATGACACACTTAGACTATTTGAACATCCCTCAACCTATTTCGTAAAATCTGGCGCTGCCTATGACTTTACAGTTGGTTTTGAAAATCCCTCAGCTAAGTTCGTAAACTCTGGTCCTTTAGGCTTGTATGATTCGCCTAGTTCGAGTCGAACTTCAGTCTAGGGCCTAGTTTGTTGAACATTCCTCAGCCAAGTTCTTAAACTCTGGCCCTGTCTATGACTCAGTTATTTGGAACCGAACATCAGTCTACTTTGTTTCCTTAGCCAATTTCGTCAGCTCTGGTCATGTCTGTGACTCACCTATTGGGAATCGAACTGCAGTCTACTTTTGTGAAAATTCCTGACCCAAGTTCGTAAACTCTGGCCCTATTTATGACTTGCCTATTGAAATCGAACTCCAGCTTACTTTGGTGAAAAGCTATCAGCGAGTTCGTTCGTAAATCTCTGCCACATCTATGACTGATCTATTTAGAATCAAATTCCAACCAAGTTCGTAATTTCTGGCCATACCTATGACTGACGTATTTGGGATCAAATTCCAGTCTGTTTTGCTGAAAACAACTGAGCCAAGTTCGTAATTTCTGGCCATATCTATGTTTGACTTATTTGGAATCAAATTCAGTCTCTTTTGCTGAAAAATAACTCGGTAAAGTTGGTAATTTCTGGCCATATCTATGACTGACCTATTTGGAATCAAATTCCAGTTTGTTTTGCTGAAAAACAACTCAGCCAAGTTCGTAATTTCTGACCATATCTATGACGGACCTATTTGGAATCAAATTCCAGTCTTTTTGCTGAAAAACAACTCAGCCATATTCGTAATTTCAAATTCCAATCAGTTTTGCTGAAAAACAACTCAGCCAAGTTCGTAATTTCTGGCCATATCTATGACTGACCTATTTGGAATCAAATTCCAGTCTGTTTTGCTGAAAAACAACTCAGCCAAGTTCGTAATTCCTGGCCATATCTATGACTGACTTATTTGGAATCAAAATACAGTCTGTTTTGCTGAAAAAAAAAACTCAGCCAAGTTCGTAATTTCTGACCATATCTTTGGCCATTTGGAATCATTTAAAAACAACTGACTGATCCTGACTGATTTGGAATCAAATTCCAGTCTGTTTTGCTGAAAAACAACTCAGCAGAGTTCGTAATTTCTGGCCATATCTATGACTGACTTATTTGGAATCAAATTACAGTCTGTTTTGCTGGAAAAAATTCAGCCGAGTTTGTAATTTCTGGCCATATCTATGACTGACCTATTTGGAATCAAATTCCAGTCTGTTTTGCTGAAAAACAACTCAGCCAAGTTCGTAATTTCTGGCCATATCTATGGCTGACCTATTTGGTATCAAATTCCTGTCTGTTTTGCTGAAAAACAACTCAGCCAAGTTCGTAATTTCTGGCCATATCTATGACTGACTTATTTGGAATCAAAATACAGTCTGTTTTGCTGAAAAAAACTCAGCCAAGTTCGTAATTTCTGGCCATATCTATGGCTGACCTATTTGGAATCGAATTCCAGTCTGTTTTGCTGAAAAACAACTTAGCCAAGTTCGTAATTTCTGGCCATATCTATGACTGACCTATTTGGAATCAAATTCCAGTCTGTTTTGCTGAATAACAACTCGGCCAAGTTCGTAATTTCTGGCCATATCTGTGACTGATCTGTTTGGAATCGAACTCCCGTCTACTTTGTTCACCAAGTTCGTAGTCTTTGGCCAAATCTATGGCTCACCTATTTAGAATCGAAATTCAGTGAACTTCGTTTAAAAACTCTGCATCAAATTCTTACCATACCTTTTCTAACCTACCAATTTGGAATCGAACTCCAGTCTACTCTGATGAAAAGACCTCGGCAAGTTGTCTGGTCCTATCTGTAACTAGAACGGCGCGGCGTCTTCGTTGTAGAAGGCGGAAGTAAAAATATCGGATAGAAGTGTGAAACAATTGCCGTTGGTTGGTGCAGACAGAAGGAAGCTGTCAGGCTGAATTCACAGTGGAACAGAAGAAAAGAACTGATACAGGACGCAGCGTTGACGGGTGTTGTGTAGGGCGCTATCGTCGAGTGTGAACGAAACTTTGCTGACCGACAGCGTTGGCGGCTTCGCTCACTCACACATGTGCATCCCAATCGTAAAAAGCGGAAATAATAGCCGCAGTTGTAGTTTCTAATTGTCCTTCCTTCGTAAAGTTTTCTCTCACACTGAAAGTTTGAAGTCCTGCCAGAGAGAATGTTAAAATTTTTCGAAATGTCTACATTATTTAAACCAGGAGCAAATCAACAACATGCATGTAAAATAGGCCTGCCGCATTCACTGTTTTAATATTCAATGTGTCCCAGAATGATTGCTTTGATTTTCATATGGTTTATTTTGGAATATAAATTTGTTTTACTAAGACATTTTATGAAAAAAATAATAACATTAAGACAAAATATAGGTTTAGGTTTATGGTATTATAGGATGGGCTGTGGCAATGAAGTCTTCACTCATACCATTAATATTATTTTATTTATTTTATTGGGTTATTTTACGACGCTGTATCAATATCTCAGGTTATTTAGTGTCTGAGTGGAATGAAGGTGATAATGCCGGTGAAATGAATCTGAGGTCCAGCACCGAAAGTTACCCAGCATTTGCTCCTATCGGGTTGAGGGAAAACCCCGGAAAAAACCTCAACCAAGTAACTTGCCCCGACCGAGATTCGAACCCGGGCCACCTGGTTTCGCGGCCAGACGCGATGACCGTTACTCCACAGGTGTGGACCATTAATATTATTACAGAGGAGAATAATAAAAATACGTATTAAGGAAAAAATGGATTATCATACACGCCTCATATACAAGGAATTTAATGTACTGAATATTAAACAAATATGGGCTACATATATACCCTATTAAAATATTACCATAAAATAACTATTATGACCATGGTTACAGTACAAGAAGACATTATATTATGTTCTTTGTTTGAACCCAAATGCAATTCTGAAGTAGGACTAAGGCATGACTCAAATTTCGGCCCAAAATTGTATAATAACTTCATTAAACATTCAGAATTAACATCTTCCAATAATAAATTATTTAAAAAGCAAGTACTTAAAGTGATTTTAAATCCTGATTAGCATACATTATATTATTTCATTATTACATAATATTTTGTATTTATTTTACATTTGTATTATTTGATACTTTTCATTTTATTTTATTATTATTTAAAGCGGCCATAGCCCTTTAGGCTTTTTAGTTAACCTACTCTTCTGTGTACTATCTGACATAATTTCATTATATTTCTTGTAGACCTATTCACTGTTTCTTGTATTATTATTTTGTTATTTTTTACTTTAAGTTACTTCTGCTTACTTATACTTTATTAATTAAATTAAACAATTAAATAATTATTTTAGTGTAGCCTTAAGCGTGTAACATTACTTCTTCATTGTTTAATGGAAACTCCTCTCTCGGCCACAAGCTTTTGCTTCATCGGGAGTGCCAACCAAAAGTGTACTATTATTATCTTTCAATAAAATATATTATTATTTATTAATATATAAGCTGTAGAAACGCAGTTAGTATCATTAGACAGCTAATATCTCTTATTTAATTAACCATGCGAAAGACGTACAGATTTTATATACCCAGGTATATATTTTCAGTGTTCATGAAGCTTGGATAAACTATACGCTAATTGCCCTGTGAAGAGGGGGAAATCCAAAGTGTCTAAAGTCATTTTTAACTTGTTTTATTCACTTCTTAATTGGTCCTTTCCAAGTCCATATATGAGGAGCATAGTATCAAAGATGGACAATTCCATTTTTTGTGATTTCGAGATATCGATTGTTTCTCATAGAATTTTGTACGCTCATTGCGATTCTGGAACTGTTTAGGTTCAAAAACGGACAGAACAGAACGAAAATAGCACTTAATTGTGCGCTTTAGAATCAAAATGTAGACAACTCCACTGCTTCTTGGTTTCAAATTAGGACAATTCCTAGAGTAGCCAATGAGAAGTCCACATTCGTACCACCTTTTTCCATCATGCATCGCGAATCCAACATGGCTGATTGTTTATAGCCCTATAATCGGTTTGTGGATGAGTAAGTACTATTTTACGTAAATTTGCTTTGAAACCGAGTTAGAGGAGACTTAGATTCAAAAGTAGACAATTTCACTTTAAATATGGCTTCGTGTGGTTTCAAAAACAGACAACTCCACTTTAAATATGGCTTCGTGTGGTTTCAAAAACAGACAACTCCACTTTAAATATGGCTTCATTTGGTTTCAGAAACAGACAACTCCACTTTAAATATGGCTTCATTTGGTTTCAGAAACAGACAACTCCACTTTAAATATGGCTTCATTTGGTTTCAGAAACAGACAACTCCACTTTAAATATGGCTTCATTTGGTTTCAGAAACAGACAACTCCACATTAAATATGGCTTCATTTGGTTTCAGAAACAGACAACTCCACTTTTTAAACTTAAATTTCGACCTGAATATTAATTTTAATCACATTTTGAGACTGAAAAAATGTATCTATGACCCATGAAAATGTTTAAAAAAATGTACGTATAACGGTGACATTGGTTATAAGGGATCTAGTTTTTAGTTTATCCTGTAAAAAAGCAAAAGTGGAGTCGTCCAACTTTGATACCAACCTCCTCATATAACTGTGTAAGTTTATTTAACAGACTCCTAAGTCTTGGCTTAGATCCGTTGAGAAAATATATGCAGGCACTAGACGCGTCGAATTTGTTTTTATCAGTTTTGTCATTTTTCTCATTAATATGTCATTTTGACTTAGGCCAGTTTGGAATCCACCTCTTCTTATACTGTACATAATATGTAGGCTATCACAAGTGCTGGTAGTTTTTCGGTAATTTAATTGAGCTTAATGCCTGTTCCTTGTAGTGATAATGACATAAAGAACGCAGATCATGAGGAAAGTTCAATTATTTCATGAGAAAAAAAAACAAGTTCAAAAATAAAATTTTACGGGAGAAAATTATTATTAGTACTAAGTATATGATTCCATGCCGATAAGAGGATCCATTAATTATGTAGTGTCTATTTCCCTGTTGCAACATCTTGCTTTCTTCTAAAGTAAATCGTGGCCTTCTGCAATATGATGTTAATTATAATATATTATTGTTAGCGTAATAATAATAATAATAATAATAATAATAATAATAATAATAATAATCATCATCATCATCGTTATAATGTCTTACATCACCATTTCCACTGACATAGATGACTGGGAACTTGATTCAATATCATTAAATAACAATTAATCAATCAATTAGGGCATTTTAGCCTCATTCACGATATATCGCCATTCGTCTCTGTTATCTGCATCTTCTTGTCGTCCTCCCACTGTAAAAAAGATTATCATATACTTGGTCCTGCCAACGGAGACGAGGTCTACCAAGAGGTCTCGTACATCTTGGAGAATAGTCGAAAGCTTTTCGTAGAAGAGAGTCTTCATCACGCCGCCGAACGTGTCCAAGCCAACGTAGTCTTCGACTTTTTATTAAGGCTATTATGTCCGGATCTTTATAAATATCCCTTAGTTCCTTGTTCTTCAAAATTCTCAATGTGTTATTTTCTTGAATGGGACCAAAAATCTTCCTCAAGATTTTGTTCTCAAAAGTAAAAAGGGATATTGTTGTTGTTGGTTTTTTTTTTTTTTTTTTGTTAATATCCAAGTTTCACAGCAATATAGGAGAGTTGGTAGAATTATTGTTTTATAGCATCTTAATTTTGATAATCTAGAAAGGAGTTTGGAACTAAGCAAATTTATGAAGGGAGTAATAACACTTATTTGCCGTAACGAGTCTGTGTTCAATTTCTTTCCCAAATAAGCCTGTTTCATTAATTATACTTCCTAAGTATTTAAATTCAGTAACTTTTTGAAACTCCCAATCTCTATTATAAGTGATCCTCTATTATTTGAGGTACGTAATATATTCATTTATTTAGTTCTATCAGAATTAATTTTTAACCCTGTTATTCTTGTTTCTTCTACTAAGAGTCTAAAAAGTTTCTTGATATCATCTTCTGTTTGTCCTAGAAGGACAATATCATCAGCATATGCTAATAAATTAATCTTACCATTGCCCAATGAAATTCCAATATTTTCATTCCTAAGTTTCTGTAATGCCTTTATTATTAAATAAGCTGTTTAAAAATAAACGAGTAAAAATGCATTAATTCATAAATTAAATTACATGCTTATATTACTGTGATTAGCTACTACTGATACGTGCCAAAATGTTGGTTTTATATAAACTCAAAATTATATGCATGATTTAAGTATTTAGTTGCTGTCTTGTTTTGTTTGAAATCTTAAAGATAAATAGCCTATAAGTAGTGTATGTCGATAATCCCCATGTAGCCTACTTCAGTTAAACCTCTTGTGTAATTACAAGACATACGCCTATCCCATGTTGATCTACAAGGCACGTTCTGAAATTCAAACGAGCGACGGTTTAGTTCATTATATTGTGACGAGTTAATATATCACTCCTGAATTCTCTATTGCAAATTCTTTTGCAAACAGCTGCACGCAGGTCTTACAAAAGTGGAAACATGACGGCGAGAGCAAAACCCGTTTTTGAAATGAAAGGGCTTATTGTGAAAAGGTGTTTGCATAAAGTAGCAGTGATATTTATCTTTTAAATTATGTATGGCTTTATTTTTAAACTTTTATATGCTAACTTTTTTTTGTTGAGCTTGTATGGGATAATTTTTCTTTAGATAATTGTAGAAAAATAACATTTTTAGCCTACATGTTCTGTTACTTATGATTTACTAGAGAAGACAAAACAGTTTGTACCTACGGAATACTTTAAAATGTGTATTATGCTTTTTAATAGTATTTTATTAGCCTATATGGCATTCATTTCATATCTGGAGTAATAGTCATCTTATTTGTAACGTTCTTATGTTACAGAAACGGGCTGTTCGAATCTTAACTGGCTCATCTTATGTTAAATAAGTATATAATAAATTTTCAATCTTAAGACATATCAACTTGCAAATGTTTATTTGCTATTTAATAAGATATATGAACGTTTTCGCCGTTTAGGGCATCTTCTAGTGAATTATTAAATAAGTATATAATAAATTTTCAATCTCAAGACATATCAACTTGCAAATGTTTATTTGCTATTTAATAAGATATATGAACGTTTTCGCCGTTTAGGGCATCTTCTAGTGAATTATTAAATAAGTATATAATACATTTTCAATCTTAAAACATATCAACTTGCAAATGTTTATTTTCTATTTAATAAGATATACGAACGTTTTCGCCGTTTAGGGCATCTTCTAGTGAATTATTAAATAAGTATATAATAAATTTTCAATCTTAAGACATATCAACTTGCAAATGTTTATTTGCTATTTAATAAGATATATGAACGTTTTCGCCGTTTAGGGCATCTTCTAGTGAATTATTAAATAAGTATATAATAAATTTTCAATCTTAAGACATATCAACTTGCAAATGTTTATTTGCTATTTAATAAGATATATGAACGTTTCGCCGTTTAGGGCATCTTCGTGAATTATTAAATAAGTATATAATAAATTTTCAATCTTAAGACATATCAACTTGCAAATGTTTATTTGCTATTTAATAAGATATATGAACGTTTTCGCCGTTTAGGGCATCTTCTAGTGAATTATTAAATAAGTATATAATAAATTTTCAATCTTAAGACATATCAACTTGTGTTTATTTGCTATTTAATAAGATATATGAACGTTATCGCCCTAAACGGCGAAAACGTTCATATATCTTATTAAATAGCAAATAAACATTTGCAAGTTGATATGTCTTAAGATTGAAAATTTATTATGTACTTATTTAATAATTCACTAGGCATATTGAAATATAAAAATGAATTGTAAATCATCTTATGTTGCCCATTCTGAACCTTTATTTATTTCTGAGAATATTTTAACTTTACCAATGTCTAATAAGAATTTAAATGAACATTATATTATATCTGACATCGCTGATTATGCAAGAACGTATGAATATCGTTTTGACGTGCCTACTGTCAGACTAACTAAAACGAAACTTAGTTTTACTGTAAAGCTACTATTTGTTTCATAAATTACCATATTTCATTTATATGACGTCATTCCATTTTCTGCCAATGAAGTGTAATGAAATTTTGAATTCCAACCAATCACAGTCATACATTGCGATAATTTCTGCAGCTCGATTTATCACTATCAATTTATCGCATGGTCGTTCTTTTGTTTAGTCATTGTCGCCAACTGTTTTTACGTAAATCGATGAGCATGAATCCATTGTACTAAATAAAGTACGAAATCCTACTTCCACATCTACATCTTCATCTTCTAATTTCATGTCCATTTTATCTAAAGAAAATGACATTCCTTCATAACAATTGTTCATTTAATTAACGTATTAACCAGGTTACTTATAATTATATTATAAAATGTTTCAACTAAATCATGATTTCAGCAGATAATGAAAACTTATTTCTGTTATAATAACAAGAGAAAAGTGCAGTACATGTAATTAATATTTTTAAACCTATATTTCGCTTTTCTCAATTGACATTACTGAATAACATTCAATTTCTTTATTACAGTAATCACTATTCATCTATTTCGACTTCGCAATGTGTGAATAGGTTAAGTATTAATAAATATACAGTTATTAACATTTTGTGAGAGAATTTTAGGGATATATTATTTACATTTTTATTTTATTCACGAAATAGTTCTGATAAATGTCACTCGAGGTCTGAGATGTCCCAAATAAATCCACTCGCTTCGCTCTGGTTTTATCGGCATTTCTCAGACCTCTTGTAACATTACTATAGATAGGTTTTTACTGTGAACTAATGTACGTTTAAAACAATGTATTTTATTGATGGTTAATTGTTGTTGTTTGTTGCTTAGTCAACTATCCGAAGACAGGTTTGAACCTCACAATTGATATCAACAAGGCACCACTTACGAGGCAACTAGGCCAGGAGATAAAGGGATAGGGTGGGCAATTTCTTTCTCTCTCCATTGCATACATCGCCGATTATCTGCATATTACACTAATCAGACTTCAGATGCATACAAACAATTGTTCTTCCTCTGACACATATCGTCAACTGAGATGTACTGCCTGATAACAGATGTAGGCCTACATATCAGCCAGAACCTCAATCAGAGAGGATGGTTAATTAATGATCATATTGCAGTGTGCATGAATTTCTAGATTCTGATGTTTAAATTCGCATTTAATTGATTCATTTTGTTCTACACTGTTCATATGCATTATACTTAATACTCATGAGAATAAATATACATTTAATCTTTTTTTTTCTGTTTGTTTGTAACCGTACAGTGGTATTTAGAAAGATTTCGTATTGAAATAGTAATAATGCGCTTTTGTCACCGTAATATTATCTCGCCAAGGAATAATAATAATAATAATAATAATAATAATAATCACGAATTAGGTCTTTATATACCCATTTCAACCTACCTACTAATCGTTTGGAAAGTCTGTCTGGACTTCTATGTTCTTTTGGTATGTAACACGTCATTATTTTCGAAATTTTTTGCTGAATATATAGTGTAGCCAAATAATGCCTATAGCTGTTAATCTTGTCTTCAGCTGATTCAAGATTTACAGCTAAATATCTTCATTGATTTTAAGTCTAAAAGAATGTATTATTATTGTTATTATTATTATTATTATTATTATTATTATTATTAGATTATTATTATTATCATCACCATAATTTATTATCGCCATTATAGTCATAATTATCATCGTCGTCCTTTACGAATTAAACCTATGTAAATCTTAAACCTTTGTTTGACTAGTGTTTTCTATCCTATTTACCTATAAGACGTCACTATCTTCGGGATTCTTATACTGTCCATTCTGGATACATGGTATAGCCATGCAGACTTAAAATAAATTGTTAATTTTGTCTTCAACTATACTTCAACATTTAATTCTCTTGAAATGTCTTCAATTCTTTCAAGAGTAAAAGAGAGTATAGACCTTATTATTATTATTATTATTATTATTATTATTATTATTATTATTATTATTATTATTATTATTATTATTATCATCATCATCATCAAAAAGTAGCTACCTTAAAGGCTTGGAAATCGTTTAGCCGTTTAGCAATCTTACGCTAAAATTTCCAGTTACTATTCAGAAAAGGTGACAAACTCGTTTTATTTTTCACAATTACAGGCCTAAGTTGTTTCTACATTTTCTTTTTGCAAGTAGGCAATCTTCCTTGAAAGACTTGCCAATTAAAACGCTCTATTGATCTTTCCACTGTTGATACACAAGTTTTAGATAAAGAAACTGGCAGTTTTGCTCCTTGGTCACTTTGAAGCCTCTTACTTCGCTATTCCATTGTTATAGTTACAAATGTCTAAAGATCTGATGGTGAATGTCCTGAAGGATCTTCACTGAATCCGATAAGCGTTCTCATTGCCACTTCAGTCTTGTGTGTCCACTTTTCTTCAAAATAAGAACGTCATTTTCTTTCTCAGTTAATTCTTTAAATCTTTTCTGAGAAGAATAGCCTAATAGGCCTATTTCTCATTGACACTTCGTATCCAGGGAACTCATTACTACAGAATTCCTCTGGCGTCAAAGAAGAGAATGGGCATGATCTTAGCAGAACGAAACATTGATGTGAATCTTTTTGGATGCAGGGAAATCCATTTGTTTTCATGTTAAAAAATCCTTCACTGTTTCAGGAATGTCTATCCCAACTCTGTTGAGAAATGTTGAATTATTTTTCATTATGTGGATAAAAATCGTCTCGTTTTATGATCTACACTGAGATAATATGGCATCCATTTTACACAAATACGACTATGTCTCCTCATTTTTAAGTAATTTGGCTTCAACATGTTACTGTGTAAGGATATTGACAATTCTTGTAGCGATAATTTTTCATCATCGGTCACTAACTATCCTCAGCTCTCCACATTTCCGTTTTTAAGTTGCTGACTATAATTATGGTAGTTATTGTACAAACCCAGAAATAAAATTTGGGTCACCTGAATTTTCCAAGTTCCAGTTATAAGATACTGCGCATGTTCAGTAAACACTAAACACTAAGCGCAGAACTTGGAAAATTCAGGTGGCCCAAATTTTGTTTCTGGGTCTGTACTTACCTCTCTCCCGGTCGCAAATTCGGTACTCCTAATTCATCTTTCTGAACGCTTCGTTACTAGGTCTTATATAAGTTGAATAATACACGGTCTAGACTGCTGTCTTGACTAATCCATGGTCTATCATTTCTTGTTTAGATTCTTCCTAAGCAATACATAGTCTTTATTCATCGTATGTACTTCCAGTTACCTGGGAATATGATTATATATCCTTTACGTCTTAATATTTGCAACATTTGTTTGTAAATACTGTATCAAAGGCTTTTACATAATCGACAAATAAAATCTAGATCTACAGTATTATATTCAGAGTGTTTTTATATTATTTGTTTTAATGTGACACAAGATATTCCTTGTCTAAAACTACCGGTACTTTGTTCCTCTACAAGCATATTTCTTGTACTAATTATATTTTAGTATATTGCAACAATTTGTCTGTAGATACTGTATCAAAGGCTTTTACATCATCGACAATAAAATATAGATCTACAGTATTATATTCAGACTGTTTTTATATTATTTATTTTAAAGTGATACAAGATATACCTTGTCTAAAACTACCGGTACTTTGTTCCTCTACAAGCATATTTCTTGTACTAATTATTTTTTAGTATACTTTGTAAACCATTATTTGAAAATGTCAAATATTTTCAGTCAATTTTACTGTGTTATTGTTGAGTGAACTGTCCGAAGACAGGTTGGAATCTCATCAGTGACACCAATAAAGCTTCACTCATTAGACAACTAAGCCAGAAGATAATGTGGTACTATGGCCAGTTCTTTACCCCCTCAATTGAATATATCGTTGACTAATAACATATTCCACTAATCATTTATTCATTCATAGTGTTATATCCAAGGGCAGATCTTTCACTGTAAACTCAGCTTTCTCCAATTTTCCTATTTTCTGCCTTCCTCTTTGTCTCTGCATATGATCCATATATCTTAATGTCATCTATCATCTGATACAAACAATAAAATTGTTCTTCCTCTGACACATCGTCAACAGAACCTCAATCAGAGGTAAATTTTACTACATGCCCAATTAATGAAATCAGGAATTCCCGAATTCCATTTCCCAAGCAAAACAGAATTAAAAACCTCAAAGTTGGAGCTTCACTGACTGAATATTTAAGTTTTCCTTCATTGTACACTGGTTTTTATTAAATGGCAGTAACTCAGCTTCGGCAGTCGAAGAACAAACAAATATAGCACTCACCATGCAAATACGTGTGCTATCATGTTTTGAGAAGATTAATGTTTTAGTGTTCAATTCCCTGAGGCTAGACCACGGATTTTTCAAACGGCCCACGAACGTATGTTCCACCATTATTTCGCAGCATTAACATTTTACCTCCATTGTGGTCTCTGTTGTGGTATTTTCCTTTAAAAGACTTTCGAACCACGACTAGCTCGATTTTCCTCTTTTGTGGTGGTTTCATCACACGTCCAGTTCTGTGAAGTTTTATTTTTTTAATTTAGACGCCATGTCTGGTTGGTTATCAATCTTCATTTCTGGTTAACGAAATTATTTATAACTTCTTGTTACACAGCTTCCTATAAATTACTCAATTTATTCTCTCTTTGCGTCCATCTTCCACTGCAGCTGGTACTTGTTTATAAACTGTGAGACTGTTGTAATTGAAGTTCTTGCATGATATCCTCAGTTCTTTTGCTGTCCAAGCGAATATATCCTAGTGTTGCTCTCATAAATTTCATTTCACAAGTTGTTATTCTGCTGATATTGTTAATAAAGTAAATAAGTCATATATGCTAATTATAATGGGAGATTTTAATGAAAGAGTAGGAAACACAAAATTTGACCAGTTTCTCGATACCTATGGAGAAGAAACATGGTAATAGTATGATATATGATATGATATTTTTGATATGATATGATATTTATTATATTATAGATCACAGACAAAGTACATACAAGTAATCAATTGAACCCTTACATTACATAATAATTTTTTACACAAAGATATAATATTATTTAAATACAATTTCTTTTACATATTTAATAAACAATCTTGCACTTGCTTTTAGTTTTGTGCAAGACTCAACTCATTCTAGTATGTAGTTACAATCAGTATTTGTTCACCTTCCTATTTCTTTATTTATTTATTTATTTATTTATTTTCTTTTTTTCATTCAATTCTATTTCATTTATTCTTTCCGTTCTAATTTTTTAATCAAAAAAAGATATAAACCTAATTGCTTTTGCAATTTTGTGTTGTTATTATTATTCATCAGTTTTTTTATAGCTATTTCTTTATTTATAAATTTCATCCGTGTATCTTTTGTATTTTGACATTCAAGAACGATGTGAATATCATCTTCTCTCTGTCCACATAATGGGTATGTGCCTTGAGGTATATTGCCTCTATTACTTCTTAATTTCCAAATCCCCAGTCTGAACCAGACATGGTAATAGTAATGACCTTAGACTGATCGATTTCGCATTATTTAATCATTTTAAAATTATGAACACTTTGAGCACAAAGACAGTCATAAATTCACATGTATGCAAATGAAGCTTGAAAAGTTTTGTTCATTTAGCTTTTGTAGTAGCTGAGATATAAAAAAATGAATTTCACTAATTTTTTGCAGACCAATGGTGTATCTCCCACATTAAGTACTCCATGGATCGAATGTGTCTCCTTAAGAAATAACATGCCATCAAGTTTGATATCTATCCTGACCTCCGAGATTACCGAATCTGACTCCATAGGATTTATGCTTATGGAGACAAGAAAAAAAATGCATAGTTTCCTGTACAACGATTGGAGGTCGAAATAGATTTCACATTGCGAAAGCAGCAATAGACATCAGACGATATTTCCGTGATTTCGAGCGAATGAGGTAATTCCTCCGCGTCATTTACACCTTTGCGCTGAAGTGCACGGCCGTGCTTTTATCCGTCTCTAACGTAGGCCTACTATCAAATGCACATTTCAGTTACTGGATATTGTGAACTGCATTCTAAGGTAGCTACAAACACTTGATCGGCCTGTAATGTCGTACGAAACAATTGTTATTTATCAAAATGTGTTTAATTTGATCACACCTCCTACTCTAAAAATTTGTCTATTTCGTTTATATGACGTCATTCCATTTTCGACCAGTGAAGTGTAATGAAATTTTGAATTCCAACGAATCACAGTCACACTTTGCGATAATTTTTGGAGCTAGATTTATCGCTATCAATTTATCGCATGGTCGTTCTTTTGTTTAGTCGTAGTCGCCAACTGTTTCCCCGTAAATTGATGATCATGATTACATTAAGCTGCAACTACACGGTTAACTTTTCTTTCAACTTTAAAACAATGAATGCAGGATTGATATTTAATATTAATTAATATATTTACGCAGTGAGGACGACGTTCAAAACGGCGCACCATGTAGACACAAAATCTTCATCTTAATTGAACGTACCTTTTAAGCTCGATTCTTTCATTATTCTTCCCAGAGTGCACGCATACGCAATTGGAATATTGAACTGTGTAGATGCAGCTTTAGTTCCGTTACACACTACAAACAGCGAGAATGCGTTTGTCGAGCTATAAAAAATGCTTTCGTGTAGCACCGATTGTAACGGTCTAAATAAGGCAAAGCTGACATTGGTCATGCTTCCACAGGTAACGTAGCCTATAAGGCTACAAAATTTGTTTTTTTTTTGTGAATGAAATGAAACAATTAATAGAAAGTCAGATGTTCGAATTTATGTAACATCATCGCATATCAAACCCAAAGATCTTTCATAGTAATAATAAGGTCTTTGTTCAAAATGATTTCCGTATGGCGTAATAAAATTCGTCTTTTGATTAGGCCTATCTATACAGAGATGGCTTCACTGTGTTGCAACATGTCTCGCTGTGAATATATAAGCATTGGTATATAGCTGTCCCCACTGTTACTGTTAAATTAAACTATGATTTCAGCAGATAATGAAAATGTATTTATGTTATAATAATAAGAAAAAGTGCAGTACATGTAATTAACATTGTTAAACCTGTATTTCTCTTTTCGCAATTGGCATTACTAAATAATAACATCGAATTTCTTTATTTTTAGTAGTCGTATATTCATCTACGAGTATTTCAACTTCACGATGTCTGAATAGTTTAAGTATTCGTTAATATACAATTATTAACATTTTGTGATCGAATTTTAGGGACATATTATTTACATTTTTATTTTATTCACAAAATAGTCTTAATAAATGTCACTTGAGGTCTGAGATTTCCCAGATAAATCCACTCTCTTCCCTCGTGGATTTATCAGCAAATCTTAGACCTCTCGTGACATTACTACAGATAGTTTTAACGGTAAATAAGTTAATATTCGAGGAACACTAAGATGAAATGAACAGATTTCCACGTGGTACTGGCGACTCAGTTTTTGTATGCAAATAAGACCTTACCTATGGCGTAGGCCTATTTATGGAAATATGTTATACATACATACATACATACATACATACATACATACATACATACATACATACATGCATTTACACAAAAAGAATGGGACGACACCACAAATACATACATAACAAAACATACATACATACATACATACCTAATGTAAATAACAAAATCCTACTTCCCTAATGTAAAAGAGAGGCTTAAGATGGAATTAAATATTACTGCCATCTTCACGTCAATGGTGACAGGACACGGGATGAATAGAGCCTACCTCCATCGATTCAAGTTACTGGAGAGTGCAACATGTCCGTGTAATAGTGGAAGTCAGACTATAGATCACTTGCTATATGATTGCACAATTTAAAGAAACAAAGAGAAATTCTAAGAAACAGCAAGTCGGCCACCTACCAAATATCAGCTTATAAAATTACATCTTCAACCATTCATCACTTTCATCAATTCAATAGACTTTGAACAATTGTAGGAATACAATTATCGTTAGGTTACACATATTTATCTTTCAACTTTTATAAAATGTAACTTATGTTATACCTTGCCTTAACTATTTGTTTTAAAACATTCAAATCATGTGTATATATAAACTTTATTTTTCTTTTTTAAGTTAAGCCATATATATGTATTTGTAATAATTCTCTGTCTTCCTTAGGTATAATCAGTGTAAATAGTCAAAGTAGACTTTAATTAGGCTTATTCACCATTACAATTAATCTAAATGTATATTTATTGTAAAAAGGGAAAATCCTAAAAACATGTAGTATTACTCCGTAATGGAGCATGTTGTTCAATAAAAATTAAATAAAAATACATGCATACATACATACATATGTACATATTTTTTTACATTGGGGAATTTAATTGAAGTGAATTTCTTATGGCAGGCAGAGTAACTATCTCATGCCCCCATGTTTTATATTGCTACCTGTGCACTTCATTAGAACCAGGTACCCAGCCTCGAAGCCGACATACATACATATATACATACATACATACATACATACATACATACATACATACATACATACATATGCTGGCCTTTACAGTTGATTCGCGGGTTAAAATCCAGGAAAAAACGTGGAGACCCGTGTCGTAGATTTACGGCATTTTATAGAACCCTTTGACTGATAAAGGGCTAGTGACAAAATTTGTCGGCCTTCCCGCTCATGTTGAATTTTGACTTTCAATAACCACTACATTTTAAACAGTTGTCAAATGACTTACTACTACTACTACTACTACTACTACTACTACTACTACTGCTACTACTACTGCTACTACTACTGCTGCTGCTGCTATTGCTGCTATCATCGCAGTCGCCATTACCGCTACCGTCTGAGTACCGCATTTTTCGCGTAATTTCTTCCATCAAGAATTTTAGAATACATTTTTCAAAATTTATTTTGTTCGCGTAATTTTCCCCTCTTATATTAAAAATATTGGACACCCCTTTTTCTAGCGTCTTTTGTGGAGGTACCTAGCAGCGGAATCGTAGAAGTACGAATGACATTATCCATCCCTTAATATGTAGACAATGAAAAACGTCTATTATTCCTGCGACGACAGGGAAGATGATCTTGAGTTGTTGTCTGATGAAAGCAGTAGAGTGTTAAATGCATGTACGTTTAGTTTGTTTATGTCATGTTGATAGGAATATTTTATGCGGGAAGTTGATCCGCATGATTCATGGTTAGGTTTGGTCAGGCTAAGACATTAGAACTGAGATGCAGCGATAGAAGGAAGAGGCGCAAACTGTCCATAATTACTGAAATTTTATATTTATACATACAGGTCTATGTATGTATATGTATGTATGCTTACCCTTATCATCGCAATTTATAGGCCTAAGCCCTTAGCTATAATTTGTGTATTATGTGTCTTTTTCTGAATAAAATGTAGACTACTCGGTTTAGAACAACAGTTTTTTAGACACCCTGTGATAATAGTGATAATAATTAATAGGCGCTGCTACTGTGATTGAATTTAATAAGTTTCTGAGACTATTGGCGTAATTACAGTTCACTAAGGCCCAGATGTACGAACGTAGAACGAAGTCCTGTTAAAGTTAATTCCACGGTTACACAAATGTGTTGTACCAACTCGGAATAGTTCGTTATCTGGAGAACATCTTCCGAATAATTATTCCAGACTTTGTGACAGTTAAATTGTTATCTAGAAATTAATTATAAAATGGCAGCAGCATTGAACATGAATCTTTCTGATAGTGATGATGAATTTCTATAGGCCTACAATGTATTTTTGAAAACGCGGAAAAAAAAGAATATAAAATAAGAAAATAGGCATAGACCTGATCTATGAAATATTTATGACGAAAGATTTCTGTCAAGTTTCATACTGTGAAAATGACACTGTTTCAATCGTGCTGGAGTTGATCAGTGATGATTTTGAACATATGATAGACAGATAAAAATATCTTACATTATAATCATTGTAAAGAAATTTTATTTTTTTAATAATTAAAATTAAGTTTTAAACAAATTCATAAGGCAATATCATATCAGTTTTTCGTTCTGCATTCCTGTAGAATAGTCATACCATTAAATAACCTAGCTATGGACTTCCATGCCCTTGCCTTTTGATTAGAAGTTATGACGTCAGTTTTAGTTTTCTAGCACGTTCTTATAGTCTTTCACCATCACAACTAGCAACTGAATCCTATCTTGTAGTTTTGATTTCTAATTTCTTTTGATTTACTTATTTCTTTATAGTAAACTCCGTAGACAAAATTGTGATAATATGTTCAGAAATACTGACATAATTAGGAATATTAAATCCAGACGTTTGAGATGGTGATAGGTCAGAAATACTGACATAATTAGGAACATTAAATCCAGACGTTGAGATGGGCAGAGTCCAGAAATGGACATAGAGTGTTAGTTGGGAGGCCGGAGGGAAAAACTTTGGAGAGGCCGAGACATAGATGGGAGGATAATATTAAAATGGATTTGAGTGAGGTGGGATATGATGATAGAAACTGGATTAATCTTGCTCAGGATAGGGGCCGATGACGGACTTATGTGAGAGCGGCAATGAACCTGCAGGTTCCTTAAAAACCATAAGTAATATGTTCAGGAATATTTCAACAATATTTAACGAATGTGATGTAAAAACACAAAAATGCTGCATATTCCATTCCTGTTAGCGCTGTAGTAGCAGAATATCGAATTACTACAGTGTGGAAGATATAAGACTTTGAATTTTGCAGTTCCTAAAATAATGTTGATATGTTGAGGAACATAGTCACGTAAACAGCATTTCTTTATCATACAGCTCATTAAATCATTTTAATAAGGGAAGACGTCGTATGGTAAACATACGGAAGTGGAGGGATGTGAAAAACAAAATTCTGAGGAACAGCGGGTTGGAATATAAAATAAATAACATTATAGTATGTGACAAGAAAATAAAGTATAAACGTATATCTTGGAAAAATTTTATTTATTTTGAACTTGTTTTTGTTAGCTTTTATAACTTTAGAATAAAGTGTCGATTTCTTCTGGCATAAATAAGCGTACTACTTGGCAAATCACGTCCATTTAGAATATTTCACTTTACTGATTATCTGGCCTCACTTTCAAATAATTACATAGGTATTTTCCGTATTTACTTGTAATTTTATTTATTTTGGATTTGTTTTTATTTTATATTACTTTATAACTTTAGATATAATAAATAATAAACTAATAATTTAAATAATAATAATAATAATAATAATAATAATAATAATAATTTATTTTATTTTAGCTGGCAGAGTTAAGGCCGTAAGGCCTTCTCTTCCACTCAACCAGCAAAAAGTGTATATACATATGCATGAACTTACAAAGAATCCAACAATTTGATTTAGATGAGAGTTACATGTATACAAAAGTTATTTACAAATTAAACAACAAAATACTATGAACTATTAATTAAACACTGAAATAAACTGTGTAGCAGAATTAAACTAAAATACATAGAATGTTAATGTATTTCAAATAATATGAGATAATAGAAAGAGATTATTATGAGACAATTAAAATACAGCACAATCAGGATGATGTCTAAAGAAAAAAGTAACATTGTAGTCAGTGATAGTTTAAATCAGGTATGATTGGAGTGAAATGCTAATAAGGTTATCTTTTAAGCTGTTCTTAAAGGTGTTTATTGTCTTGCAGCCCCTAATACTTTGTGACAAGGAATTCCATTGACGCGAGGTGGATATTGTAAAAGATGATGAATAACAAGATGTTCTATGAAGAGGTATATTTAGCGTGCCACAGATAAGTGATCTGGTATTTACGTCGTGGTTAGAGTATAGATAAGAGAAACGAGACGAAAGGTAATTTGGTGTTGAAGTGTGCAGAATTCGAAAGAGTAAAGACAAAGAGTGTAAAGTTCTACGTTCTTTAAGTCGGAGCCACGAGAGACTTGCGAAGGACGGTGATATGTGATCATATCGTCGGATGTTGCACACGTATCTGACGCACATATTCTGAGCTCGCTGTAACTTGACTGACAATTCAGAACTTAGGTCACTTAACAAAACGTCACAATAATCGAAGTGCGGCGTTACTAGGGTTAGATGTGTAATGTGTCGATTTCTTCTGGCATTATGAGGTGTTTGTTTTAAAAATAAGTGTACTAATTTGCAAATCACGTCCATTTAGAATATTTTACTTTACTGATTATCTGGCCTCACTTTCAAATAATTACATACTGTAGGCTACGTGTGGATTGATTCCGTTACTTTCATTGCAGCGAAGATAGTGAATTTGAATTATTTTCAATGTAATTTAGGCAAAACGAAAGTGTTTGTAGACCTAATGTTATTTTATATTACTTAATAAAGAATATTATTCATTCTTGGATACATCCTTTTAACATTTCGGAGAATGGCGGACACCACGTCGAAACTAACCAGCCAGGTAATTTATTATTATATTAACACAGTAAAACAGTTATTACTTATTCAGTGACAGAATATTAGTAATATGTTTGTAGCCTATCGTTTAGATATGCAGTGTCACATTATTGATATTCTACTACACTTGAAACATTGGATTTGGATATGCAACATTTTTATTATTTTGAAGTGTAATATAGGTATATAGTGATTGATAATGTGAGCTGTTGACTTGCTATAGGGTAAAGGTTGGTAATATTGTGATATTAATAATATCTGTGGCCAGGAGGAAAAAGATCTTAAGTAAAAATTTTATACTTTTCAGAAAAGCAGTAGAAAGATTGAAATTGGTATCAGTTATAGAGTTTTTTTAATTAAGAGGTTTTTCCTGGATATTATTTGTTTACATTTCTTCTAAAATAGGTAATGTTGCTCATTTAACAATTTTCTTGATTATTTCCAAAAATTGCCGCACTTAAGCCCTTTCAAGACTAGAAGCCAAACTGCATAGAAGGGACTATTAAACATAATACCTTTTTCATGTCAAAATAAATGAGAAATGTAAATTATTAGGAATGCAAAATGGGTCTTAAACAATTATAGGACTTTTACCATGGTGCTTAAAGTTTTAAAATGAATGGGCATCAGTATGTGATAAAATGGCTAAAATAAAAGTTAGATCCTTTTGATAGGGAAGCATGGAAAGTAAACATGTGATGGTTTGTTAGGAATAAAGTATTAAATATTCTTAAGTCCTTTATTCTGTGTGTGATCGATTCAAAAAGTACTTAGGACATTTTGTAACGCTCTATAAATCCAGTCAGGAGTCTTATATTTTAGGCTATATATTTTTCTAAATTATAGACATCATCTCAAAGAATTTGACTGACCACAAGGGTCCTGAATACAATAAACATGTACAATATAATGTGATGTGATACATTAAAGAAGTCCACATCTGTGGAGTAACAGTCAGCGCGTCTGGCCGCGAAACCAGGTGGTCCGGGTTCGAATCCCGGTCGGGACAAGTTACCTGGTTGAGGTTTTTTCCGGGGTTTTCCCTCAACCCAATACGAGCAAATGCTGGGTAACTTTCGGTGCTGGACCCCGGACTCATTTCACCGGCATTATCACCTTCATTTAATTCAGACGCTAAATAGCCTAGATGTTGATACAGCGTCGTAAAATAACCCAATTAAAAAAAAAAGAAAAAAGAAAGTTAATTGTTGAAGGCAAATATAAGTGGATTAATTGAAATAGAGATGATGATGTAATATTTGACTTTAGCCGTTTTACAAGATTGTAGAGAATTGTTTCCGCTTTCAGAATATATAAAAAATCTCATTTTCACAAAAAATTGACTTAAGACTTTTTTCCTCCCGGCCATAGATAGGCTATTATGATAGTTCTTTTTGAGAATTTTTTACAATTTTACTGAGCGAGAGGAAGTTTGGTTTTTTGCGTCAACGTATTAAAGGAATGTTCGTGGCTGCACAAAACCGGTCCTTCTCTCGCTCAGTAAAATTGTAAAAAAATTCTCAAAAAGTACTATAATAATAATATTATTAGTATCACAATATTACCAATCTTTACTCTATTACCGGTACTAAAACTTTAGTAATTAAACAACTTAAAACTATTTTTCCTGCATATTTGTGGGTATAGACTGCATTATTTTATTTATACTGTCTCCTGTAAAGTAACTCAAACGGATTATTATGGGGAGGTATTCAATTATTGATATTCTGAATGTACTTTATAAACAAAACACCATCTAAAAATACTGCCAACCCCTGTTCCAAATGAGGAACGTTTTTGGAAAATTTGCAAAATTGAGATTTTGGTGGATTCGTTAACATAAAGTCTAAGAAATTATCTTAGTAAAATTGAATTATTTCTCTTCATTGTAGTGTGTCAAAGTGTGATGGTTGCATCTATAACCTACTTGTCTCCATTCAGTTTTTTGTGTCTCCTGTAAAATTTAGTTTTTTTTTTCAGTTAGCAAGTTTTGCAAAAACGGTCCTCAATTCGGCTAAGTAAGAAATAGATAACCTTGGAACGTCATACATCACGATACTCCATTTATTTTATAGTTAGGCTATTCCACGAATAGTTGTTCCAAGATTTATTCCGCGATCGTACAACTGGGCTGAAATGAAGTAAGCAATAGCCAATAGGCTAATAATGGAATTAAATATCTTTATTAAAAATAAAGTTTTCATGACCGGTGGTCGAAGTCGCGAAACTTTGGTGTTTTTCTCCTGAGTACGTAATCTGCATTAAAAAAAGTCAGTTTATTTATACAGACTGCGGCCAGCAATCATGAAGTGTCAGTGAAGTGTTTTGTAGTTGAAGTGTGCACGGAACTAGTTTCTTGTCGTTGATAGCCTACTGCAAGACCTCCCGTGCAAAATTCGGATCCCTTGCAGAATCAAGTCTGTCCCTCTCCCCCTCCACGTTGCAAACTTCGCCATTCAAATCGCATCAGATTGGACCAACTAGTGCTGTCACACCCCACTCTCTGACGTCATGGCCAACAGTGGATTTTTGCACGCTGTGTAAGTCCGGTAGTTGCAAAGGGCTGTCGATAGGTGTTCGATCCATCATTTCTCCAACTTCACTCCAGGAACGATACTGGAGAGTCTTAGAAGATGCGGAAGAGAAATGCCGTTGGTATTTGTTCGATTATTCAAAGGCATTCGAGAAATTTGCACAACAAAATTAGCATAGATCTTGTTGAGATCTTAAGCATTTGTGAGCGAGAATGTGTTTTAAAAATATTTCTTAAGATTGAAGGCAAGCTGCTTGATATTTTCGAGGAAAGGTATTGTATAGATAGATTAAGATATTTCTGCTTGAGTTTGAATTAATGACATTACTTTTTTAGAGAATATCTGAAGATTGTATAGTCAGTGGCTCAGGAGAAGATGAGAGCGGACTTTGGAAAAAGGGCGATTAATAGATAACGTTACGACAACACGTGTAATACATGTACTACTAGTAACTGGAAACAGTATTTCTGATTACTAGTAGTACAAGTATTGCACTATTGTCGTAACATTCTCTATTAACTACCCCTTTTCCTCACTCTGTGCTCGTCTTTTCCTGAGTCACCGACAGTAATTATTATATTATTACAATTTTAAATATATATTTTAATAGATAGGCCTTTTATTAATTTAATCTTTCGCGTTATTTAGTGAGGATACTGATCACTTGAACGTAAGATTTGATTATGGTGGTAATGTGACACATTTCGTTTTCAAGCACATTTCATTCTGAATATTAATTTTAGAGAAGTAATGAAGGGGTTATTCATTTTGTTTCCGAAGTGTAAAAGATTAACTTAGGCCTAACTTATATCTAATTTCCTGTAAAGGAGAATACAGTTTTTATTATGTTAAAGGAACTTATTAATGATAGACTATTTAGTTTTGTAATTCTATTTTATTGTATTGACAAGATATTTATGTTGGTTTTAACTGTTGCAAACAGTTTTTGTTATTGAAGCAGCAAAAATAAAAGTGAAATAACGCTATATCACTAAATTTAAAAGAATGATAGATTTGATTAATATATATTTTTTTTTAAGTCCACTAGTTCAATAATTAATTATATTCAAGTGTTAAAAGTGGTGTACAGAAAATTCAAAATGGAATATTTTTTTTCATTTCGCATTACGTAAAATTGAGGACCGTTTTTGTAAAACTTGCTAATTGAAAAAATTAAGTTTTACAGGAGATACAAAAAACGGAATGGAGACAAATAGGTTATAGGTGCAACCATCACACTTTGACACACTGCAATGAAGAGAAATAATTCAATTACACATCTTGATTACACAAATTTTAACACTGTATCACTTCGGAATATGTATGATAAGAATTGTATAATGTATGATAATTCAATTTTACTAAGATAACTTTAACGTTGTGTAGCGGACTGCTTTATGTTAACGAATCCACCAAAATCTCAATTTTGCAAATGTCACAGTTATCAAGTTTTGCAAAAACGTTCCTCAAATAATACTGAACATTTAAACCTGAAAACTGATATTTCCAGTAACGTTAGTAATAAGAATAAGGTAGTACAATATGTTTTATTTCCAGAAGAATTAATGTAACATAGCCTATTTATTGTGAGAAGAAAGTATAGGCCTACATTCTTCATAGTCTTCGAATAATATCCATAATTTTGTTTAATAAACGAAACTTTTTTTATATGTTATCGGTACCATAAATTTATCTTATTGTTGTCTTTTGTGCCAGTTACGTTTATGTTAATTTCCAGAGTTCATTATTATCATTTTACATAAAATTGTTCATTATTCTCTTTCTTTTTGTACATTGAGTATTCTTTGTCTGTAGAGGCAGCCCCTAATTGGGATGCTTGTGGAGAATAAAGTCTCCTTTTATAAGCAATGTAGGCCTATCTATACTAATAATAAATCTGTAGCCGAAATTTTTATGGTAATTTTCGATTTTCCAAAAATAATTGGCCCTAACATATATAATTAACCACCCTGAAACCGAAAATCGCTTTTTTGAAATTTTTCTGTCTGTCTGTATGTTTGTTACCTTTTCACGCGATAATGGCTGAACGGATTTCGATGAAAATTGGAATATAAATTAAGTTCGTTGTAACTTAGATTTTAGGCTATATGGCATTCAAAATATATTATTTAAAAGGGGGGTTATAAGGGGGCCTGAATTAAATAAATCGAAATATCTCGCTTATTATTGATTTTCATGAAAAATGTTACATAACAAAAGTTTCTTTAAAAATAATTTCCGATAAGTTTTATTCCTTGAACAATTTTGATAGGACTGATATTTAATGAGATAAATGAATTTTAAAATTAAAATAACTACCATCTAAGGCCGTGTAATGAATTAAAAAAACAAATGACTTCGTCTATAAGGGGCCTTGGACAGCAACAATCGAAAGCTATGAAATATAGCCTACAGAGAATGTTTCTGTGTTTGTATGAAATAATATCGGAAGCTAAATTAACCGATTTGTATGATTAATTATTATTTCACCACTGGAAAGTGTAGTTTCTCTAGATGGACATAATGCTATAATGTTATTACAGTAACTTCTGATATAATATAATATGATATAATATGATATGATATGATATGATATGATATAATATAATATATATATAATATAATATAATATAATATAATATAATATGATATAATATAATATAATATGATTTATTTGAAGGGTTCAGAACTATAGTGGGCCAAGCGCCATTTACTGAATACGTAGAAAACAAGGGTTAAAATTAAGTTATTACCATAATATAATGGAAACCTATAACAAGTAAAATAAAATATACACATTAAATCTAAATGATGTCAATCTTCATTAAGCTATGGTTGCATGTAATACAAATTAAGAAACATGTTAAAGGAATTGTCATTGCACCAAATGAGTGTCTCTGGACCAAAATGATCGCATTTTAATTATTTGGATGCAATTTAAATTAAGTAACATATTAAACTGTTTATCCTTCTATCAAACACGAATGTTCCCTGGATAAAATGTTCTATTTTATTTATGTAATTACTTTATATTTATTTCTAACGGGTGCAGCGGAGCGCACGGGTACGGCTAGTATCAAAATAAGATTACGTTAGGATCCCTGTACTTCTGTTAAAGAATATCGGAAAATTCATGTTGTTTAGCTATAAAGCCTTACAGACCTGTATTACTCTGTGCGGAATAATTATTACAAAAAAAAATATTTTGAGGAATAACTGTCGGCCTATTTCTCTTCTAAAATATTCTAAAAAATCCTCAACTTTTTTTTTTTGAAAGACGAAACAATTAATATATTACTACAATTTACAAGTCATTAATTAAAGCACTAAAAGCGAATGGGTATTTTTGTAGTTGCGATAGAGAATATCTAAATATTTTTTTGCTATATTATTAGAATTTACAAAATGATTATAGTTAATAATTTAATAAATTTGCATTATTTAACAATAATATTAAACATTTAAACTAGAAAATGTGTCCTATAACGAGCCTTAGTATGCCTGTGTTTATTTCCAGAATGTTTAATTTAAAATAATTTATTTGTGTACGGTATTATTTATAAACTGTTCAGGGAATATGGCTTATCCCTATTTCTTCTAAAAGACGAAAACAGTAATTAATATATTACTATAATTTATTGATCATTAATTAAAGAAGTAAAACTTGTAATAATGTTACGTAATTATATATCGTTGTATATCTGTTAGAGAATATATCTGAAGATCGATATTGCTGTTGTATTGTAATCTCAGAATGATAAATTTCAAAAGTAGCTTACGCACTATTTAAGAATGGCAGTAAATATTTAAATCTAAAAATGTATTATATAATATATTCTTCTTCCTATCACGTATTAAGCCTGTTTCGGTCTCACTCCATTGTTTTCAGCGGACGGCCCAAAGATCTTGTTCCTAAAGGGCTGTAATTTAATGCTTGCGTGGTATCCTTGTTCAAGGCATCCTGAGTATATATGAGATTTCATTTATGTCTGTAATTTTTAATTTTCCCTAAAATTGGATCAATATTTAATTCTTTCAAATTATCCAGTTTTTTTCTTCTTGTCTAATGTAGTATAGCCAGCGGTTCTTCTTAAAAACTTCATTTCATTGGCAGTGATTCGGTGTTCATAACATTTACGTATGGTCAAGCTTCACTTCTATACATGAGAACAAATCTCATAATGTTTCATAGGCTTTAATTCTTTTATGTTTTGGACAAGAGGTTTAAAAATTTATTAATGCTATTCATTGCATAGTTAAAGTAATTCAATTTTGTAGAAATATCTTTTCCTTGTTCATAGCTCAAATGATAACCCAAATATTTAAAACATGAGATTGTCCTTCAGGTTTATTATAATGGCAAAATTTTCTGCGGAGATGATTTTTAAGCATTTTTAATGAAAATAATGACATCATATTTTTCTTGTAAAGCGTAAAAATAATTTATTTCAGAAGGTAATACAGTTTCTTATTGTGACTTAATGATTACTTTTATAATTCCGTTTAATTTTATTACTATGACGTTTCTGTTTGATATTAAAATAGTGAAATTTGTTTTTATTGGACCCTAATTAAAGCGGTATAAAATAGATTAATACTATCTGTTAATCTGTAGTTTTATTAAGGGATATGATCAGATTGTAGTTCATAATTTCATCAGTTCGCATTATTTAAGAAAGATAGTAAATATTTAACCTAAAAACAAATAAGGTATTTATTAGTTTATTTATTTATGTCTATAACAGGGCAAAGCCCCAATTACAACAGACAGTACAGACAGTTGTTTAAAAAACATAAAATTGCATATAAGCTTAACATGAAAAAAGAGATAAAACAGATACAAATGCAAGATACGAGTGTAATTACAAAAAAAAAAAATAATAAAACAAATACTACCTAAATAAAAGACTCAGATATAGATATAAATGAAAAATGCCAAATAAAAATAAATTAAAAAGAGTTAAGTATAGATACCATAGCCAAAAATGTAAAATGTAGCTATAATTGGCAAATTACAGAGTAAATATAACACTATGTTAATAAATTCAATATACAGTATTATATAGTAGGCCTAATAAGCTTAATTTTATTTATTTAAGAAATTCACTACTACACTATACTTTAAACGTTAATATTATAGAACCTATGTAGTTTTTATTTTCATTAATATTTAATGTAAATTATTTATTATAGGAATAATGGATCATTATTGATAGTGTCTTCTTCATAAAACTTTAAATGCATATTCTCTAAATTTGCCAAAAAGTTAATAGGCCTATAGTTTCTATTAGGCCTATGTTAGTAGAACTTAGTAGAACTGTTTCTGTATTTTGTTTTATTTAATTGGCTGTGTTAATTTATTAGAGTGACAAATAGGATAAAAATCATATTATAATGCAACAAATGAATTAAATTTCAGAAATTAATTATTCCTGCAGAATTTAGAGATACAAAGTATATTTATAATTACATTCGCATATTACGTAACATATTTGTATAGAATTCAGACTTTAATGTCTTTCAATATAGTAGGCCTAGGCTATTTAATTTAAGCGTAGGATTTGTCGCATTAATTTTTATCCGTTAATTGTAGTGCATTTACTTTATTGCTGTATAAAATATATACAAAAATTTGTGATGCTGAAAAAATCTGTTCGAAACGGAAGTAGGCCCTACAAGTTTTCAGCAATTTTTTCACTTTAAATTTTATTTCAGCATGCTTTCTGTTTACTTTTTTTTTTTTTGTTTATCTTGTTCCAATTCGATATTTATTACTTAATATACATATTCGGAAAATATGAAGAAGAAATGTTACTTGAATATTAATTTATACATGCATTTTATTTACATTCCATTTCACCATAGTCACTGCCTGTTCTGAAGCGTTGTATGAAGACGGTACAAACTCTAACAATTACATGGAAAAAAAGAGCAAAGAACGCTTGTCAATAATCTGTGCTTTGTCATTTTTTTTATCTTTTTTAATAGACTATTCATTTATCTAAACTGTGGTCTCTCCTGGGATTATCTTCCGTACACTACCTTCATTTTCCTTTCTCGTGGTGCTATATGCTTAATCCTCCGTCCAATCCATTTACGTCTTCACTAATGTTCAGACATCTTGTGGTTCTGTATATAATTTACCATTTTTCCGAATTCTCCGTTTTTGGATAATGGGAATTTTATAGATTCAAATAATCTTAACATTTTCCTTTTGAATAGCTACCACTTTATTTCTTTTCGTCTGGTTAATATATTCAGTTTACATGCACATGAGTATTGCTTGAATATTATATCCATTTTATATAATATATGTTCCATTTAACCACATACAATAACTTAGGTAATTTAATGTGCTGTATTAAGAATGTACAAAATGTAACGATCTCTTGAAAGAAAGGAGAATTATCTGTGTTAGGCCTATAAGCTGTGGACGCTTTGTTCTGCTGAACAATGAATGAAATGACAATTTTTCCTATTACGTAAGTTTCGCTAATATCTGTCCTTTGTCAGCTTAGATATTTTTAGTATTGTATTACCAATATATTACCTAAATTGTGAACTCTCTCAAGTCTTTTCTTCCGTAAACTAGCTTCATTTTGCTTACTTATGTTGCTCTCATCACCCGTGCAATTAATTTAATTTCAGACATCTTTTTATTCTCTATACAAATTAAGTTATAAATAGCCTATCGCCAATTTTCATAATTCAGTGTTGTATAATGGACAAGTACGTAAGTTACCTGGTAGACCGATGCTGAGTTGGCTTTGGTGATCTAGTCTCTGTAAGTAAAAATAGGATTGGATAAGGTTTTTCTTTTTGATACGGAAGAGGTGCTTTAGTACGCGTATTGTACTCTACTTTCGCTATACTGCGAATGATTTCTGAAGTTTAAACAGTCGGGATCTTGTAGATACATATTTTCTTTATTTTAGTAGGTTATTTTACGACGCTTTGTCAACATCTTAGGTTATTTAGCGTCTGAATGATATGAAGGTGATAATGCCGGTGAAATGAGTCCGAGGTCCAGCACCGAAAATTACCCAGCATTTTCTCATATTGGGTTGAGGGAAAACCTCAACCAGGTAACTTGCCCCGACCGGGAATCGAACCCGGGCCACCTGGTTTCGCGGCTAGACGCACTAACAGTTACTCCACAGGTGTGGACTCTTGTAGATATGATAACTCAGATGTGAATACCATCTAAGTTATATTATAGTCGTAAGGTTTCTACAGAGTCCCACTAGGGTCCTTTGAACCCCCCCCCACCCGAAAACATATTATACGTCCCCTCACTAACACCATCTGCACGTTAATAACAATACTATATCACGCCGCACCGTGTTAGGTGAAAACTATTTAAATTATTATAGTAACCATTGAACTGGAGAGTGATTGTGGTATGTTGAAAGGAAACCGGGAGAACCCCGAGAAAGCCTTCAGAAATCTGCTCGCCACAAATGCGACTCGTTATCGCCAGGATTCGAACTTGGATCTGCAGTCATCGTAAGTCAGTACTCTGCCAACCGAGCTACCAAGGCAAGTAACGGTAGCTTTCTATTGCAGATGTGGATACAGTCAAAATGTTGTATAATTGAAATTCGAAAAGTCAAGTACGGAGATCATGAAGGCCATTACATTGTAACAGTAGGTGCCATAGGTTGTTTTATTGGTTGCATTATTTCATAAGTGTGATACTAAACTCACTCCCTTTAAACAAACGTGGTGACTGATTCGCTACGACATTAAACTAATTGTTTCAGTTTTTTGTCGGCTCTGTGCAGAGAAACAGGTGTTAATCCTCGACTAATGACCGAAGATGTGATCAAAGAACACGAACCTTTCCAAGCTTTGATCACAGTTGGTGCACACCACTGACTCTCGGCATAGAAATCGTTCGGCGCTAAAACGATTGCATTCCAGCTGACTTATGTAGTGTGCTGCTCTCTATTAACACGTTTGTGTACTACACACGTACTGTGGGGAAATTTTAAGTAATTAGAACATTTTTTGAAATCGGGAAATCAATCGAATTAGTTATGAAGTAATTGCAGTTGAATGTATGTACTTCCTATATAATTTAACTATTTTAGGTTATAAGTAAATTGTAACTTCTCTATTAATTGTAATTACGCTATAGTTAGATTCCGCAACAGTCGTGTAATATGTATCATCATCATAATCATCATGTCATCACAGTTGAAGGCCCAGTGTCCTGTTATGATCTCGACATCTGTCGACAGGAAGTTCTTTAAGGTGACGCACTACTGAGTGTTATAATTTCTACAATTTTCATTGTACGTTCTTGAAAATGTTACACGTGTTAGATATTTCTAACCTATAGTCGCAACGCTGTTATTCCCGACGTGACTCCTCCTCTTTGCTTACGCCGTAGGAAGTGAAGGCTCTATAAAGTCTAGGTACGTAGTATCGTTCACCATTTTTGTTCTTTCGTTGCTGAGCTACTATCATGTCGTAGCTCCTATGATAATAAATCAAACTCACTGTAATTGAGAAAATAATTTAGCGGCAAATAACGTCCTCATGTGCTCTCTGCGAACGCCAACGAAAGAGCCAAAATGGCGGGCGATTATATTAAGTATTTATCGAGCCTTAGGAAATGCATAACGTCATCAGGGGTGAATCATAAGACGCACATGTTTAAATGTAGCAGACCTGCAACGTGATTGGCTGCTGGAAATAAGAGCGACGGGACTATAAATGTGCATACATTTTTTGTTGTAATTTTTGTGTTTAAAAAATGTGCCCAGGAAAGTTAAATAGGCCTATTTGTTACTTAAAAATAGTATTTTATATTTTTAGTAATATTTAGTCTGTCTGGACATGGTTACGTTTCTCTATGCGACATCACAGAACCGAACCATAAATCATAATGAAAGAAACTCAATTTTTCCGATAAAAGTTTAGTTGAATAAAGATAATAATCAATTTTCTAAAAGTTTAAAATGAAGATAAGGCGCCCTATATAAAATGGTGCATTGGTTCCTTTTCTGGTCAATATAATTCATTAGTAAAAAAAAAAAATTGAACTTTCTTTTCAACTTCACTGTCCGACATAAAGAGTTGCAGCTTTCTTAACCATAATCATATGTGCACATGGATGCAGTATATTTCATGCACAGATCTAATGTGAATATATGTGCAAAGTTTCATGACTCTAAATATTGTCTATCATCTGATATAGGCCTATTCTTCTGCTCCGAACTTCTCTTCCTTTTACCATTCCTTCCAGTGCATCATTCAGTGGTCAGTTTCTTCTCAGCCAATGACCCAACTAATTTCTTTTTCTCTTCCTGATCAGTTTCAGCATCATGCCTTCTTCACCCTCTCTTTCTAGCACAGTTTCATTTTTTATTCTTTCTGTCTATTTTATCCGCTCCATTCTTCTCCATATCCACATTTCATACGATTCTAGTCGTTTCTCTTCACTTCGTCGTAATGTTCATGTTCCTGCTCCATATTGTTATTTAACAGTCCAGGCCTCACATCCATGTGGGTATTAGACTACTAAAAGGTGATATAGGCTTACATGTCTTTCACATTTTTTTTTCAACTTAAGTGTTTTAAGGAAGAGGATAAACCTTCATTTTGAAAAGATATTTAACCACAAGACAAATGAAAAGTGTTGATAAATTCTACTATATTATATCAGTATTTATTGCAAACTGAATAGGTCTAGTTTTGGGGTAGGTATACCTATTCTTTTATCATTATTTATTAGAATTTTGCATGCACAGTAGAACCTCTATTATCCGAGGTAATCAAGGGGGTGGACTGGACTGTTAATCGAAAATATCGGATAATCCGTATCATAAAATATTTTCGTAAATTAAGTGCATAACACAGTTTCATAATTTTCACTGTGATCTTTTGTTTAACATGCTAGAGAGTGAATCAGAAGTTTACCGGTAATAATTTAAGTCTGGTTGTCAACAACGGTTTTATAAGGGCCAAGTAAATTCCTTGCGTTGATTCTTTGTGGAAAGATAGGAATAGTAGAGGTTTCTTGTAGATTTACAGATTTTATACACTTCATTCTTGTTTTTAATTGAATCGCGCACATTTGTAATGCCAATCTCGTATTCTGTTGCGAGAGGTGCAGCGAATTCTCATTTCGCAAACTGATAAATTATTTATTTGTATTTTTATTTTGATACTTAGTAAAATACTTTGACACCTGTGGAAGATATTTTGGAGAGAAATTATGAAGTACGAGCACTCAAACAGTAGAACAAGGACTGGATGCTGCACGGGTTTGCTCTAAATTTTGCGGAAGTTTTTGGGACCATTTCATTGAAAGCAGGTCGTGATTATTTTACAATTTGGGAAAAACAACTTCAAGTAGGCCTAGCGGTAATTGTTCCCATTGCTGGCAGTACACTTGTAATATGTAAGGTAAAGACTTATAATAATAGACTCTAGAAAAGATTAGGTACTAGTATAAGGTATATCACTACATACTTTTTTCCGCAGCAGAGAAAGAAAGAATAGAGTGAGAGAGACAGCCGGATAATCCGCTGATCGCTTAATAGGGTGACGGATAATCGGGGTTCTACTGTAATTGAATCTTTTTCTTTAAAGCATTTGCCTTATTAGATGAGGGCTTTAAAGCGGATTTGCCACTTTTTTATAATATTTATTTGCTGAAATTTGTAATGTATTTCCTGAGTCCGTCACTATAACTTGATCGCCTATATACGAAATACGAAATACGAAAAGCCTTAAATCCCATAAGGGCAACGGCCTCCTACATGAGAGTGTAGGAAGAGCTGAAGGTCTACTACACTTGGGGAGCCAGTCCAAGAGAGCTTACACTATACTTACAAACTAAACACATAAAAAATTATACTAACTTAACACAAAAACAATACAGACTAAACATATAAATTATGCAAACTAAACATCCACACAAAAATATGCAAACTGAACACATAAATTATAATCCGAACACAACTGTCCACACTAAACACACGATAAAAGAAAAAGAAAAAATTGCACAAACTGAACACATACATAATCTTAACTCACACACAAACTAAATACCAATTGCACACATAAATTGTACAGCCTAAACACCCATACTATCTAAACTAAACGCAAAAAAACGATACAATTGAACACAAAAATTATACTAACTAAATACATGAACTATACCAACTACACACGGAGTCAAACTATCCCAACTAAAACACACAAAACCATACAATTGAACACAAAAATTATACTAACTAAATACATGAACTATATCAACTACACACGGAGTCAAACTATCCAAACTAAAACACACAAAACCATACAATTGAACACAAAAATTATACTAACTAAATACATGAACTATATAAACTACACACGGAGTCAAACTATCCAAACTAAAACACACAAAACCATACAACTGAACACAAAAATTATGCTAACTAAATACATGAATTATACCAACTACACACGGAGTCAAACTATCCAAACTAAAACACACAAAACCATAAATTGAACATTTTTTACTAACTAAATTCTTATACCAACTACACACGGAGTCAAACTATCTAGGCCTACATAAATATATATATTTTTCTATTCTTATCCATGAACGATAGATCAAAACGGATTGCGTTTTTGAAAATGTCTCATTTATTAACTCTTTCATTCGCTATTAGGTATGTCCCGATCTGTCTTTTGCGGTTTGGTCGTGGCAAGCGATTGAAATCCTGTAAAACGAGGGAAAGTAATATTACACATGGTTTAAGCTAGAAAATAAATAATTATATTGTCGCGAAAGTGCACAAATTGAAAAATTTTATTTGTGCGAATTGCAAAATCCTTGTGCAATATTATAAATAATTGTGCAGAAAGATAAAATTAATAAAGTAACTTGTGCAGAAACAAAAAATTATGTTATTTGTTTCTTGGAGTTTTATTACTTTCAATCCATCTTATCACACTCTAGATACACTTATCTAAGAAAATCATTAGGCGTAGGTAGCCTATGTTTAGAATCAATTACTGCTGAAATTACTTCACATTAAAATACGTTATTTTATGGACACTCTAAACATTGAAATTCTTTATTAGTAGGCCCTTCAAAATTTATTGTTAGCAGAGTCGTAACTCTTTTTGCTGAAATGAGGTTTCTAATTCCAGTTTTTACAAGATTCATGCAACTAAATCATAGCTCAAAATATACAGTGTGCGATGGAATTGAATAAATCAATTAGCAGAAATTGTTCACTTAATTTATATGAACTGCATCGACTCTTTGAAATCAATTCCTGAACATCTATCGCTCAATACTTCTTTGAACATTGCCCGTGCCATTAGCATTTCATTTTAATTCGGATTAGTTCAAACACATCTCTGATTTCATTTTCTCCATTACCACCTACGTTTCTGAAGTCCTACATTCAAAGTTTGTTTCATATTTTTGAAAACCGACAATTGCGACTGTGGCTTAAACTCTGATATTACATGTTTTTTATGTATAATTTCACTTCGATTGTAAAATAGGGATAGTTTTTTTAGGTAGATCAGTATTTGTTCCTTCATTTACATATAACATGTCTCTATAAAATACACCATAAGGATTAAGTTATTAGCATCCAAGACGGAGTTGCATCGCTGTTACACGAAAATCTGTCAGTTTCATCCTACTGATCTCTAATAATAAAGTCACAGTCTAGTATATACAATCGCGAAGCTCAATACGTAGTAAATATGCAAACATTAGATAGTTGCTCACCACTAGGATCGCTAATATCGCCTCATTTCAGGCAATACAAAATAGCACCGTCACAGTCTATTGTTTCTAGCACCTTCAAAACTCAAGCTTCGTGACTGTATATAGTAGACTGTGATAAAGTTGTTGAGCGTTAAAAATACGTATTTCAGCACACTTTTTATACCTGAATAGACCTGTTACTTGATTTATTTCTGACAACTTTTCCATGTAACATTTTATTGTAAAAATGGAAACTATAATGTTGCAAATAATATTCCATACTTTTTTACACTCTGTAAGCGAGACCTATATATTACTGCTGCAAATTTGTATGATCCTTTTTCATTTACATAGGCCTTATTTTAGTCGCGAGAAAGTTAGTCTCACTCACACAACCTCTTCAGGTTACATCTAATTAAAATCTATTCCTTTCGTTATTCATTTTCAGATATTACTGTATAAATCCAAACTGCGAAAAAGCGTGGATTTGATCGTAATGTTTCAAAGCGACAGTTCCATGGATTACGAGACTGTCTGGTCGCCTACGTAATACGTGGAAGGTCTTTGTATCGATTCGTTTTTCTGTTCACAAAAATGACACCGAGGTTACACCTAAAGTTGCCGCAAGGTGTCATACTTCGTCTCCATTACTGATGAAATGGTATGAAAATAGTTTCACAAAAGCCTTTATCAAAATTTGAAACAAAAATTTGTGAAAGCTTCAGTAAGGTAATGACTTGGATTTTAGTTACTTAAGTCCAGATATTCATTTATCTCAAAATCAAACGTTGAAAACAAAAATATTTTCCTTTTAACACGACCTATGTATTGTACAGTATCATCACAGTCTAGTACATACAGTCACGAACCTCAATACGTAGTAAATATGCATTCATAGATAGTTGCTCACCACTAGGATCGCTAATATCGCCTCATTATAGACAATGCGAAATAGTACCGGCACAGTCTATTGTTCCTAGCACCCTCACAACTCAAGCTTCGTGACTATATATACTAGACTGTGGTATCATGTTAATGTTTAGCAACGCGTCAAAGTTTTCTTTCTTAGAGATAAAATATCCGGCCCGATTTCATAGAAGCTGTTTGAATGAAATTTACGTCTCTGTATGGAGCCACCAACTAATTGAACAACCTATTGACCTTACCTTTTCTAATTTTCCATTATGATGTATTAGAAAGAAAATATATTACCCTTTTTAGCGTCAGCCGTATTTAGACCTATTTATGTCAGAACGGATAATTGTACAGTAAGAGTTTTTTGCTTTCAGTGAAGAAACAAGTATTTTTTTATTAATGATATAGTTTTTTTTATTTTTATTTAAAACTAGTTTTTTTTATTTAAGCAACTTTAAAAGTGTCAGCATGCTTACCTAATATGAAGATCTGAATTGACAAACATCCCAAGTCCAAAATATACCTACCGAATTTGACTTCTTACCTGACACATGTTATGTTCTGCATAGGCTGCTATTATGTAAAAAAATATGTCCCAAGTTCGACTCTAACCCCATGTTTTTTGATCATAAAATATTATTTTGTATAGCTTTTTGCTCTTCTGAATAAATTACTTCAGTGGACTTGGGATGTTTGTCAATTCAGGTTTTATATATATATATTTTTTAAAATCCACCACCAACAGAAGCAAGCTTCCAATTAGCCTATAGGTGGCTTACAAGGATACACATACAAAACACATAATAAGAAAAAAACAAAACAAACAACACAAACGAAAGAAAGAAAATACAAACTGTAATAGATGCTATAATATAATATTGCAGTTAATATAGTGCCAAATGCCAATATAATAATGTAAAATTATTTCAAAAGTAGAGTAAAAAACATTATAATACCTACACTTCTTCATAATTTAAATATCTAAGGAAATACAATTCTTTTTAATATTGTATGAAATTTTTCAACTGTTAAACTGAAATCTAATTGAGAATCACAGTTTAAAGACAGAGTTGTATTACATATAACAAACAACGGAGAGTTCTTGAAGAAAACAGTTCTAGGAATTGGAATAACAAAATGTTGCCTATGACGTAATTCTGTTCTTTTTACATTGAACTGACGGAATTGAAGAAAATCACAGTTATTCAATATACCGTTAACAGTCTTATAGAGTAAAATTTGACTATATATTAATCGTCGAGATTTTAAAGTTTTATAATTAAATTCAAAAAGTGACTGATTATATATTACAATGAATCAACATTTACAGTTAATTGTTATGAGGTAAATGTATAGACCGAGTGCACAGTTACCAATTTTTTCCAAGAAACTTTTTAAATTCAGCGACAGCATTTTCTATAAAGGAAAAGGGAATTACTGGACAACTATAGTAGGCTAGACTATAGTCCAACGTTACGAATGAATGCAGCCTCTGGAATTCAGACACTGAACTATCTTGTAATATAGCCTAGAGCACAGTCTAGTATATACAGTCGCGAAGCTCAATACGTAGTAAATATGCAAACATTAGATAGTTGCTCACCACTAAGATCGGTAATATCGCCTCATTACAGGCAATGCAAAATAGTACCGTCAGTCTATTGTTTCTAGCACTCTCAAAACTCAAGCTTCGTGATTGTATATAGTAGACTGTGGCCTAGAGCTAGTGGTGAAAATTAAGACCAACTGCCGAGAACCATGTAAACGTCTTTATCTAACCAACGAACATTCTGTCGAATGGATTACTCTATTCTAGCAATGGAAGAGAGACAATACAAAGTTTGTTGATGTGTCTGTTGTACAATGAAAGAAAGTTGTGATCTTTTTTTCCAGTTCCAAATAAAATATAGAACGCGAAGTGTTCATGTTCAGTGAGCTTAGCAACCTGAACCCGTAGATCCGAACTTGTGTGTTTTGTGCCACAAGCTCGATTCTATGGGTCTAGGTAACTAACGCGAATTCTACCCGGCCGCGGCGCAGGAAAGAAGATTGTCCTAGTGGAGCCATCTGTTGAAAGATACACATACGCTATCATAGAGACCTGGTGCCATCTATGATAGATCTTGCTGAACTACAAGACGATAAATAGTGAGTATATGATTATCGAGGATGTGGACAGAACCTATTGATATTGTGTTGTGCTTTTTATATCGTTTTCGAACTTGTAGGAAAGTTATTTATTCCTTCCAAACTGTAAGATCTGAAGAATTTAGTTACGTAGCATAGTTGTCGGAAATTAAGCATGTTATCTTCTTTAAAAGTTTGATCTTAGTAGCTATATCGTTACTAGAGTCCGGATTTTTATGTATTACAAATTTTTTCCTTAGCAGGCCTACACAAAAGACAACAACACAATTCTAACAAATGCAAAATTCAGACACAAAACCTAATTTTAAAACGCACATGTCACAACAGAAATACCGTTTGACTTGTGATATATTTCTATAAAATGTATATCTACCCGTATAGAACGCCAATTAGCAATAAACTCTTTTTTTTTTTAAATTTGACTTACGGGTTTCTAAAAAACCGATTTATTTATGTACATATTTTTACAGTCATTATTAATACATAAAAATCCGGTTTCTAATTCATTACAATTGTGGTTTTGTAATCTTTTCTACTACATTTTATTACTATACTATTATGATTGGTAAGAGTTACAGATATTTTGTTTAGCAAATTTGATTATGGTTGATAAAAACTGCAGATATTTTGTTTAGCAAATTTGATTATGGTTGATAAAAGCTGCAGATATTTTGTTTAGCAAATTTGATTATTGTTGGTAAGAGCTGTAGATGTTCTGTTTTGCGAGTTTGATTAGGGTTGGTATAGCTGCAGATATTCTGTTTTGCAAGTTTGATTAGGGTTGGTAAGAGCTGCAGATATTCTGTTTTGCAAGTTTGATTATGATTAGTAAGAGCTGCATATATTTTGTTTAGCAAATTTGATTATGATTGGTAAGATCTGCAGATATTCTGTTTTGCAAGTTTGATTATGGTTGGTAAGAGCTGCAGATAATTTGTTTTGCAAGTTTGATTATGGTTAGTAAGAGCTGCAAATAATTTTGTTTTGCAAGTTTGATTATGGTTGGGAAATTTGGAGATATTCTGTTTTGGAAGTTTG
Source organism: Periplaneta americana (assembly GCA_025594305.2). Classification (NCBI taxonomy): domain Eukaryota; kingdom Metazoa; phylum Arthropoda; class Insecta; order Blattodea; family Blattidae; genus Periplaneta; species Periplaneta americana. The sequence goes on from JAJSOF020000011.1 coordinate 27,156,425, forward strand.
ATTATGGTTGGTAAGAGCTGCAGATACTTTGTTTTGCAAGTTTGATTATGGTTAGTAAGAGCTGCAGATAATCTATTTGCAAGTTTCATTATGGTTTATATATATATTCACATATTGACACGTATTAATTCTTTAGACCAATAAATTTATTAATGCTTACTTTAGTTTGAATTACTGGTTTTCGACTTCTTTTATACTTACGGACAGTGAATAGGAGGTAAAAAAATTTCTGTTGGTGAGAAAGTGAAACAAAAGCAAGAATTATATATTTCGAACATTTATTCTTTTAATATCCTACAATTATTAATAAACATATAATCAGTAGACACTAAACATTAATGTTGCATCTACCCTAACTGCGTAAGTCGATGTAAAGCTCCTGTTTGCCTCTCTGCAATAATCTCTTCATGTTGCGGGAAACAAAGTTGTTACTGCAAGAATGGGGCATCAGTCTCCAGCCTTTTCAGTTCTTGTATCTTGCCTGACTGCTAAAGTGACTGATATTTTCACGCATAAATACATAGTCGAAATATTTACCAACCATTTTAGAACTTTCTCTTTCAATGCTATCTTATAAAGGAGATAATGTTTGGATTATAATGTTATTTAAAAGTTGGTTTTTTCAGTGGAAAATGTGATACAATCTCGTAACGAACATTTGAAAACTTAAGGTAAGCTCGACTCTAAAAATGTCAGATTTCTTCAAAATTCCGGTAAATAATGTTTTTGTCTCACCTTGGAGCTCATTTCTTCTAGTTTTAAAACATATAAAACTGGTACCCATTGTCTCAATAATTTCATAATTAGTTGGGCATTTATAATATAAGCGGACTATACTTTCTATACCTTACGCCATCTTCACTGTCTGTTTTCTCCTATTTCACATTTTCCGACATTTATTATCCTTCTGACGGACAAAAAGTAGATTTCAATTGAGCAAAAGACTTCATTGAGGTACGATATTAAAGCTTAAACATGTGGTTATGTTGTAAACTAAAATATTATTTTCTATCGATTATAATTATTTTATTTCAAAAGTACACAAATATAGCCTATAATTCTAACTTGCTTATATAATGTGGCATATCTTTCGAATGGTTCAAGATAAATAATTTTAGTATGTTACATTATTCTCCATAGGTAGGGGATCATTTTGGCTAAAGAAGTTTTATCCTAGGTCAATTTCTAATGGAGTTAGGTCGGTCCGAAATTTTATTAATATTTTCTTCCACAAAAAAATTATCTTTGGACATCAGGGCTGTTGGAATATAACAGTATTCAAAAAACAAACTTTGTAAGTATTTTCTTACTGAATAGAGTGCAATGCAGTAAACTGAAAATGTTAACTTTATTGTAGAAATTTAGAAATTGTTAGGCCTACGGTTTTGTTTCTCTTCAGATTTGTAGAATCATTACTTATCTTCAGATATTTAGTTACTTTAATCACAAATATAGGCCTCTTAGGCAATTAATATTACTAGTCATTTTTTTTATTTTTACCTATTGTGATTTTATATCTGTACTTATATTTTTTCTTCCCCTTTTCGAGTGTATATTTGTAATATCTGCAATATTTATGTTTGTACTTTTATTTATTTTTCTTGTTTCTTCTCTCTGCATTTATTTTTGTGTTTGTATTCTTTGAATGATCATTATTTTTTCTGAGATATATATAGGCTATAATATATAATATTTAGGGTAGAAGGGTACCGATGCACCAAAATGTAAGAAGTGATTCTACATATTAAATAATATAACAAAACTTTTATTAAGTTTTCCTTCGATAAAGCAGCGTTAAGCAAGAAAAAATACTCTTTGCTCAATGTTTGCAGCGCTCTATTGCGGTAATGGCCCGAGAGAAATGGCTGATTGCTATACAAGCAGATAGCTAAAAATAATCTGAACAGTTAATATCTTCAATGTTTTTTACAAATTGAACCGTTTAGCCATTAATTTTAATTGAATAACTGCGAAAATCGTTAAAATAAATCTTGCAACGCAGCGCCGACTGCAGAGGAGGAGAGGAAGGTGAAGAGTGCAGGCCGCGCTAGATAGAGTTATTACAGTAGCCGTGATGTTGTCAGATGTTTGTAGAAATATAACGATTTCCTCTGAAACAGTGAATGTTAGAGTAAAAACTTATTTAGATTTTTCAAATCTTTCCTCATGATCTATTACCAGTTTCGTTTCGGTACAGAGGTAGTCCACCATATTAAATAAATATTTACCGCAAAGAAATTTTTCTCCATGGTAAACCTGGAAACTGCATGAATTTCCTCCTTAATTTTGGAGCTCAAGAGGTCTTCGTTACAAGCAAGCGCAATTTGATGAAGACTAAAACATTGACATTGTTCCTCCCGCCAAGTCTTCGGTTCCTAAACTTTTGTTTCAAGATGCAAGTTAGACATGAAGTCCTTGCAACTACTCATGCATTTTCTCTTCAGACAATGGCAATAATGTAATGATGGGGGATTGGTGATAGATGGAAAACATTCCCAAACATTGTCTTTGCCTACTACAGTACATATTCATAATGACAATCTGGACATGGAGACGGAAATTCCGACTTAAACTAAATCCAGAAAAATCACAGTCAATCATTGTGGGCCATTCACGTTTGTTAAGCGCTATTACCATACCAAATTTGTCCCCGATTAAAATACACGGCACCGAAATTCCGTTCATTGAATCAGTAAAGAATCTAGGTATTTATATGGATAAAAGTTTAAATTGGAACATTCAAGTTGCAGAAACCTGCAAAAAAGTATTCTCATTAATCCACTCGTTTACGAGATTGAAGAATTTTCTACCCTTTTCCATGAAAAAAAACGTTAGCGTAAACACTCGGATGCCCCACTTCGATTACTGTGATATTCTGTTTACTGACCTAAGCGTTACTTCGGCGCAGAGACTACAACGTGTTCATAATATGTGCGTCCGTTTCGTCTGCAATATTCGCCGGGCTGATCACGTAACACCATCCCTCGAAATGTTGTCCTGGCTCCGTCTAGAAGATCGTAAGAAAATCCACTGTCTTTCCCTTCTCTTTCACATATTGCATTTCTCCACTCCTGTCTATCTTGCGTCTCGTTTTCAAAATTTATCCACCCATCATAACCTAGACACACGATCACAACACTCCTCAATATTATCCATTCCCTCCCATCAAACATCCTCATATTCATCTTCTTTCACTGTGGCTGTTCCTCGAGTTTGGAATTCCCTACCGAGTAATGTCATTGACTGTCAGATATCAAACCAATTTAAGAATAGGCTAACGAAATATTTTTGTAACAATTCTTGTTAATAATAATAGCTGTTTCAGGTTTCTCAATGTTTAATGGTTATATATATCACAGATAAATATTTAAATTATCTCACCATTATTATTATTATTATTATTATTATTTTATTATTATTATTATTATTTCTTACAAATGTTTATTATTGTCACACTAACATTACTTATCCAACTTTCATTATTTACTTTCATGTTGTTTTATGGTCTAGATATTAATGTAATAACTATGTAAGCAATTGTATTCAATTAGAATTAGAATCTGGCTGGGCGGAAGAGAAGGCCTACTGGCCTTAGCTCTGCCAGATTAAATAAATAAATAAATTATTATTATTATTATTATTATTATTATTATTATTTATATTGTTTGTGCTGAACTGTAATTGGCCTCTGGCTGTTGTAACTTATTATTATTATTATTATTATTATTATTATTATTATTATTATTATTTATATTGTTTGTGCTGAACTGTAATTGGCCTCTGGCTGTTGTACAGTACATTAAATATAAGTAAATAAATAAATAAATTATTATTATTATTATTATTATTATTATTATTATTATTATTATTATTATTTATATTGTTTGTGCTGAACTGTAATTGGCCTCTGGCTGTTGTACAGCACATTAAATATAAGTAAATAAATAAATAAATTGTTATTATTATTATTATTATTATTATTATTATTATTATTATTATTATTATTATATTCCATGTGCACCTGGTCGAGATTTGAGCGTGAGCCTTCAGTATGGAAAACCGAAGACGTTGTGCTAACGGAGCATTGTTTCTTCCCGCTATATTCATTAAAATATTATTACAGCTTTGTCACTTGTTTCCCTAAATCATATCTTTACAAATTTATTGTAGTTTCAATGTGAAAGGAAAGAAAAGCAGGGATCGCTATAAGCCTATGGGTTAGAAACCCAATTCATTCTCCCTCAGCTAGTCTTAAAATAATGCATCTGCCCTTTTGACATCACTCAAAAGCTGCTTCACCACACCCTCTATATCAACACAACTCAACTCTGAAACGTTTCTTTGTTGTCTAGCTTGCTGAAACAATAAATCTCGGAATGTATTCATTCCTCTACGACGTTAATATTTTTTAACAGCAGGAACATTGTTAGAGTGTCGAAGGTCACCAGTTCAGCAATCTCTCTTTGGTTTTAGTGGTGCTGTATCAGCAATCCCTACTTTTTATGTCCAGTGTTAAGAGTTTGCGCTATAAATGTCGAAGAATTTTTCTGTCCATAGACGAAACAATATGAAAGTAACAAGGTGTTCTTTGTCTCCAGTAGAAATAATTGGATTTCAAGACAAAGGACTTTTCATTCATTTAGGACTCTATATTAATCGTATGTTCTCATGTGACGGAACCTAGCTTTAGCTCAGTTGGCGACTTGGGAGATTCGAGGCCAAATAAATTGTACGAGATTTTAGTGAACTGTGCGATCGTACTTAAGGTTTCGTTTTCCCACTCTTAGCCTTTTCCTCTCTCCATCTTCAGTTTATTTTTTAGGAAGATAAAAAGTAAGCGTAGCAACATTTTACATTTTTTTAATTCTCCTATTGGATGCTCCATCCACAGGGATTAAAGAGACAATAAAATTAAGAGATAGGGAACTTGTTTATGATATTTTTTCCTTGTACGAGTATCTTCAAATATTTATATTGCATTGACTTTAAATCAGCGTTTCTCAAAGTGTGTTCCGCGGAACCCCAGAAACTCGGAGTCCTAAAAGTTTTTAAATTTTATGTTAGGCCTTTAGCCTACTTGGAGGACATTACAAACTGTATACAAAAATTATGTAAATATGATTTAGAAATAAATTAAGCCGCCAATAATAATAATAATAATAATAATAATAATTTCTTTATATTTATATTTAATGTGCTGTACAACAACCAGTGGCCAATTACAGTTCAGCACAAAGAATATAACAAAAACATAATACAAAAATAAATATTACACATAAATACAATTACAATTAATTACAGTAATGACGATGAATGGATAAATAATGGATGACATTAAAATACATAACTAAGAATACTATGAGACAATGATAATTGAGTATAATGCCAAAAAGAATACATAAATGATAAATCGTTGCTCAAGAGCAAACTAAGTGACATTTTTAACGCATCTGGAGACACATGAAAGAAATTTCGAATAATATAATAATAATAATAATAATAATAATAATAATAATAATAATAATGCCTCACACATTACCGTATGAGCTAACTCTCTCGGTTAGTATTATTATTATTGTTGTTAATAATAATGTATTTGTATGTATTTATTTATTTACACTGCAAGTGGGCAAGCACCCGGTGGCAGTGGTATATACAATCTTAACAATACACAATAAAAAGATAATAATAAATAATAATAATAATAATAATAAAATAATAATAATAATAATAATAATAATAATAAAAATGTAGCACGTATGGGCGAATCCAGAAACGCATATAGAGTGGTTATTTGGGAGGCCGGAGGGAAAAAGATCTTTGGGGAGGCCGAGACGTAGATGGAAGAATATTAAAATGGATTTGAGAGAGGTGGGACATGACTGTAGAGACTGGATTAATCTTGCGCAGGATAGGGACCGATGGCGGGCTTATGTGAGGACGGCAGTGAACCTCCGGGTTCCTTAAAAGCCACGAGTAATAAAAAATAATAATAATAATAATAATTTTAATAATAATAATAATTTTTAATTATTATTGTTAAGTTTATTTATACACGCTTTAATAACCTGTCGTCAAATCGTGTGTTTAGGATCTATGAACATATCAATAGGCCGTATTTACTGTTGTCCAGTTCCTGTTGCTGTTGTCGTGTGTTGTAGTTGACTTGTGTTCGTAACTGTACCTGATTTCAGATTTTTATTAATGTTTATGCTATTGGTGACTGAGACGGTGATGAATCATGGTATGTATATTTCCAATCCAGCATTTACCTTTGTGACTGAGGGAAACAATGAAAACCCCTAATCAGATTGACCGGTCACGGGGTTTGAACCCAGGACCTCCCGAATGCGAGTCTCCCACGTTACCGTATGAGCCAACTTTCTCGGTTTACTGTTATTATTCTCATTATTATTTATCACTTTTATAACTGGAGTTTCTGCTTATGTGTCCACCGAAACGAAATAGCGAAACAGACTAAATGCAAAAGAAGAAATGAAGTTACATGTTTTCACCATAAAACCAGATACAAAATGAATCTGAAGGTTTAAAAACGGACACATTTTTCCCAATGAACAAAATTATTGAGATTCTAGTTTTCACGTGTTTGTTACTTACTTAATACTAGTAGAAATAATAAATTTTGAGTTGTTATAAAATTTCGTAGTACTGATTAATAGGTCTATAGCAAATCTGTAATTTGAATAAAATTTAAAATGCAAGATTTTGGCAATGTACAATATGTGTATTCTTAACACAGTTTCAGTTTAATAATAATAATAATAATAATAATAATAATAATAATAATAATAATAATAATAATAATAATATTTAATAATACAGTAGGTATAATAATAACAGTAATAATATTAATATTTATTTACTAAAATTTAAATAATTATTAAAATAATGACAGGGGAAATAACAGTTTAGCACATGACAATATCATTACAAGAACATTAATAATAAAATAGAAATTACAATAAAAGTACATAGGAATAATTAAGGACTTTCAAAAGTCAACATGATTAACTGGATCCAAGTTTCCAAAGATTTTGAGATATTCAAGGTTATACATTGGAGATAGACATAATTGATTCTGTATTGTAGTCAAAAGAAAAATGCATTCTGATGGGCTTTTTACTGAACTATGGAGTTAATCACATTGACCACTAAAATATGGTTAATTTTTATAATCAAAGAAACTTAGTGGAGTTAATCAAATAAATTTTCTTTGAATATTCTGAACGCCTCAATTATTAAAATAATGACAATTTGAAATATTATAATTGAAAATGAAAGATGGAATCTTATAAATGAATGTAATACAAATTATAAAAAAGATAACGAGAATAATAATGCAAAACATATCTAAACAACTGACATAAAACTTAACAAAAGAGTAATTAAATTTTAGTAGCCTTTCTACTGTACAAACGTAAATGGATCCAAGTTCTATTCCATGCAAATTGGTATATTTTAAGAATCTGGAGACGGGAGAGACAGATTTAGAAATTCCTATTGTAAAAAATAATAATGAAATTTTAAACTCTCAGCAGGAATACGACGACTGATATTGCTCAAGGTGGATTCACAATCAATATCACCACCAATGACTTTACAAAAAAATAAATAAGTACTTGACGTCTGGCAAATAAACTACAGCAGTTAAAATAGTTGCAGTTAAACTCATATTTATAATCAACGAAATTAGGTAAAAATCAATAACAACACAAGGAAATAAATTTTCTTTGAATATTCTCCATTCTCCTGTAGTCAGTGGAAAATTTCCATACTACACATGCATATTGAAGCTTGGATCTAACCAACGTATAGTATAAAATTAATAGACACATAGGAAGAAAAAGAATAATTATAGATCTATTAGATCAAGCATTCTTACTGAGTGGGTATAAATATATTGCACATGATCATAGAAATATAATTTAGAATCAAGTAAGACACAAAGATCTCTAATACAATCTTCCTAGTAATTAGGCCTATAACATTATTAAGAGAATAATTACATTTTAAGGAAGTAGCTTTCGAAAGAAATTACAAACGTTTTGGATTGATTGATTGATTGATTGATTATGATTCCATTTTCAACAGACTATAGTGCAATTGAATTGATATCACTTTGTCTTTTCGAATTTGACAATCAGCGAAACTATTAATTTTACGAAATAATAATAATAATAATAATAATAATAATAATAAACTACGGATTGCTCATATTTAATTTTCATTAGAAATTGCGGTACTCTTTGGGGATCGGACAAAAAATTTGATGGACTTTCTTGTATCTAGTATTTGAAACTTTCACGGTCATGGCGACCGATGTGGAACTGGTAACCGTCGAGCACATAATGCTTACATAACTAGATGCAAGGCCGTTGTCGCACTGACCTATAACAAGATAGCCAGCATTGCGTGTCTCTATTTTGCATTCAGATATGAGCAAATTCCCGTTTTCTGCTGCGCTTCCAACCCTCCAATGTCGATGTCTGAAATATATTGTGGCTTAACACAGACATATCACCATGTATTTGACCTGTTACTTTTATACTTATGCGTAAATTATTTTAGACTGCAGATTACGAAGGTTCTAATTGGCAATTAGTGTATTTTTTATATTATTTGCTTATTGTGTTTGTCTTATGGCCATGGACCATTGGCACATAGACAAGTTTGGTTACCACTCGACTATACATGTTTGTTGTGCTAGTTTGTTGACGTTTAGAACTGCGTTACTACTGTTGGGAACGAAAATGCGCTGCCTGATCATAACATTGGGAGTTGTTAATACTGGTAAATCAGCTTATTCTCTCCATTTGAGTGACCAGTTGTGAAGTTTGCTACAAGTGTGGAAAGATTAGATTTCTTCCTTGAAAAAAAGTGAAAATGGGTCGAAATTCAGTGAATGTGGACATAAAGTGGCAAATTATTGGAATGTGGAAGAATGACTTGAAATAATATCTAATTCTATCCCAAAATTCATCGATCTAAATACATCTATTCTGGAGTAATTATTTTCTTCCTACAAAAAATATAATTTTTTCAGCAAGTTTTCGTAACAGAAAAATTGTTATATAATCCAGAGTTTGAAATATAGATTGGATTTGCAGTGAAAAAGAACTTCATTTTTCACAGGCATTTGGTCCCTTTATAAATCAGGCTATTTCACATTATAAGGACAGGAATGAATCATCTATTTCGAAGTAGTGTCCTTAAACTTCTGATAGAAACTGTAGTTAATAGAAAGAATAAATTACTGTGAAAATAATGAAGTCAAACAAGCGAAAATGTTTAACTACTGCTATAGAATATCAAACAGTTTTAATTATAAGAAAGGCAACCGTCGTAGTTCAGGCGGTAGCGCGTTTTTCTACTGTTTCGGAGCTGCGCTCGGGCGTGGGTTCGATTCCCGCTTGGGCTGATTACTTGGTTGGGTTTTTTTCCGAGGTTTTTCCCAACCTTAAGGCGAATGTTAGGCAATTCATGGCGAATCATCGGCCTCATTTCGCCAAATATCTCGCTATCGCCAGTTCTATCGACGCTAAATAACCTAGTAGTTGATACAACGTCATTAAATAACGGAGTATAGAAATTATTGGGAAACTAAAGTAAGGTTCCAACCAGTCTTCGAGTAATTATATTAAAATAAAAGACAAAAACGATGTTCATTGATAGTCTTCTGTCCAAGGGTAAGGCCCCTCTCTGCAAACCCAATATTGTCCAATCTTTCCTCTTTTATGCCTTCCACATAGTCTCCACAGACGATCCATCAACCTGTATTATTGTTGTCTATCATTTGATAGACCTTCTTCTGCCTCGAACTTATTTCCCGTCTACCATTCCTTCCAGTGTAACCTTCAGTAGGCAGTGTCTTCTTAGCCAGTGACCTCGCCAATTTCTTAAAAATGATATGCAGCTGAAATATTAAAGATTGATCTTTTCTGAAAGATCGTCGAAAGATATAAGCAGCTGAGATGAAGCTTTGCGGGCAGTATTATTAGGTTTAGGAAAAATGAAAGACTTTGTAATAGAAGATACAATAATTATATTTCTTCGATTTAAATGAGAAGAAACTAAGGGATTAAGTATAGAGATATAAATGGATAGAATTTCTATAAAGATCAAGGTACAACAAAATGAGCATTAGGCATACATTGAAAAATGAAATACTGAAGATCAGTGGACCGATAAATATATTAAGAGAACTTTTGTGGTAAAGGGACTAGGACGAGCTGTAAGTTATGTATTTTTTGCTTGATTTAAATGGTTATGACACGTCATTTTTACTTAAACATTTTATTTGACTTCTTCACTTGTTCAAGCGAAATAAACTTTAGTGGATGATTGGCGAGAATTCTGGCTTATGGTCAAGGCTTCACAACGCGCCTTCACCTGCGACAACACGGCACAACGGATAACTATCTGTGCCATAGGATACACTGGCATTTGGCTTGTAGTGATGTCTTATTCAACGACGCTTTAAACTGCAGAATTTATTTATTTTTCAGCTTCAACGTGGGTGTTAAATGGCCGAAAAATTTTACTTGAACAAGTTTATTTTACTTACATATTTCTAAATGTTACAACTTTTCCATATGTCCGCCGAGTTAGATCTGTTGTAGCGCGTCTGCCTCCAGAGTCAGACATTTTCATGTAAAATTTCTACCTCGGGAGTAGGAGAGCTGGCGGTGCACAACTTCTAATCACTAGATTGTGCACCAATATGCCTGGATTAAATCCCAAATCTCTCTGCAGTGCATATGAAGAGAAGGCATACGTCACTGTTGATAGTGATTCGTCCGTCGGATGGGAACGTTAAGCCTGGCGGCCCCCTTGGTGCTATTCGACAGGAGTAGGATACGTGCCGGCACCGGGTTTCTCCTTCTCCCTTCCTTATCATAATCCTTACCCATTCCCTACACTACACTTACACGAACACGTACACAGACACTCACCCTAGTACACGATATACTGTAACTCTCCTCAGATACACATGCATAGAATGGCCCGCCGAAGTGGTGTGTAACTTGAAAATGGATCAGAGTCCTGCCATCTATCTGTACGCAATATGCGGAACCCGAATCAAGCAAGTGAAGTGGGTAGGCATTAGATACACACACAACTTTCCCATCTCGGAGGAAACCATGTTAAGAATTTTATCACACTTTTAAAATTTATCTTTACCGGGTTTGAAAACACGAACCCCAAATCTGTTAGCTTGGTAATGACTGCATGACACTTGGCTTATATACAGCGTGTGAATTGCACCTCAATCTTCGGATACTTGAAAGTTGACTAAATATTTAACATAGGCTAAATAAAATATTATGATGTTACAGGGAGTATCACTTACACGTGAACAAATAGCTACTGATGTAGAAACACAGCATTTGAAACTACTATCATTAAAATATTGCAGTAATGCCATTATTTCATTATTTGAATAGGCCTATTTATCTTCTATGGTCTAGTGTTCTAAATAATGAAATATATTTTAATTTTAACAGATTTTAACATAGGACCAAATATTATGATGTTACAGGGAGTATCACTTACACGTGAACAAATACTGGTATAGAACACAGAACATTTGAAAGTACTATCATGAAAATATTGCAGTAATGCCACTATTTAGTTATTTTAATATTTATCTTTTATGGTATAGTTCTCTAAATAATGAAATATATTTTAATTTTAACAGATTTTAACATAAGACAAGATGTTATGATTTTACAGGGAGTATCAGTTACACGTGAACAAATACTGATGTAGAACACAGAACATTTGAAACCACTACAATGAAAATATTGCAATAATGTGACCATTTCATCATTTGAATAGTTATTTTTTATGACCTAGTTTTCTAAATAATGAAATGTTATTTGATTTCAACAGATTTTAACATGGGTAAAACATTACTATGTTACAGGATGTATAAATTACACGTAATTACATGCAGAATATATATTGCAAACCACTACAATGAAAATATTTCGACATTGGCATTATGGCATTATTTCGTCTTTTGGATAGTTATGTTCTATGACTTAGTTTTTTAATAATTAAATATTATTTAATTTGAACAAATTTAAACGAAGGACAAAATGTTGTGATGTTACAGGGAGTATCACTTACATGTAAACAAATATTGATGTACGTTACAGAGTACTGGAAACTACTACAATGAAAGTATTGCAAGAATATCATTATTTCGTTATTTGAACAGATTTTAACATAGGACAAAACATGAAGTATATAACCTAAAAGTAACTAATATACCACCAAACATTAGATAGTTTGAAGAATGGCTACAATGAGGAGATGTTCTTATTGTTTTCTCAAGTATTTAAATTTTATAGGGTTAATAAGAAGTCCTGAAAGATTTGAAAGGCCTCTAACTTCGTTAAGAAGGAAGTTTATAGGAAGATAATACTGTAATACAGTTTTGTTCATAAAAGAGTGGGCTTTATTCAGGTACAAACCAATTTCTGAGAACACTCCACACTTTTAAGTAGCTTATCTGCTATTGCCTAGCAACTTGATTTACACTGCATGTTCCATATTCTGAATTTGTCTGATTTGCTGGACTTCTTGTAAAACCATCACTGCATTCAGATCTTTTTCCATGAACTTTGATCTATCATAACGTTTTTTATCTGACGCAGAATCGATCTCTTTGAATTTTTTTACAAGCTTCCACATTGACGACAAAATTGCAGGGCCCATACCTTAGTCCAGTGGTTCTCAAACTTATCAGCACTGCAAATCCTCTTTCCATAGATCAGTATTTTCGTGAATCCCTTAAAAGTCGTCAATGGAATGATGGGTAGGTTAGAGTTTGAGGTTGATATTAAGTCAATATGAGTAGTGATATTTGTTATTTTTTCCAAAGGCTGTCAATAACAATCGAACTAATTTATAAGTTGCACCAACAACGGTCAATGCACATTACTGTTACACAAAAAATCGCCCTTATAGTCTTCATTATAATTAGAGCCCTGCGTTTGGTTACCTAAAGCCTCCGAACAACGCGCAAAAGTGTAGGTATGTACGGAGTATAGCGCGGCGTAAACACTTCAGGTCTGCTGTTCAGTGAACATGTCAAAACAAAACAAAGCTAGACGGTTGGAAATTAATGTTCCAATAGAATAATTTGGTAGCGAGTACTTTTTTTAGGAAAGAAGAAATAGTAATATACGTTACAAGAGCGGTATGTTGACGTTTTCATGTCGAGGAAAAGATTGAAAAAGCGAAACGTAGTTGAGCTTTTTTAATTTCCGAGAACATGAAAACAAACATACCGCTCGTGTATCGTACATTATTTTGTGCGAAGATCGTTTATTACATACCTGAAAGACGAATTTCTAATTAGTTGCAATGAAATCTCCATGTTGGTTTCTGTTTAATGACGACAACTTCGGAAAACCAAAATATCTTTCTTCAACATTGTTGCTATAAAATGTTTTCTGTGTTTACTATACTCCGGCAGGCCGTAATATACGTCTGTCTTTTTTTTCCCCAGTCTATAAATGCGAACTTAAAACAAACGGTAAGGTTATGTAATGATTTATTTTTCATTTTAATATTTTAACAATATTATTTATATAACATATTGCAGTAATAACATCCGCATTTGGAATCTTGTTGATTTTTTCACGGCTTCCTTAATGTTACTTGTATCAAGAATGCAATAAGTTTCGTGGAGTAGTAGACTTTACTTAATTTTTGCAAATATTTAAAAACAATAATTAACATTGCAATTTAGGTGAAATTGCAGTGGTAAGTTTGCAATTTATAATTATTACTATGTTAAACGTGTCTAAAAATAATATGTTAAAAGCCTAAAGCAGTAAAATGAATGTCGCGCTTAAGCGGTAAGAAGAGGGAAATTGTTATGTGTGTTACGTTGGGAATACTGAATGTGGTATTTCACATTTACCGCGTATTGGTTCTGTGCGGAAAACAAGCAAATACGCACGATCTCGCACAAACGTAATTTATCAGAAAGCAGGAGAAATTTGTCTTTTGAGACACTTAAAATGTTTAGTCACTCGTTGTAATGTATAGACACTCGTGAAGCAAGTAATCCGTCTAAATAATTTTGTTTTTATTGTGATTTATTGTATTATTGTAATTTCCACCATTTAGTCTGATGAGCTAGTAGGAGAAAAGTGGAAGGGGTCGTGGGTGGAGCTTCTACGTTCGCTATATTGTGATTTGCCCATCAATTGTTGTCGACACCCTTTGTGTCTTATTACTAGAGTCCTGGGTTTGGTTACTTAGAATACAAGTTAGATGCACATGGATCATACTAGCTTCGCTTTCAAAGGAAGGTTCTGACTCGTCTCCCCGCTCCGCTGCATGTGTTACATCTGCTTATTCTTATAGGGCAGTATAGGCACTGAACAATGGGAATGTTACTCACGTACAAAATAACTGTGATGTGTGTTTAATAACAAACAAAATATTTATTTAAAGCCATTTTATGTACAACAAAATATTATTCTCACAATAAGTAAAACGCATCTACATTCTCGACAGGCCTACTTTTTTGTTTCACAATATATTTTTCAACCAAAAAGTAAAAGCCAGTGGTCATTATTTTTTACCTATTTACAGAGTTCTAAAGCATTATGAATATTTAAATTACACATTTCAAAGTAAATGGATATATTTTGTCGAAGCGAAATGAGTTTAGAAGTAAATAATATATGTTGAAAGGATTGAATATTCACAATTAAAAATGAGCTGATATTGAAATAAGTTATATGCCTATACAATGTATTTCGGTTATGATGTTTCAACTTTTATTCATTTAGAAATGTTTGTATGTTGTTTTTGTCTCCATGTATTACAGTCTCTAATGCCAGATTACAGAAATTAATTATGAATAGTTCTACTTGTCTTGCACGTGAACATTGTAACTGGGCACAGCCTATGTATGTACGCATCTATAAATAAATAAATAAATAAATAAAGGGCAAATCGCAATATAGCGAACGTAGACGCTCCGCCCACGACCCTTCCACTTTTCCCCTACTAGCTCATCAAACACTCTACGTGATAGGCAAGTGTTGTGTCGAATACACATTTCATGTGGGTGGGGATAACTTCCCCTACTGGCGTTCGCTATATTGCGATTTATCCCAATTGATCGACAATTGAAAAAAAAAAAATTTGACGTTAATAAACTTACCACATTAAAAAAATAAAAACCTTTTTGAAGGAAGAAAAAAAAAAGTCACTATCCAGAATATTTGCAGACCCCCAGAATTACCCTTCCGGGTGGCCGCGGACCCCGCTTTGAGTGTCACTGCCTTAATACATTTAGAGTTCTGAATTTTCTCAGTGCACTCGAACAATCTCTGTAACATTCACAGGTCGATTCGCTTTATAGAGGCAAAACATACATTTTAACAAAGTTAGAGGACTTTAAGATCTTTCGTGACTTTTGAATAACCATAGACGTAGATTTTAAATGGCAATGTTGAATCCGTATATCTTATAGTCAGAAAAACATGTGGTATATTGAATATTTTGGAATATTATTTTGTGTATAAAAGTAGGATGCTGCAGTGCTGAAAATATTTCTGATTGGCTATTTTTTGTGAAGAAATTATCACCATAATAAAATGTTACTTTCCTCTCCACTTATGAATCGATATTGGTTTGTATAACCTTAGTTATCGCCCGTACTCAGATGGGCTGCATGTCTGGGTGTTGTACAAGGTATTGTTCGCCTGCTGTGGAAGCTTTACTTCGGAGATGTGACAGACGCTGTGTTGGGGGACATCCGGAAGAAGATGGTGTGTGGCCAGGGTGAGGTAGTAGGTTGTATAGTTATGAACTACATCATTTTTGGGAGAACTGTACAACTTGCTAACTTTCCTTGTTCACGCTGGCAACACTGGAAACAACAAGAAGCAAAATACGGATATCCAAGAGAAGAGAAACTAACTGGACAGAAACTTGTATGCCATGCGAGCATTCTGCTTCTATCGATTTGAATCTATGCAGCCCTCAGAGCATTGACTTAATTGGGCCCTGTTCTCGTGCAAGATGCTTTCATTCCCCTCCCAGCGCTCCTTTCACGATCTCCGTACACCATTTCCTTTTATCATACATTTGTCCCCCTCGTGTGTAATCTTTCCTTCCGTTAATTGATACCTCCTGTCTCCTTTGAATAGTGTTCATCTGTCCCTTTTCTTTATAATTTTTCCCTCCATTTATCACATATCCTTCACTTCACTCCTTCCTCATTTTATTCTTCTTCCCAATATTTCTTTCAGTTGTTGATTTGTTATCCTTTCTTCACTTTGTAATATTCTTTCACTTTCTGTCTCAAGTCGTTCATAAGTTTTAGGCATTACGTACAATCGGTAATTTTGAAGAATCGATGGAAAAGTATAACGCTATTGATGACATCGTGGACGAACCTATACGACAGCCATATTGGATTAATGTATGTATGTATTTATCCACACTGCAAATGGGTAAATACCCGGTGGCAGTGGTAACTAATTACACTCAATAATTACAATAATAATAAAATACAGTAATAATATAAATAATAAAATAATAATAGCAATATATAATAATATTAACAAGGAGCATCGTAAATTAAATGAATCACTTAATATAACATAATTAATTAAAGTAAATCTAATTTATATCTTAACCCTAAGTTAGAACTTAAAACCACGAGTATATACTGTATGATATATGTTCAAACTTGCATAAGTACCTTTCAGCACTACACTCATTTCGCTATCAATTCACTCACTGCACTGGAACTAAGACATATTTCACTAACACTTCAAAAACTTTGCACTACCACTGTAAACTATAGAACTTCACTGACACAAACACACTTCACTGTCACAACACATTTCACAGACACAACACACTTCTTCCCTGAAACAAAATTTCAAATAACAGAACATCGATTACATCCTTATTATTCCGTAGAATTGTACTTACTATATTAACCTCAAATCGCTAGCCTAGACCCTATTACAAGCAATTTAGGTCCATCACTATAACTCACACCCGTTCACTATAAATCTATTTTTCTGCATCTATAACTCACAAAATTTACTTATAAGCTCACTGCACTTTCACTACAACACACTGCACACCCAATATAAATCACTGGAGATTCACATGTTTCTCTGCTTACTCACTAGACTATACTTGTAAAACCACAAGATAGTCTGCATAATGTATTACCGTCTATTAGTAAAGTCCTTAAACCTATTTTTAAATACATTTTTGGTAGGCTTTTGTAGGCTTAATATAGTTGCCATTTTCATAATAAATTTATTCAAAACCATAGGATATAAAATATACAAATTTATAACATTTTAGGGTACTACGCCCCCTAAACCCCCAAATATTCACCATACCAACAATCTCTCCTCATATCATATACCATAACATAATATGAAACATTAAAAAAAAAAACAAATATCTTGCAATGCTTGTCTTCTCGTGTCTTTTTTTAATATTTTATAACAAAGCTCCAAATAATTGGTTCTTTATCACAAGTGCTTTCTTAATTAAATATTATTTTATGTTATTTTAATTTCATTTCTTGATATTAATTTAGTAAAAATATTAAAATGACATATAAAAACAGCTTCACAACGTCGAGAAACAAAACACAAGCTGAAACAAATGACTGGTAAATTAATAGTATGGGTAAAACATTTTATTAGCATGTGAAAATCTCCATGAAACAGAATTTTGCTTACTAATTAATTATCATAATATTATTAAAGGGTGACTTTCAAAACTTTTTCTTTATTTTACAGATTTTAACCAAATTCTCACAGTATTTTCCCATTAATATTGTATTGAAATATTGAATATTTGAAGGTAATTGATTTCGTAGTTTCGATTAATTATCAGTTATTATAGTTTATTATGTTTGGGTATCCTCTATTTTTATTCAAATTTAATTGTAAGTTTATCAGATTTTAATATATGGTGTAGAACAGTTAGAGAAACAAATCTTAGCATTATTTTTCCTTTATATCCTTCAGTTATGTAATTATTGCCGTCAATATATATAATTACTTTTTTTCTTAATTTGACAACAATAAAAAATATTATTTAGAGCACAAACAAACTTATAAAAAATCGATACTTGAAACTGATCAAAGGCGTGGTGTCTGTGTCTGCAAAATTTCATAAAGGTTGGACAATATTTATTATAAAATACTATAATCAGAAGTAGACTACTAAAAAAAAACTTACGGTAAATGACAATTTAAAAGTACTGTATTCATTCTATTGTTCACACAGATATAATAAAAACACTAGTGGGTTGTGCAGCAAACGCTGCAAACTAAGTTCGTTAGACGTTCAAATGAAAATTTTTCAGATTTATTTTCAACGAAAAGTACCAGACATTTTTTTAAATTATTTGCTTCCATAGTAATGAAACATACTACCTCCGAATGTTATTTCTATGCCAAATACTTTTTCTTGAACCTATCCACCTTCAGTTTTTGAGTTTCAACGCGAAAACGCAAGTAACAATGTCAGGACGATCAGTGGGTTTTTCATGTGGGAGTAAAGCAATAGCTATTTCAGATCATTGTGAATTGTAAGTGAAAGTTAAAGAAAGTCAGGTTTGCTATGCTTTGGAACAATAAACATAGCATCTTGGTGTAGCTGCTGCATGTAGAGCTTGAAATGTATTGGGCAAAATCATTTTAATCCTGCTAAGAGATCTTGCTTAAATGATCGGGACACTACAAAATTTTCTAGGCCTCTTACTTTATCGATAAGTAATACCGTCTTTCCTTAGGAACTGTAATTTTTGCGCTCTCTCGAGACAATACTGAATCTACACCACACCGCCATTAAATATATGAATAAGACCCAACTCACTTGATTAATAACTATAAAATATTTGATTTTTAATAATAATAATAATAATAATAATAATAATAATAATAATATTACCTTACGCAAGTTTTGTAGTTATATATTAACATCATGGCATTAACTATAATAATAATAATAATAATAATAATAATATTAATAATAATTCATTTTTAATGGTAATAATGTCATCAAACCACCTCTAGTTTTGTAGATTTTAATATCCAATACCAGCTGTACTCAGAAAATTATTTTTAGTAAGTTTTTAAGCTTTTCATAACCAATTGAATTTGAACTCTAGCAATCCTGCAGGTCATGGCCTTCATGTAATAGCCTATTGTTTATTGTAGTGTGTGTTTTGTTTTATTTTGAAATGCAATTAGTGCTCAAAACTGACGAAAGATGGATCTTGGAAAATAGAAAAATTATGTAGGAAAACTGACATTTCACTGAAAACTACTATTTTTCCGAAAAACTTTGGGTTCCAAGCTTCAAAATGAGGGGTTATTTATTAAAATCCGTTCAGCCGTTGTCCCGTAATTTCCATTACCAGTTCAAATTATATACAGGGTGTATCTAAATTGGTGTCAAATATTTCGGGGACATGTTCCTAACACCAAAATATTACAAAACGTTCATATGAACATTGGTCTCAAAATAATTTATTTCAGAGTTACAAGACAAAATTTAATGTTACAAACATTGCTCGGAGTGGCTTTCTCCTACTTCGAAGTGTCCCCTAAACCTGCGTCACATGCTCTGGCGTGCTCTGTTGAAAATTCCTGGTGTGTTTCGTATTTTGTGAAATCCATTTGGATACGCTCTCAGAATATCAACATTAAGTACAAGAGTCGCATAAACCCTGGGACTTTAATGTCCCCAGACGAAGAAATCCATTGGATTCAAATCAGGCGATCGAGCAGGCCATGCAATGAATCCCCTTCGACCAATACATCTTTGGGGAAATCAATCATTAAAAAAATTACGAACTATCAGACTGAAATGAGCTGGAGCAGCATCGTGTTAAAACACATTCGTTGGATGACGTCCAGAAGCACATCATCAATTAAATGATGCAAATCATTTCGTTCTGTTCACTCACAGAATACATTTTCTTTGATTTCTTCTCTCTACAAAATACAAACAAACAAAAAACCATCAAACAATCAGCGGTCAATGAAGGGACAAATCTTTTAATAACTCCCTAACGAATGGTTTTCAGACCCATGTTCTTATTAACTTTTTTAATTGTTTTGATGTTGGGAACACGTCCCCGAAATATTTGACACAAATTTAGATACACCCTTTATATAGATTTTTAAAAACAAATTAGAATCGAAATTAAAATTCCTTTGGTAGGATGAAAGTACATATAGTAATTGTGTTTTAAGCATAAAAAAGCCCTAACATTTTCACCTTTTTCACCAGTGTGTCCCTTTAAGAAATATTCTTAAGGAGGTTTATAAAATAGCCTCTCAAGTTATGAAATGCAGCAGAAAATGCCGAGTGCCCTAAGTTTTGTGGCGGGCGCATTTCTATAACATTTGGTCTGTGTGTGGTTCAAGCTTGTTATATTTCGAAGCATGTACATTCTAGATGTCATAATCATAAAAGTCTCTGCTTTGTCATTCTGCTATGAGTTATTGTCTTACCCCCTTCCATTTAGTATGGCTGGCTCTCTTATAAGTAATAAAAACTGCCGTCTGAAAAAACTCCACTTGTTTAAACGAAGTCAGTGGTGTCATATTCACCATAAAATGCAAGACTCACATACAAGTATACATACCATAGCTATATCCACATTGCTCAAGTTTGGTCATTGGGTGGCATTTGTGCATCCGACGCTTGCAGGCGGACTAACTTTCCCCAGTCCAGACAGGGCCAATCTTATCCAGGATCCGTAACGCCCAACCCCTTAGAGTCTGTATCAACCAAGGAAACCCGTACTACCCGAAGACTTCACCTGAGTCTATTTTTAACTATTGCAGATTATAAATGAAATGAGGGGAAAGAGGAGGAGGGGTGGCTGTTGTACGTTGAATCATTTTTCACATTTTTTTGTTGTTGTTTTTTTTTAATTATTGAATATTCTTTTATAATTTCCTTCAGGTTTTTTCTTGTTTTACAGATCTATCAAGGATTAAAAAGGGATATGTAAAGTGTTCCATGGTACAACAGGTTCATGTACCTTGGATTATACTCTCTTGTACCTTGAAACATTGGAACACAGGGAATTTAAGTGGGAATATATCTGTAAAATCTCACAATCATTTAAAACATTTATTTGTCATGATTTGCAGGTTTCTCTGATTGAGATTTTATTTCCTAGACGAGCCGTAACTGCTTCAACAGCTTTCTTGAAGGCATCTGGATCAATGGGGGCCTCTTAACTCCAGTTTTACGTCGTGGCATGATTTTAAAATAAAAGAAAAACAAACACCGATAACATCATGTACTTTGGAATAGACTATGTTCCTTGGTACAAAATGTTTTGTGTTTCAAGGTACAAGAGGGTGCACATTTAAATTAATATAGCTGCTTAAACTAGAGATGAGAATAAATTATGGATATTAACATATGTATTTACTCACCAGATGATGGAGAACTCACCATACCTGATTGATAATCACAAATAAAATTTGGTTTCATGTTAGAAAACATATAACAGTAAATGAAATATTTACTTTTGGTACCAAAAAATTGTTTCGTCCACATAACTGATACTTTGTAATAAATCAAACCTAGCGACTTTCTCTACAATCTACAGTGGAAGCTCTTAAGTTCGACAGAAATCGAGTTCGATATCCTATAGTTCGACTGCTTACGTAGGAGAATTAGACACCCCTATACGGGTACTAAGAAATGGGTTTGCCATTTGAATGGAAATTGGTCCTGTGTCTTGTAGTGATACTTTTGTTAAAGGAAAACAGAATATTTTATTGATTAGGACATCCATTTTGATCACTGATTTTAAATTAATGAACTCTTATTTTTCTATTTGAGAATTGTGCCGTTTGTGAGACGGAACTGTCGAAACCCACTGTGGTACTAGAAGCGCATACATAAGTCTCGGGGCGGGCAGGAATTGCAAGTACAGTACTGTATTCGTTGATGGATAACCAATAAGAATTTGTATTCATTTCACCTGCCACACCCACTACCTTTATTGGACAGAACGTTCGATTCTGTTCTGTCGAACTTAGGAGAGTCCACTGTACTTCAGTTTGAGTCGGCTAGGTAGCAGCAAAAATCAGAAACAAAGAAATGTTCCAAGATACACTATGCTCAAGGTAGCCTATAACAGTTTCCCCTATATTGGTGGAATAAAATGGAAACGGGAGTACCCCGACAACCCTTCCCCTGAAACTGAAACGTCTGCTTTGTCCACAACTTTTATCACCATGAGACCGAGGATCGAACCCGAAACATCAGGATGGAAGTCCAGTGTGGGTGTACTCAGACTTGTGAAATAAGCTGGCTGGTGATATTTAATATGCGACTGCATCTTTCTTTAACTTATTTTTAGTAACTGGGAGGTTCCGGGTTTAATTCCAGGTGGTGACAGGATTTTTGTCATTGCCAAAACTTCTAGACTTGCTCCGAGTTCCACTCAGCGTCCTATCAAATTGAGTACCGGTTCTTTCCCGGGGGTAAAGACAGTCGGAACGTGGTGCCAACCACACAAACTCAATCCGGAATCGAGCGAGGTTATGAAAGCATGGAGTTTTACCTCTATGCCCCTCAAGCGTCTTCATGGCGTGTAAAAGGAATACATCAAATTTATCTTCTTCATGGGCGCTGTGAATTTTTTTAATTCAGTGCCTATAGACTACTATCTTTATGGCAATAACAGATTCTTTTCGTTTTTTCATTTGGACTTTCTATGCAGGATGTAAATTTCCTTCGGCTTGATTAATATTTCTCTTTCCCAATTGTCATTTTTTCATTCCTTCTATTGAATTTTTTTCTGAGCATCTCCTCGGTTTCATCCCACACATATCTTTGTATTCCACACTGGACAGTGTTATCGGCTATTTAGTACGCTAGGGCTAGACAAATAGTTGGTTATATTACTGTATTTTCCTTAGCCTATTATTGTTATTTTTACAGCTTTCACCCCCTGAATTCCTTAATTCCTTACTCGCCCTATAGACCTACTAAGTTATTACTTTTCTTTCTCACCCTCTTCTCATTCTTTTTGTGAAAATATTTACTTCAAATCATTTATCCATTTCTCCCTTACCCTCGTTTCATCTTTTCATGATTGCATTGCTTTTACTTTCCTATTGCAGAAAGTATTTCAATGCATCAAAATATTAAATTCGAGATATTCGCGATATTTTTCAAGATATTTTCAGCATCCCCAATAATGGAAAGTTTCGTTTTCTTTCTGTATGCAGCGATTTGTTCTAAACTATTGAACGGGTTTTGTTCACATTTAATATTTATGAATCAATTTATTCGAAAATAATGTTAGCGAAATGTAATAATTTTAGTAAAAAAATTAATAGTTACTTATTTACACAAAATGGGCATGAACTGCAAATCTATCGTAAAGATTTTTGTTTTAAATTCCACCAATTGCGTACGACTAAGATGGAAATGAAGTGAACTGCCCAGTGTAGTCCCAGACCGCTATGTTTTGAGGATTTCCCTATTTGCAGAATTGCTTCTATTTTTTCGTTGCAAAATAAATTAAAGCCCACTGCCAAATAGCTAAGGAAGATCCCCGATACGACATTGTTAAGAGAAATTTCGGTGGGTTGTTAAAGAAAATTTGGTAATAGTCTACTTCGGCGAAGCATTGGAAGAACATCTGAAAAGTTTAGAATCAAATGCGGAGGATTTGTTCGAGCTGTTAAAATAAATCACTAATACAGCCTTGCAAAACATTGCAATAGGCTATGTATGTAGGCTAAATCTATGAAAAGATTGATTAACTTCGTTTATAAATTGTTCACTTTAAGTAGATAAAGTCGAACTTCTTCAGAATAAAATTACGCATTTTGCGTGTAATCTATGAAACGAAAATACATCTTCTAATTTGGATACACAGGCCTATTAAATGATTTCAGTTGGGTATGATTTTGAATAATATTTCAAGAAAAATTATTAACGGTAGTATTCTTTGTAACGTAACAAAGGGACTGAAATGCGTAAAATATATAAGAAAGTAGGCTATGTTTCATCTTTGTGACACTCTCCCTCCCCCCCTTTTCTATTGCACTGTTTATCTCGCTTCTGTTCATAATAAAATTCAAACGTTATCTTACTCTTTTTTTTCTATATTTTTAGTTTTCGATATTTTCTTCTTTTGTCTTCAGCAACGTCCATTATTACTAAACCATAATGACAATTACATTGTTTTTCAGGTCTCTTGTTAGGTCACCAGACAGTATAAAAAACTTTCATTGTTCTTTCTCTAAGAAAAGAGACATCTAAATGTTCCTCACTACCTGTAGCGTAATGCTGAACTCATGAGCCTAAAGAAGAATGCAATGGTTAACCATTTCTCCTATATGGAATTTTTAACACCCCTGCCTTCTCGTCTTAACGCCCCCTGTCGTGGTGTGGTCAGCAAATATTTTCGCACTTATCAGCTTTGATCTTGCACAGAACATACAATGAAAATGTCACTTACATGAACCTATTTACATAAAAAAGTAAGTAACTGCATGGATTAAAATCGATAATTGCTGAAAGTCTAGTCTTACATATTTCATTTTTGATATTGTTATTTAGATTTTAATTTGAGAGATACTTCTAAACTAAATTTGAATGTAGAACTTGAGTAAACTAGCCTAAAACGTATTCCTTGCTTCACTAATTTCAAGTAATGAAATTATTTGTGTATTTTTCATTCATTGTACCTGTGAAATATCGATTGTATTTTTCCATAGTTAGGCTGTATTTCGACAGCCCAGTTTAAAAGGAATTCAATTCAAATTTTAAAGTTTTGAGAATCTTGCATTTTAAAGCTTCATAGTGATGTGAAAAATCAAAGGATCGTTGAAATTACTCCAAATTCTGTTAATGATGTTTTATATATACTATAAGTTTCAAATTTGAGTGTAATAATTTGATTTTTCACAGCAACCTGAAGCTTTAAAATTCAGGTTTCTCAGAACTCTAAATTTTTTAGTTATTTCCCTTTTGAACTGATCCGTAAATGTGTGAAAGATAAAAGACAACCAGTATAATGATAAGTATTATAGTACGAGGTTTTCGAATGATTATATGCTTGATAAAACGGGGGAAAAATTGAGATATGGCAACAACTTGCACAATACATCTCGAAAAGAAATTGATTTTGTGTCCTATATTAAATATATTTTTTACACCGCCATTTTCGGATTGTAGCCTACTAGATATCCTTTCTGTTGTCCATTGTGCCTATCATGTCAGATTGGCCACATTTATAGATTAATAGATAAATAGGACAGATAATATAGATAGGGTACGTTAGGATAGGTAGAGTGAGATAGATAGGATAGGATAGGATAGGGCAGTGATGTCAAAGCAAGCGCATTTTTCTGACCTTGACGTCGAGCTCGGGCATCAAGCGCTAAGTATGGAAAGAGGAAGGATTGTGTATATGAATAAGTAGCCTGTTGGATTAAGAAAACAGTGGTGCACAAACTTCAAACGGAACGTGAAATTTTATGTCGTTATTTTATATGGCTTCTTTCTGTTTGATATTATCTATATTGTCTGTAAAACAAAAGTACTAACACTGATTTCTTAATATTGCAGTTGTGTTTTAAATGTTAGTAACATAATAAACAGTTAAGAAGAAATATTCACATAAATTCCATAATAGTACAACTATACTGTACTAAATGGATGAAACACATCATTCATAAAGAAAGTGATATCCCAAAAAATAGGGATTGAGTATGACATGATAAGTTGGAATTGATATTGATGGTATCTTTAGCCTTATAAAAGTAATCAATAAACTAATCAAAACAATATTACAGTACAAAACAAAGTTACCTAAGTGCTGTAGGCTATATGTTTTAAGTGTAACATATTCCATAACAAAACTCTCATCGCATTATGCTTTTAAGGTGATATTGGTGAGCAACTTCCTATCATCAGAATATTAAATTATTTTCTCGAAATATGCTGAAGCTATACAACACATAAGCACGTATCTTTTTCTTATGGTGTAACAGTAGTTGCTTTGTTAATTCATTTCCTTACAAACAATTTCCATGCGAATATTTTCAAAATTTTCAATACGTTATCTTCAGTAATACGTATTTACGATATATTAGATTTACGAAAACATTCTGTAAGGCTACTAAATATATAGGCATACATCTGAAAATTTCACTTTTCTATAAAGGAAGTTGAGAAAATATTTCTTTTTAACAAAAAAATCAAACTTGTAAAAAATGAACATTACAATTAAAACTTACATTCTTATAATGCACTCATACTTCTCAGACAAATCTAAAAATTAACATGGATACAGTTTTAATAAGTTCTCTTCCCTTTATCTATTGAATCAGTGCTGGCCATCCCTGAATATAGCTCGACCAAGCGGCATATACTATTTCGTCTGTCTCTTTCCTTTCCGCTGTAAAGCGCTCAGGCCCTCCTGAGCTCTAAAGCGCGCGCTTGCTCCTATGGGCATCAATTGACATGACTGGGATAAGGTATGATAGGATAAATGGGATTATATAGGGTAGGATATATGAGATAAGGTAGGATAGGGTAGAATAGATGAGATAGTATAGGGTACTATAAACAAGTTAAAGAAGGTAGGGTACGGTAGGTAAGATAAAGTAGATAGGGTAGGAGAGATAAGATACATGAGTAGGGTACAATAGATAAGATGTTAGGTTAATAATAATAACAGTACCACTCACAAGGTTTGGAAAATATAGAACAAATATGAACTACCACGTGTGAATTATTGAATATTTTCTGAGCTCCAAGCCCTTGGTTCAATTCTCTAACTCAAAGGAGTGCGACCTTGCACAGGGTTTGTGAATGGACTTAAGAATCTCTAATTTTATAAACTAAATATATATACTGAAATGAAGGTAAAATTAATAGCATTGTGACCAAAAACATAAGAAAATATCCAAAGTGTCTTTCTCCCCCCTCCCCGGATACTTGGTTTGTAAGTAGAACATTTTGTTTAATTTGTATGTATTTGTATTAAAATAGGTTTTTACATTTATCAATTTTTACTTTCAAACTATGTAGTTGCATTTTTGAGTGGAATTATATTAATTGATTATTTGAATGTTTCACAGGTAGAATTGAAATGCAAGTGCTACAGTATTATGTTGTTAAGCTTTATATTTTATAAAATCTCATTTTGTCTAGTTATTTATGTTTCTTTGTTCCAGGTTTTAGTTTATATTTATCATAGTTTGTATGATTTTTATTATAATATCGATCGTGTTTAGGTAAAAAGGGTTTAACCCAAATATTTTTTATTTGATTTTTTTTTGCTGTAATTAGTGCAACTATTTAAAATTTAATTACAAACTGTGAAAATATATTTTCCACAGTTATGTTTATATTCTTTCATATGATATAACTAATAATAATGTGTTAAACATTTTTGTTGTTTCTGAAAAGCTTTCTTTTGAGGGATTAAGTTCTTTTACCTAAACGCCATTGATATTAACGGAACGCTTCAATGAATGGTAGATTTTCGGAGAATAATCCTTGTTGTGCTTGAGGTGCAGTTCCTATGTTTTAAGCCCATGCAAAAATTCTTAAAAAACCAAGTGACTTCATTGATAAATGAGCCGTTCAGAGCAGAAGTGGTGCAAGTCAAAATTGGGTAATGAGGTTTAAAATAAAAATTCTGTAAAATACAGCGCAAAGTAGCAATTAATATGTCCTTCGTGCTATCCACTGACTACTAATACGTTAAGTAAATTGAATGTTAATTGCTGTTTTGCGCTGTATTTTACAGAATGTTTACTTTAACCCTCATTACCCATTTGTGACTTACACCACTTCTGCTCTGAAGAGCTCAAAAGTTTTGCTGTACTTGATGGTATAGTGGTTATCATGCTAAGTCCGTCGGATACGAGGTTTGTAGATTCGATTCTTGTAAAGGGCGAGGGATTTGTATGAACGTTGAAATCTTTGATATAACTCCCTAGGGCAGCGGTCATCAGCACAGTGCACCCTCGGGCTAGTGTCCCTTACCCGCGGATAAGACATTGCGCTAGTGTGTATCCGTGGCTGCTGACGGACATGCTTTCTCCCTCTTTCTGCCGCACGACGAGGCATATTACGATGCACTGCTTACCCGTTACCCATTTCAGAGTGTGCTGACGACCACTGCCCTAGAGGATGGTAGTAACATTACTGTACGTAAAATAATCCTGTTCTTGATAGACGAGTTTAGATAAAGTTTATTGACTATGTATCACCCATATTGAATTTCGACGCTCAATATTACCATCACCATCACCGCCTTTATATCCTAGCAGGGGCACAGGGCATCCATAAAGTGTCTCCATCGAATCCTATTCTGCACTAGCTTCATCTCATTCCACATTTTTCCTTTTTCGTATTTTTCTCAATAATTGTTCGTCTCCTTGTTTATTTTGACCTTGCTCTTCCTCTGTTCCCTCTCTGTTCTCTTTAAGATTAAAGTCATCTTTTCAGTCCACTGCTATGGAGTAACGGTTAGCCTACCTAACCGTGAAACGAACGGGCCCGGGTTCAAATTCTGGTTGAGGTTTTTCCGGGGTTTTCCCTCAACCCATTAGGAGAAAATGCGGTACTCATTTAGCTGACATTATTACCTTCATCTCACTCAGACCATATCAGTTGATAAAACGTTGTAAAATAAACAATTAAAAATCATCTTTTCAATAGACCTATATTCATTATCTTTTCTTAATGTAGCCTATTTTCTTTCCAATTCCATTTTCGTTTCTTTATTTCTAATCTAATTTCTTTTTGAACTTTTATTCTCATAGGTATATTTTTTTGATTTTTTCTGGCCATTCAATTCTTAATATTCTTCTTAAACAACTATTCGTGATTACTTGTAATTTATTTTCAGTAATTTTACTTGTCTTGCAGGTTTCACATCCAAACCTAAATAAACTTTTCAAAGGTGAACAAAATGAGTGGGAGGAATTTTATAAATAAGTGAAGAGACGACGCAAGGAAAACTATTCGAGCCTCCCTCTAAAAATTATTTCAATCAATTTATCACTGGAAGAAATGGTAAACGGGAGAAGAGTTCGGGGTAGAAGAAGATAACAGATCATAGATGACATTAAGATATATGGATTATATGAGGAAACGAAGAGGAAGGCAGAAAATAGGAAAGATTGGAGAAAGCTGGGTTTGCAGTGAAAGGTCTGCCCTTGGGCAGAACACAATGAATGAATGAATGAATGAATGAATGAATGAATGAATGAATGAATGAATGAATGAAACATTTCATAGCGTATTCTCGGAAAGCCATTGATTTAGTTTCCGTTGGAGTTATCTAAAATAGATCGTGGAATATGCATTTCGATATTTGAATATGTATCCCTCCTTGACTACTTCATCTATCGACTGACTTATTGTTTGGTTGTTGAATGGTATCGATTCTTTCATGAACGATGTCCACTGTTTGAATAATCTCACTTCATTTCATTCTTTTATTCTGGTGTACATAGTTAAGGCCATCAGGCCTTCTCTTCTACACCACCAGAAATACAAGTACAGTAGTGGCAAAAAAAACCGGACCGACCCTTGTAGCTGATTTCAGAGCCTTGTTCACTCCAGAGCACGATAGACTGGTAACTAAGACTTTCGTGATTCGAATCCTATCTGGGAAGGAAATTTTTTTTTGTCCCTTATTCAAATTTATTCCCAATACTTTTCGATTGCAGCGATATTTTACTACTTAATTAAGTTATTATTCCCAGAACATGAATTTTACCAGCAATCGAAAAGTATTGGGAATAAATTTGAATAAGGAACAAAAAAAAAAGTTTTCTTCCCGGGCAGGATTCGAACCACGAAAGTCTTAGTTACCAGTCTGTCGTGCTCTGGAATGAAAAGGGCTCTGAAATTAGCTACAAGGATCGGTCTGGTTTTTTTGCCACTACTGTACAATAATAGAAAATAAATCACGAAATAAATAAAGTAAAACCACAAGAAAATATATACAGGTTTCAGTCACACAAACTTTAAATGAGTGATTAAATATCATAATATCCTAGTTAATTAACAAATATAAATAAGAAACTTGCAATTTTAATATAGAGTAAAAACACAAATCAACACATCTAGCAATATCTATAAAACCATGGAATAAGACAAAATTTTTCAATTTAATTTTGAATTGTGATAATGTCAATATATTTAAATAAAAATAAGTAAATTCAACATAGTATGATATATAATTATTGCACGTTACAAGGACGAAAGTGTTTCACGTATTCGTTGTGAAATTCGCCGATACATCTCGACTCATACTTGAAATCTCACATTCGGTCCATGTAATATAGGCCCTAAATAATCAGTACAAGTATTTACAGTGGGATTACTGTTTTAAATTTGAATCGGTTTGATAGGGAGCCGTTAGTATGGGTCTGTAAGAGAAATGTAACTCATGTAAGATAGTAAATCTGTTTCTGTAGTAAATACAGTGCACTCATTTTATGAGGAAACTGGATTACAGCGGAACCCCGGTGTACACTTTCCCGCGTGCCATGCTTGCACTGACGGGGAGCGTGTTACCTTACTACCGGCAAATAAAGTCCACGAATTTAAATTTATTATTAAAAATACATGTATGCAGGTATATTACTCACCATTTTTTTCAGATACTGTTGAAAATGACCTCCTTTCGCAGTAAGACACGGCTGACATCGTTTAAACAAATTATTTACCACTTTCTGTAATTCCGCTTCGTTAATAGACTTTATTGCACGTGTTATTTCGGCCTTCAGTTCTTTGTAAGAATGCTATAATCAGGATATTTACGAGAAAATCTCTGAACTCATCTTCTGTAGTTATATTTTTTCATGTAACATTTATTTTATTTAGTGTTCTGCCCAGCTTTCTCCAATCTTTCCTATTTTCTGCCTTCCTCTTCGTTTCCTCATATGATCCACATATCTTAATGTCATCTATCATCTGATATCTTCTTCTACCCCGAACTCTTCTCCCGTTCACCATTCCTTCCAATGCGTTCTTCAGTAGGCAGTTTCTTCTCGGCCAGTGACCCAACAATTTATTTTCCGCCTCCTGATCAGTTTCAGCATCATTCTTTCTTCACCTACTCTTTCCAACACAGCTTCATTTCTTATTCTGTCTGTCCATTTCACACGTTCCATTCTTCTCCATATCCATATTTCAAATGCTTCTATTCGCTTCTCTTCACTTCGTCGTAATGTTCATGTTTTTGCCTCATACAATGTCATACTCCATACAAACACTTCACTAGTCTCTTCCTTAGTTCTTTTTCCAGAGGTCCGCAGAAGATGCTCCTTTTTCTATTAGAAGCTTCCTTAGCCATTGCTATCCTCCTTTTGACTTCCTGGCAGCAGCTCATGTTACTGCTTATAGTACATCTCAAGTATTTGAAGGTGTCAACTTACTCTACTGCCTCTACTAGAATTCGCAAGTTTATCTTCTGTATTTTTCTTCTATGACCATGGTCTTCGTCTTATTTGCATTTATCTTCATCCCATACTGCTCACAGCTGTCATTTAGCTCCAGTATCATATTCATATCCCTTAGTAATTATCATATCCTCTTCTGCTAACAACGCCATATTAGCAGCAATGTGAATGCAAGGTAATCTATGGCGAATCCTCGGCTTCATCTCGTCAAATATCATCTCGCTATCACCAATCTCATCGACGCTGAATAACCTAATAGTTGATACAGCGTCGTTAAATAACAAACTAAAAAAAATCAGCAGCAAATCTTATGCCCTTTATTCTTACAAAATAAATTCGCTGTTCAACTGTAGACTTCATTTTCAAATTGATTACTTAATACACAAGCAACAGCCATACACGTTCTGGTGTAATTTTCAGAAGCAGCTAACTACTGGGATCTTTTATATAACTGGCTTCCCACGCTGCGGTCGGGAGAGCAGGGAATCGGCCGGCGGAGTGATGCGAAGTTTCCTCGTAAAATGAGAGCACTGTATCATATCAATGCAAGAATCTGATCCGTTGCTAAGCGAGTGACGTCAAAATAGTGTGTCGTAACTCGCCGTTGCTAAGCATGTGATGTCAGATGTTGAAACTTCAGTAATATTTTACCCATTTGATTCTGAAAAATAAACTACGTTAGAATCCAGTGTCGTTGCTCATTTGACGGACTGTTTCACAGTCTGTCTCACTTTCACCCTACGTCTCGTGTCGCAAAGAAACAAAGGAGTAGGAAGTAAGGCGACACGTACATATAAACCCTGTCTGTACTAGACACAGCTCTGTAATTACTATTTTCATTTGAGCTTCAAGAGGAATGGGTTGCAAAGTCAGTGATAGTTACTTTGTATGTAGGCTCCGTACAAAGGGATTATAGTAGATGTGTTTAAAGTGCATCTTAAATAATTACCAAGTTAGAGTTACAAGTTTTTACCGTTGAGAACATTGTAAGTTCTTCAATCCTAGTATTACCAAAGTTCGGCAAAAATTATTATCTAATTTTTTTGCAATAAATGAAATCCGGCATTTTTCACCTTTTCTCTATTTGTTCCTAACATGATAAAGTATAAATGTACACATTTGTTCTGCTTTAGATTTGAAATACAGTGTGTCCGTAGAATCATCATTCCGGGGTTATAAACTGCTATAGCGTCGCTGTCAGTTGCCGGATTGTACGAAACTGGTATCTACAGGATGGGCCATGGGAACCAAGTGTTTTTGGAATGGCTTATACTCGGTCGTTATGAAAGGGAGAGACGTGCGGCATGTGACATTCCATTCCGTGGCTCATAGCATTTCACCTGCAGTCGGCATCATGGAGCAGTGGACGCAAGTTTGCGTATGATTATTTTGTTAGAAATGGCGAGTCGGTGACCGCGATACCGCGTGAATTTTGCTACAGATTCAATATTAGTCGCAATGATTCTGTTCCCTTACGTGACACAATCTTATGTTGGGTTAAAAATGTTTGAACAAAAGGCGCAATACTGAAGAATAAACCGCCCGGCCCCAATACAGAGCGCGTACTCCAGAAAATTTTGAGTCAGACAAGCGATAATGCGCAGCCCAGGCCGCTCTGCTTGAAGACATTCAGCTGCTCTTGGAATCAGCAATCGCACGGTAAGACGGATTTTGCATGACGATTTACATTTACACCCATACAAGATGGGTGGTTGTGCAGAAATTCAATGTATGGGATTACCCCCAACAATGAATTTCGCACAGGAAATGCTTGCACTCCACGAGCAGTATGAAAACATGATGGTTGCAATGAGTGATGGAGCCGTTAACAGATAAAATTTTCGGTATTGGGATGATGAAAATCCGCGTCATTTACACGAAAAACCTATGCATAGTCCTATGGTGGAACAGTTTGGCATCATCGGTCCCTACTTTTTTCAAGAAAATGGGATTACAATTACTGTAAACTCTGTGCGTTACATTGAGAAATTTCATATCTTTTTCATCCCTGAGTTACAAAGAAGAATTCAAATTTATTCAAATTCATATTAATGTTATGTTTTATTTAACGACGCTCGCAACTGCAGAGGTTATATCAGCGTCGCCGGATGTGCCGGAATTTTGTCCCGCAGGAGTTTTTTTTACATGCCAGTAAATCTACTGACATGAGCCTGTCGCATTTAAGCACACTTAAATGCCATCGACCTGGCCCGGGATCGAACCCGCAACCTTGGGCATAGAAGGCCAGCGCTATACCAACTTGC
This sequence comes from Periplaneta americana, assembly GCA_025594305.2. Lineage (NCBI taxonomy): Eukaryota > Metazoa > Arthropoda > Insecta > Blattodea > Blattidae > Periplaneta > Periplaneta americana. The sequence goes on from JAJSOF020000011.1 coordinate 27,190,215, forward strand.
CAACCAGGTCGACTTCAAATTCATATTCAAATTTATTTATTTCAAATATACAGAATAAAGAAATATAATTACAAAACAAACAAAGGGAAATAGAAATAAAATAATACAAGCAATATAAAAAGAAGATACAGTAGTATTAACAAAATTTGAGACCGAATGAGCAGCGCTCGTGCTCGGTCGCAGTTCAGATATAATATTAAAATAAAAAATAATAATAATATAAATAAATAAGTAAAATAAAATAGGAACTAAAATATAATTACAGCGGCAATGGAATTATATAACATAATATTAACACTAGAGAAGAATAATATCGCACGTGAAAAGTAGGACTAATATATATTTCAAAATTATAGAATACAAATATAATATAGGTTGATTAATTCATACACATAGGCTATAAATTTATTTAATCAAATTGAAGATATTAACACGTTTCTAATTTTCTTGTTATATGTTAGTGGGTTACATGTTAGAAGTTCAGGGTGTAATTTAGTTAAAGCATTGTACAACCGAGGGCCAAAATTTATGCTATGCTTTAGACCAGCAGATGGTGAGACATTTAGGTTCTACTAATGTTGAATTAATATTTCGTCTTGTGTCATAATTGTGTGTCTGTAATACAAACTTATTACGATTTTTATGATAAAATTTTAACAGCTTATACTTATAAATTTGTTCAATATTAAATACATTAAATTCAGAATAAATTAATTTTGTTGGATAATCGAAACGTTTCTTCAAACAAATTTTAATTATTCGTTTTTGTAGTAAATTTAACGGACTAAGATTAATTTTTGTACTTCCACCCCAAACAATTATACCATATTGAATGATAGACTGAATAATGGCCAAATAAACATTTCGTAGAACTCTAATAGGTAAGTAGCATCGAAGATTAACGAATTTATAAATTGTTTTACGAAGCCTCTTAGAAAGATAAGTAATGTGATGAGGCCATTTTAAATTCTGATCAACTACTGAAGCTACTAACATTCAGCCCATATCATAATTGAAGAATATGTTAGAATTTTTCGGATCGAAATTTAATAGAAATCGATTAATTTATTAAAAGTATTGCAACAGAAATCTCCTAGAAAAAACAGAGGTCAATTTTCGTGAGCGCTTCAACAATGCGTCAACACAGACGGACATCACATGCCAGATGTAATTTTCCGCTCATAATTGAAATGGTATGTTCTCACAAACGTTGTTCTACCAATAAAGTGTGTTGAAAACAAAAACTAACTATTTTATGGTTATTTTAAAAACACTTGGTTCCTATGCCCCACCCTGTACTTTGATAAGCGTCTCAATTTAGTCGAAACCTACATAAAAAAATAAATCATCAAAGTTTATAGTTTCTAACTACTGTAACCGCATTGCCATATTTTTTTTGCAATAAAACGGAATTTACCTACTTTATGAATTGCCATCGTAATCTCTCTTCACGAAAACATCTCGTCCCCATATCGCGATCTCGCCTATTGTTCCATAACGCTAGCTTAATACATTTTATTGACTATTTTACGACAGATCAACTACTGAGGTTATCTAGCGTTTAAATGAGTCCAGTATCCACACCGAAAGTTACCTTATAGGTTAACTCATTGTAATACATATAAATAGATCATTTTCTTAATTAATAACAGTGTATGTTTCCACATAAATGATTTCTTAGCATTGCCACAGATACACTTGATTGTACTTGTCACCATCTCTGTCTCTAGAGATTCCTAAAAATTTATATTTTACTCTCCATTCAAAAAATATTTTGATATAATACCTCTAGCATCAAAGGGGAAACCTATAACTGAAATTTGATTAATGTATTTCAGTATTATTATTGTATTTATCCTGGTAATAATGAACAGTTTGACTAGTAGATATTTTGTTTTTCAGCATTAACTCCCTATGGTTGTATGGTAGAAGATTCGAAGAGAACGTTAGGACGTATACCTTCGGCTCTTCCCCTTGCCCTCCACCGATAATGCATAACACAATATCAATACGGCGGTTGCTGTCGTCTGCGATAGAAGAAACTTTTTAGATGACTTCGAGTTCGTTATTTTTTTCTTCTGGTTATTATTAGCTTATAAGTTGTGTTAACTCTTGCTAAATGATTTTTATATTTATTTTATCATTTTTATAGTTATTATTTTATTATTGTTAATATTTTTGTTTGTTATTAATTAATTTGTATTACTACCTTTGTATTATCTCCGTCACTGTTGTTCTATTATTATTATTATTATTATTATTATTATTATTATTATTATTATTATTGTTATTATTATTATAGTTACTATTATTTCTATCATCAACATTATTATTTGATCTCTGTAAAATTTATGTAGACTCTACTGGACTGTACCCGGGCACGAGCATATGCTCATTTCGGGTATTTATTCAAACTAGTGGCTTGTGCAGCAAATGCTCAAACTAAGTTCATTCGACATTCAAATAAAAATTTTTCAGATGTATTTTCAATGAAGAATACCAGACATTTTGAAAGTTATTTACTTCCGTAATAATGAAATATACTCCCTCTGAATGGTTGTTTTATGCCAAATACTTTTTCTTGAACCTATCCACCTTCAGTTTTTGAGTTTCAACGCAAGTAACAATGTGAGGACGATCAGTGGGTTTTTCATGTGGGATTAAAGCAATAGCTATTTCAGGTCATTGTGGATTGCAGGTGAAATTAAACAAAAAAAAAATGTCAGGTTTGCTATGCTTTCGAACAATAGACATAGCCTCTTGGTATGTCTACTGCATGTACAGCTTGAAATGTAAAGGGTAAAATCATTTTGTCCTGCTAAGAGATCTTGCTGAAATGATCGGGAGACTACATAATTTTGTAGGCTTCTTATTTTATCAGTAAGTACTACCTTTTGGTCTTTCCTTAGGAACTGTAATTTTTACGCTTTCTCGAGTCAATAACGCATATAAATATCAACACCACACTGCCATTAAATGTATGAAAAAGACCTAACCCCACTTAATTAATAACTATAAAAATATTTAATTTTTAATAAAAATATTATCTTACGTAAGTTTTGTAGTTACATATTATATACACTATATAGCCGTCACTCAGTAAATTATAGAAATGAAGATCTAATTTAAGATATTCTCTACATCTACTTACATAACCCCAAAACATTTCACTTTCGTGTCATCAATATGGCATTAATATGTATAATTAATGAAAAATAGTCGCATCATGGCATTAACTACAATAATACGTATTTCATTTCTAATGATAAATGTTATCAAACCACCTCAAGTTTTGTAGATTTTAATATCCAATACACAGCTGTACTCAGAAAATTACACACCGCAAATCAGACCTGTAAATTATTTTTAGCGAGTCTTGAAGTTTTTAATAACCAATTGAATTTGAGCTCTAAATATGTCAGCAATCCTGCAGGTCATGTCCTTCGTGTAATATCCTATTGTTTATTGTAGTATGTGTTTTGTTTTATACTGAAATGCAATTAGAAATGACGAAACATGGATTTTGGAAAATAGGAAAATTATGTAGGAAATCTAACGCTTCACTGAAAGTTACTATTTTTCGGAAAAACTTTGGGTTCCAAGCTTCAAAACGAGGGGTCGTTTATTAAAATCCGTTCAGCCGTTATCCCGTAATTTCCATTACCAGTTAAAATTATATATATAATATGTACCATTTAAAATGTAAATTATGAATAAATTCGAATTTGAATTTGCTCTTAATAGGTTGAGGGAAAACGCCGGAAAACCTAAAGACATTGAAAATTGAACGAAGCATTTTATAAAAATGACCCAGGATGGTGTAATTTCTAAATCGATTTACTGACATGAGAAATAATGAATGGTAATATTTGCGGACTCATGGACACCCCTGCTATGTACATTTGTGGAAGAGATGCGTGGGAACTGCGGGGACTCCAGGGAGATGGAGAACGGACCACTTTGTGTGCGCTGGTACTGGCCGGCCACAGAGAAATGAAGCATCGCGGCCTTGCTAACTTAATACCCGCCATCTTGTTCTCTGTGTCCTGCTATTCAGAGATATTATGTGTATGCGGGGTATAACTCTATAAAATGCACCGTTTCAGACCAATAGCCTGAATTCATCAACATCCATTAAAGTCTAATTAACAGTTAAAATTATTTCAACAGATTTAACAAAGATGCAGTTTCATGAACCTCTGTTAAGGTTAACAACTGTTTAAATATCTCATTCAGTGTCCATTATTCAATAGTTTATTTTAAAAGTGTTTAAAATGACAGCTAGACACTATTTTTCTAGCACAATTGAAGGGCTACCTGCAAAAGGCGGTAACTTTTATTTTACGAAGTTGTGGAAAACAACAAAAACATTCTAAAAATTTCAAATTTTAACTGAGCTTCTTTCCTTTTCACAATATGTCCTAGCTACCTAGGAGTTTCACTTTATCGTTCTCTTATTTATTGCAATAAGTAGGTCATTAATTTAAGGGGTTTCTCTTTGAGATATTTCAAACAAAAAAGTTTAACCTATCTACGTAAAGATTAATTTTTGTCCTACAGAATATATCTGTTATGATAACAATGATTATTAGAAAAAAATTCGCTCCGGCGCCGAGGATCGAACCCGGGTCCTTTGTTCTACGTACCAAGTGCTCTAGCCATGAGCTACGCCAAGTTTAATCTTTAGCACCGGATCGAATCCGTTTCCTCTAGTGATTTTCCCTTTGTGGCCTTTTTACGTACCAAGTGCTCTAACCACTGAGCTACTGCGAAGTTCAATCCACAGCACCGGATCGAATCCTCTCCTCTAGTGATTTTCCCTTTGTGGCCTTTCTACGTACCAAGTGCTCTAACCACTGAGCTACTGCGAAGTTCAATCCACAGCACCGGATCGAATCCCTCTCCTCTAGTGATTTTCCCTTTGTGGCCTTCCTACGTACCAAGTGCTCTAACCACTGAGCTACTGCGAAGTTCAATCCACAGCACCGGATCCAATCCATTTCCTCTAGTGATTTTCCCTTTGTGGCCTTTCTACGTACCAAGTGCTCTAACCACTGAGCTACTGCGAAGTTCAATCCACAGCACCGGATCGAATCCCTTTCCTCTAGTGATTTTCCCTTTGTGGCCTTTCTACGTACCAAGTGCTCTAACCACTGAGCTACTGCGAAGTTCAATCCACATTATCGGATCAAATCCATTTCCTCTAGTGATTTTCCCTTTGTGGCCTTTCTACGTACCAAGTGCTCTAACCACTGAGCTACTGCGAAGTTCAATCCACAGCACCGGATCGAACCCTTTCCTCTAGTGATTTTCCCTTTGTGGCCTTTCTACGTACCAAGTGCTCTAACCACTGAGCTACTGCGAAGTTCAATCCACAGCACCGGATCGAATCCCTTTCCTCTAGTGATTTTCCCTTTTGGCCTTTCTACGTATCAAGTGCTCTAACCACTGAGCTACTGCGAAGTTCAATCCACAGCACCGGATCGAATCCCTCTCCTCTAGTGATTTTCCCTTTGTGGCCTTTCTACTCCAAGTTAGCTCTAAATTATATTAAGTCAACTGCCATTATACAAGGAGCGCATTCAATTGAATGATTTTCCCTTTGGTGGCCTTTCCACAGTAATATGCACTGCTGAGCTAACATACATACATACAACATACATACATACATACCTTTGTACATTTCATACAACCAAGTGCTGTATCTCCTCATGAGCTAGCATAGGGCATTCCACAAAGTGCCTCCATCGGACCCTATTTGATTTTCCCTTTTCACTTTCTCGCTCCATGTTTTCCCCTTCCTAGCAATTTCAATCCAAACTGTTCTCTTCCATGTATTTTTTGGCCTTCCTCTTGTTCTACTACCCTGGGGTTCCAATCCAAAGCCATTCTTTCTACTGCTCCATCTTTTTCCTGATTGTGTGTTCAATATCCAATTCCACTTTCGTCTTTTGATTTCTATTTTTCCCTTTGTGGCCTTTCTGCGTACCATAGTGCTCTAACCACTGAGCTGCATTTCTTTCTGATTTGTTATCTTCCATAGTTCTGAGTTTGTGATCACATCTGGCCAAATAATTTTTAAAATTCTTCGTAAACATCTATTAACAAATTTTTGCAGTTTATTTTGTATTATTTTACTTATTTTCCATGTCTCACAGCCATAATAAGACTGATTTCACATTACTATTAAAGATTTTAATTTTTGTAACATACATACACTACATACATAACATACATACATACATACAATACATACATACATACATACATACATACATACAAATGTTATGTTTTATTTAACGACGCTCGCAACTGCAGAGGTTATATCAGCGTCGCTGGTGTGCCGGAATTTTGTCCCGCCAGTAAATCTACTGACATGAGCCTGTCGCATTTAAGCACACTTAAATGCCATCAACCTGGCCCGGGATCGAACCTTCAACCTCGGGCATAGAAGGCCAGCGCTATACCAACTCCGCCAACCAGGCCGACTATATACATACATAGACTACATACATACATACATACAGTCCACACCTGTGGAGTAACGGTCAGCGCGTCTGGCTGCGAAACCAGGTGGCCCGGGTTCGAATCCCGGTCGGGGCAAATTACCTTTTTTGAGGTTTTTTCCGGGGTTTTCCCTCAACCCAATACGAGCAAATGCTGGGTAACTTTCGGTGCTGGACCCCGGACTCATTTCACCGGCATTATCACCTTCATATCATTCAGACGCTAAATAACCTAGATGTTGATACAGCGTCGTAAAATAACCCAATAAAAATAAATGTACAATACAATTCCAAATTCCCTAAAATAAAAAACTACATACAATACATACATACATACATACATACATAAGTACACATAATCGTCTTAAAAGGCTTTTGATATGCTGTTTCTGCCATCCTGTCCTCTTTGGTCTCTCCTAGCAACAAAATTGCATTTGCTTACCATTCTAAGTGCAGAAATAAATTATGCTTACAGGTGATGAATTTTTGCAGATTATGAATGTTAATTGGGATGATTCACAAAGGCTTAATTAGCGGTGTAGTCTTTTGAAAGAGAAAATACGAAGTGTGATATCATCAGGAAATTATTATTTTTTTCACTTTCAGATAAAAACGAGCAGTGACTGGAACAAACAATGCAGAAATTCCAGAAAAGACGGCACTTCCTTTCCGTGTGCTTAGAAATGAAAGTCCATTACAACGCGTTACAAATTCTGGTTGAACGCCTGTATACAATCAGTCATAAATACATGTTTGAAAAGTCATTATTATCAGCAACCAGTATTCGACAAGTTTCATTTCATGATCCTGAAATGATACGTTCAAGATTTAGCTAAACACTATGTGATTTTACATGTGTGTGTTTTGTGTTATGTTTGTGTTCATTTGGTGTGGATGAGGGTCAGGGTTGCCAGATTTTAGATCTATCAAGGAGGGACATCCTTTTCACATCAGATACAGTACTTACGTTTAGTCTTGTAGGAAGGATGATGTGAGTATGGGCAGATTTGAAATTTTCATGATTGTACAAAGAGAGAGAGAGAGAGAGAGAATAAAAACCATCCCTTACATGCAGTTGAAGGAACTAACATGAATTTCTTAAATGATACAATTTTAATTTAAAAAAAATATTCTAGAAAAGTTACAAGTCTTTTGAAGACATTAATGTGATATCAAGTTAAATTATTTTTTTTTCATGATAAAAACGCAGTTTCAAGTTTCCAAGACCTTCTACTGGCCATTACAACTTACAAATTCTGGTTGTCATAGTCATAAATACATGTTTGAAAAGTCATTATTATCAGAAGGAAATCATTTCTTCTTCTGTTGTAAAATGAATCACAAGATTTAGCTTCAAAGAATTGACAGGTGTCCGTCAAATCCACATTTGGAGGGATGAGTTCCCTTTTAGAATTTCAAGAATACATCTTTCACATGATAGATTAGTCTTACTTGTATGGGCAACTAAATTTTCATGATTGTTTCCCTTACATGCAGTTGAAGGAACTAACATGTTTCGTAGGAAATTAAATTTTAATTAAAAAATATTCTAGATACAAGTTTCCAAGTATAAGACATTAAGTGGTGTAAGTTACATAGCGTTTCCCTGACGTCTTTCTGAAGGCCTTGTGGCAATAATATGTTTCAACAAATTATTAACTTAGTAATTACTTAATAGTAATTTGTCTCATAGATTTCCCCAGCTGATTATTATTATTAATTATCATCATCATCATATCATCATCATCATCCGCAGGAATTAGGCCTTTCGACCTGTTCCGTCCTCTCAAAGAAATTGATCTCTTCGTAGATCTTCCTCTGTCTCTCTTGCCTTTAGGTTTGTACTCTACAGTAGCGGCTGGTGGTCAAAATAATGAGTGTGCTACAATTTCTATATTGGTCTATACACTTATATGTAAAACGGAAATTTTACTTGAAGCAAGTAGAGCGATCGGTTTGGAAGTAAATCCCGAAAAGACAAAGTATATGATTATGTCTCGTGACCAGAATATTGTACGAAATGGAAATATAAAAATTGGAGATTTATCCTTCGAAGAGGTGGAAAAATTCAAATATCTTGGAGCAACAGTAACAAATATAAATGACACTCATAGGAAATTAAACGCAGAATAAATATGGGAAATGCGTGTTATTATTCGGTTGAGAAACTCTTATCATTCAGTCTGCTGTCGAAAAATCTGAAAGTTAGAATTTATAAAACAGTTATATTACCGGTTGTTCTGTATGGTTGTGAAACTTGAACTCTCACTCTGAGAGAGGAACATAGGTTCAGGGTGTTTGAGAATAAGGTGCTAAGGAAAATATTTGGGGCTAAGCGGGATGAAGTTACAGGAGAATGGAGAAAGTTACACAACACAGAACTGCACGCATTGTATTCTTCACCTGACATAATTAGGAACATTAAATCCAGACGTTTGAGATGGGCAGGACATGTAGCACGTATGGGCGAATCCAGAAATGCATATAGAGTGTTAGTTGGGAGACCGGAGGGAAAAATACCTTTGGGGAGGCCGAGACGTAGATGGGAGGATAATATTAAAATGGATTTGAGGGAGGTGGGGTATGATGATAGAGACTGGATTAATCTTGCACAGGATAGGGACCGCTGGCGGGCTTATGTAAGGGCGGCAATGAATCTTCGGGTTCCTTAAAAGCCATTTGTAAGTAAGTAAGTAACACTTATATGTATTTATCTTAATTTGAGACTCGCCTAGTGACGAAATATGAAATCCATACGACGTTCCTTCCTACTGCAGAACCTGTCAATTACCCTGGTGTTAAACCCTTCATCTTGGACATCATACTCTTTTCTATTGACAGTGTTACTTCACAGAATGGAGCCTGTGAATAGTTGGAGGCTATGTATCGTAACAATTGAACAGCTCCATCTATATTCCGGAAGGCAGGTGTTCCGTATAGAACTCAAAGTTGTGTCTTTAACACTCTTTTGTTCAGTACAGTATAGCTGTTGACAGCAACTTCAAGTTCGCATTCAGGAAAATTAGGCTATCCAAAAATTGCCAGAAAATTTGCTTTTTATCAATTTTGTTGCATCTAGATAGCTTAAAGACTGGAAACTGTGAGTAGTTTTCTGAATTATACGGTCACATACTTCCTTGGCTTCAGTTTTCTGGGATTCCATTCTCCGTCGCTTGCTGACTGATTCAGGAGGAACCTCAAAAAACCAGGTAGACGGCAGCAGCAGTCGGACACTTGAATTACGGTACCAAATACATTGTAAATAGTTCCGAGTTCTTCCACAAACAAGCGTTCTCTCGTTACGCTTTACTTTTGCACTCTCCAAGCTGTGTTGTGCTGAAGCTGACTACAGCACTTCCCCGCGTAAAAATAGCCAATCAGAGCAGTGATTTCAGCTTCGCACATGCGCATTAATTGTCTAGATTCTCATGTAGAGTTTTGAGTAGCACATTGTACCCCCTGAGGCACCAAAGAGCTAAGAGCGAAGACTAAACACTCTATAACGCGTCATGAACATAACCACGGGAAATTGTCAAATGGCAGATCAGATACTATAGTTGAGCAAAAATTATCATTGTGCTGTAGCACTGTAGCACATAAGGACGGGCCGCCCGTAGTACTCTAGAATCTTTTTAGGGATACGGTATTCTGGCATTCTTTGTACGTGTTCATAGTATTTTTCTTGGTATTCTTTTATTGTATTATTTAAGTTGAATATGTTCAGTTCGTCTCTTATCATTTCATTATACTGTCATCTGTTCTTCTGTATCCAGTTACCGATCTCAAAAATCTCATTTCTGATACTTCTATTTTGTGTTTTTGGTTTTCTGTTAGGGTCCAGCATTCTGAGCATACAAGAGAGATGGGACTGCCAAGACTTTATAAAACTTCAAAATGGTTTCTTTCCATGTTTTGTTTAATAGGGTTCTTTTAATCGTTCCACATATTTGATTAAAATTTTGTAATTTTCTTTGTTGATCCAATCCTCTTGTGTTTCCAATTTCACAGCCCGGGTATTTAAAATCTCTTACTTGCTCTACTATATTGTCGTTAATTAAAATTTTACATCGTACCTGTGTTTTACCTTGGAGAGCTAAATTTTTTGTTTTTGTCGGAGATATTGTCAAATTATAGCTTGAGGCTGTGATTTGTAATTCATATATTAGTTTCTGAAGACCACCCTCTGAAGCAGCTATTACTAATTGTAAAGCACAAATTCCAAAACATTTCATTGCATGTGACAAAATATTTAAATTTCAATATTTATTAACTGATTACAATAACAAAATTTATTTTGTGACTTAGCATAGCCCTACTACTACAAACCATCATCTAAAATACAGTACTACGTATACGTTTTCAGAGCTTATGTACATATTTATCATTAGATTTTAACATTTTCAACAAGCTTTTCTTCCATTCTCTGCGCCATTCATTTCTGATGAACGTCTATTTCTAAATGTTTAGAAATATCGTATACATATGAATTGGCTGTAAACCTTACACTTGGCAAAATATTCGTTTTTTCTATGTGCAGACTTCCATTATTGAGAAAATTATTTTAACTTTAATGTAATTATGTAGGTCTAGAAGAAAATAATTACTAGGTAATGATGAAATTATAAAAGTGATGTTAATTTCCTAAAGGAGGGACTTTCTGCGTCCCACCTCCAATCGAAGAGGGACGCGGGATTTTTATATAAAAATTGGGACATGCCCCGCCAAATCGGAACATCTGGCAACCCTAGAGTGTGTGTATGTATGTGTAATGTAATAGGCTATGTCTGGTATTTTTAATTCCCTCAAGAATCTCTTTTGTAACAATGAATGTGGAACATTTACAGATGTCTTTGTAGTAATTTGAAGTGTTAATAATCTATTTTGGTAATTTAAATTTTGAATATTGAAAATGTATACTGAATTCTTACTGTAAATTAGAGCAAAAATTTGCATTCAAAAGCAATGTGATATTCGCATCATATCTTCAGTTTTTAAACTGAAATATCGAGAGAGTTTCATAAGCATCGCTAACTAGAGTTCACTTTTAATCCAAATTAAAACAATGACTGAGTTCTATATCCATAGAGGCTAACACTGTCTGAACTTCATTTAAAACTCCGAAAGTTGATTTGAGACGACAGAAATTTGGTTTAACGTACCAACGCTCTACCACTGAGCTGACAGGAACGATCCAATTTTTCCCTCTATATCCACAGAAATATGAGCGAAAACCATATTTATAGCGAATTTATTTGCAACATATTGAAGAAGAAGAAGAAAATTTTAAAAAAATTGCTTGGAGCCGGGTAGAACCCGAGAACGTACCAACGCTCTAGAGCTAGAACTCTAACCGACACCGATCCAATTTTTCCTCTATATCCACAGACCTCAAAGTGGGCTGACAACCGATCGAGTGCACACTAACTCCGTGTGACTTACATTGTGGTTTTCTGAACGAACAGATTATAAAATTTTCAGGTATAACCATTGTTACCGGAGCCGGGTATCGAACCCGGGAATAAAAACGAAGAAGGTTTGGAAACAATTTAATACAACCGTCAAGCAACCATTATTCTATAAATTGTATTTCCAAGAGACAGTGTATACAAAAGAAGAGTTATATCTGAAAATTGTTCCGGAGCCGGGTATCGAACCCGGGACCTTTGGTTTAACAACCAACGCTCTTCTACCCGGGAACTCTAACCGACACCGATAATTTTTCCCTCTATATCCACAGACCTAAAGTTGACAACCGTCAAGCAACCAACTTCGAGTGCACACTAACTCCGTGTGACCATTAGGTTTTCCGAACAGTGACGTGTATTATGCAAATATTGATGTAAACTTTTCTCCGGGTACATACAATTAAAAACGCTCTTTTGAGCTACTCACCATTTTAATTGTCATTTTGCAACCGTCAAGGCCGTTTATAAAAAAACACGAACAGTGACGTGTATTATGAAAGATTTATTGAAACACTAGTTCCGTAGCCGGGTATCGAACCCGGACCTTTGGTTTAACGTACCAACGCTCTACCACTGAGCTAGGGAATAAATATAAATTTTTCCCTCTATAATTAAAATAGGACATTTGACTTAGATCGGTGTCAGGGAACATTCGTTGTTTGATAGAACCCGGATAAAATTTTTCGTTTAATGTTGAACTTCATTTAAATAAAGAGACGACAGAAATATTGCATCCAAATAATTAAAATGCGATGATTTTAAAAGCTTGGAGAGAGAGAGAGCGAGAGATGTTCAGAATAGATAAAATACCATTGTTACCACAATAAAAGAAGTGGTTTGGAAACAATTTAATACACATTAATTCTATAAATGTTTTCTAAGAGACTTTTTATTAAAATAGCATGCAACTCAACATAGTTGTATTGAACATTGACATCATTTAGATTTAATACAATTAAAATGCTTTTCACTACCATTTTATTTTTTTGCTCTGGGGCCGTTTATAGAAAAAAAACACAATTGCATGGAAAGATTTATTGAAACACTAGGTTTCCATGCACCCGTTAGAAATAAATATAAATTAATAATTAAAATAGGACATTTTCCAAACATTTGTTTGATCTAAATCGTTTAATTCAGTAAATGCATCCAAATAATTAAAATGCGATGATTTTGGTCCAGAGACCACTATTGGTTCTGAACCCTTTTCTAAATTACATGCAACCATTTTAATGAACATTATATTTATTTAATGTGTATATTTATTTTACTTGTTATGGGTTTCCATTGATTATGGTAATAACTTATAACCCTATTTTCTATATTCAGTAAATGGCGTTTGGCCCATATTTCTATTCAAATAACTTATATTATATAATATTATTATATTTATATTATATTACATTATATCAGAAGTTACTGTAATAACATTATAGCATTATGTCCATCTAGAGAAACTACACTTTCCAACGGTGAAATAATAATTAATTATACAAATCGGTTAATTTAGCTTCCGATATTACTTCATACAAACAGAAACATTCTCTGTAGGCTATCTTTCATAGCTTTCGTTTGTTGCTGTCCAAGGCCCCTTATAGATGAAGTCATTTGTTTTTTATTTCATTATAGTCTACGGCCTTAGATGGCAGTTATTTTAATTTTAAAACTCATTTATCTCATTAAATATCAGTCCTATCAAAAATATTCAAGGAATAAAACTTATCGAAATTATTTTTAAAGAAACTTTTGTTATGTAACATTTTTCACAAAAATCAATAATAAGCGAGATATTTCGATATATTTAATTCAGACCCCCTTATAACCCCCCTTTTAAATAATGTATTTTGAAGCCATATAGCCTAAAATATAAGTTACAACGAACTTAATTTATATTCCAATTTTCATCGAAATCCGTTCAGCCATTATCGCGTGAAAAGGTAACAGACAGACAGACAGACAGATATACAAACAAAAATTTCAAAAAAGCGATTTTCGGTTTCAGGGTGGTTAATTATATATGTTAAGACCAATTATTTTTGGAAAATCGAAAATTACCAGAAAAATTTCGGCTACAGATTTATTATTAGTATAGATATACAGCAATTATTGTGCTATTTGTCAACATATCCCCTACTGGAATTGAGACATTTGTCATACCATGGGATCAATTTTTGTATTCTTGTATCGTAGAAGTCAGCCGCCCAGGATAGGAACCAGCGTTTGACAGCCGTATGCACCTCTTTGTCGAACCCATGATATGACAAATATCTCAATTTCGGTGGGGAATATGTTAAAAATAGCTCAACAATTGCTGTAACTATTCCAATAAATTTTTCCAATGAAATTGCGTTTTCTTTCTGTTAACGGCCCCTGACGAACTTTTTTTTACGGCCCACGTAATTGAGGTTAAGTGGCAAAAAATTGTATAAGCACTTCTTTTGATATTATTAGCATGGTGAAAGAAAAAAAATAACTCTTTATCTCTGTAGCGCTCGGGAAAAGTGGCACAAGTCAAAAATGTTAATTTTACAGGAGAAGGGAAAAACTGTCTTCGTACTGGTTTATGTCGATTTGATTTTCTTCTGTATGAATTATTCTAATGCGAGAAATACTTATGTCTCTTTGCCCAAGCGAGCAGATGTTCCGTAAGTTGTCAATAAATTATAAAAAAGTTTTCGTGGAAACTGACTTACGCCACTTTTCGCAAGCATTGCAGATATGTCCCCATCAGAATGTTTGCTTGCTAGCAATTATTTTACATTGAATGTCTTTGACCAGTTTTTAAATATACTGCGTCACCCTGCATCACTATCTAAATTGTGCTAAACTGTAGTGCAAGATCTTTAGTTTACGGCAAGAATCAAATCATTTGCAAATTCATGTAACTTACTTAGTTATTTTACATTTTAGAGTTCGGTGCGCAACCGATTATCACGAGGTTACAGCTATTTGAAGAACTGGAGTCGAAGATTCTAGAAAAAGAAATGCTTACTAACTACATGAAAATATAAATAGGAATACAAGAATGTTCTAAAAGTCTATAAAAATGCTTAAAAAGGAATCTAAAAGATATTGTAGAATATTTCTTTTATATGATGTCATTCCATTTTCGGCCAATGAAGTATAATGAAATTTTGAATTCAAAAAATCACAGTCATACATCGCGATAATTTCTGCAGCTCGATTTATTACCATGAAATTATCGCATGGTCGTTCTTTGTTTAGTCAGTGTCGCCAACTGTTACCACGTAAATCGATGAGCATGAATCCATTGTACTGAACAAAGTGCGAAATTCTACTCCCACATCTACATCTTCATCTTCTAATTCCATGTCCATTGTATCTAAAGAAAATGACACTCCTTCATAACAATTGTTCATTTAATTAATGTATTAATCAGATTATTTGTAATTACTATAAAATGTTCAAATTTAATTATAATTTCAATAGATAATGAAAACGTATTTCTGTTACAATAACAAGACAAAAGCGCAGTACGTATAATTAACATTTTTAAACCTGCATTTCGCTTTTCTCAATTGGCATTACTGAATAACATTCAATTTCTTTACTGCAATAATCGTTATTCATCTATTTCGACTTCACAATGTCCGAATAAGTTAAGTATTCATAAATATACAATTATTAACATTTTGTGGGAGAATTTTAGGGATATATTATTTACATTTTTATTTTATTCACGGAATAGTCCTAATAAATATCACTCGAGGTCTGAGATTTCCCAAATTTCGGCAAATCTCAGACCTTTTGTGACATTAGTATAGATAATTTCAGCCGTCAGTGGAAGCAGATTCATAAAAATAAAGAAAATTTTCGTATCAAGTATTCTGACTGATTTAGAAAATTGTATTTTTTTTTTCAGTCGGTTGACGGGTTGATGCCAATAAATAATATTAAATTAAATAAATCTTCAATCTTTGTTCTTATTGTCATAATTAATTAGGCTAATAATATAATTGTATCAGTTGGAAATGTAATTGATATGCTTATCGGATTCTGCATTTGATGTTAGCTTCATCCTTGATTAATGAATTGGTTATTTTTAGTGACTTGTATAGAATGTAAAGGAATTCAGAGTTTTCATTTAATCAATAATATTCGCTATCAAATGAGGACAAATCATAATAATCCTGACTCTGCATTAAATATATTAAACAATCAGTTTTATTTCCATAATAATTTTGTAAATGCGATGACAACATAAACTTAGTCTTTTCCATATTATGCATCCATAAGACTGGTTCACAATAAACCGGGAACGGAAACGACAACGAGAACGGAAGTAATGTTAAAATAAATGTATTTAAATGTAAACATTCACAATAGTTAATTGTGAATGCTCACATTTAAATACATTTATTTTAACAATATTTCCGTTCTCGTTCTCGTTGTTTCCGTTTCCGGCACATTGTGAACCAGCCTATACACTCTACTTTCTGCTACGTTCTTCTCCCGTTCAGAAACATAACGCAGAATGCCTGCTCTTGTAATTTACTACTACATGATTCCGAAACATCTCTGGCATAACTCGCGTGACGGGCTAAATATAAATTTTATTTCTATTATATAGTGAATTGATTTTTAATAAAATAAGTAAAGACTGAGTTGTTTGTAGTAATTAAGAAATAATTTTGTACAACTGCATTGTTTTAACAATTTTTTTCAGCAGTTATTTTGCAGTATAATTTCAAGCACTGTATGTGAAATTATATATAATGCAAAGTATTACTTACAAATGGCTTTTAAAGAACCCGGGAGGTTCATTGCCGCCCTCCATTCGCCATCGGTCCATATCCTGAGCAAGATTAAACCAATCCCTAGCATCACATCCCACTCCTCAAATCTATTTTAATTTATCCTCCATCTAGTCTCGGCCTCCCAAAGTTTGTATTTTTTTTTCCTTTCTGTCCGGCCTCCCAACTAACACTCTGTGCATTTCTGGATTCGCTATACGTTTTTTTTTTCATAAACTCAACCCATGTCAAACGTCTGGATTTAATGTTCCTAATTATGTCAAGTGAAGAATAACAATGTGTGCAGTTCTGCGTTGTGTAACTTTCTCCTGTAACTACATCCCTCTTAGTCCCAAATATTTTCCTACGCACCTTATTCTCCAAGATCCTTAACCTCTGTATATTCTCCTTCACTCTTTAATTTTATTCTATCCTTACGAAAACATGTTGCCTTTGTTAGGCAAGGGGGTAAGAGGGAACTTTCTACGAAAATTTCCTAATGACATAATAGATATAAATTTGAAAGAGAAATTTAGTCATGCTTAATATTTTTATTTAACACAATATAGTCTATTGTTAAAAATTTTGTCTGAACTCTTAAAATCTATTATTATTATTATTAGTAGTATTATTATTATTATTATTATTATTATTATTATTATTACTATTATTATTATTATCATTATTATTATTATTATTATTATTATTATTATTATTATTATTATTATACTCACAGCTTTTCAGGAACCCGGCAGTTCGTTGCCGCCCTCACATAAGCCCGTCATCGGTCCCTCGCTTCTATTAATTGTAAATGTATTCACTCCCTGAAGTTAAAATGAACGGCAAATATTTTGTGCCTATTACACCCAGAAGATGAAAACATGGTACTTGAACGTCCGGAAATTCTTCATTTTCTAATACGACTCTTTTTCCTATTTCTGGCGATAAACACACTTACGGCAAAACGTGGAATTTTTTCTATTTGCTTTAATATCGACTACGGCTATAGTATAATTTGTGCAGAACTCGGTGCAAGAGACGTATGTCAGGTGAAGAATACAATGCGTCCAGTTCTGCGTTGTGTAACTTTCTCCATTCTCCTGTAACTTCATCCCTCTTAGCCCCAAATATTTTCCTAAGAACCTTATTCTCAAACACCCTTAATCTCTCAAAGTGAGAGTCCAAGTTTCAGAACCATACAGAACAACCGGTAATATAACTGTTTTATAAATTCTAATTTTCAGATTTTTTGACAGCAGACTAGATGACTAAAGATTCTCAGTCAAATAACACGCATTTCCCATATTGATTCTGCATTTAATTTCCTCCCGAGTGTCATTTATATTTGTTACTGTTGCTCCAAGATATTTGAATTTTTCCACCTCTTCGAAGATAAATTTCCAATTTTTATATTTCCATTTCGTACAATATTCTCGTCACGAGACATAGTAATATACTTTGTCTTTTCAGGATTTATTTCCAAACCTATCGCTTTACTTGCTTCAAGTAAAATTTCCGTGTTTTATGATGATATGCTGTAGTGGCGGATTAGCTTAGCGTAGCACTTCAGCCTGAATGGAAGCATTGCGTTATCTTCATAGTGCATTTCAAAATGCAAACAAAGTTCGTTTAAATAGCTCTGAATGTTTAAACAGGTTTCGAAGTTTACTCTGTTATTCTACATACATAAACCATTATTTTTCCCGAGTCTGAATATATCGGAGTGAGATATGTGACCAACTGGCTTTGAGCTCACATAGATAGCTACTCAATGAGTTCGAGACACTTGTACAGACGTGATCATGCATAACTTTAAAACATGTTTCGGTCTGAATTTGTTTGCTATTTCAGTTTCTTACAGTTCCTTTTAATGATATCATCCTCTGCAAGGAATATGTTCTGAGGAGTAATGAATCGTATTCAGTAATTATTCAGCAGTCAATCTCTTCTTCTGGCTCACTAAATCTACACTATTCATTCATTCATTCCTATTTTTCTGCCCAAGAGTAGGTCTTTCACTGCAAACCCATCATTCTCCAATCTTTCCTATTTTTTGCCTTTCTCGTAGTCTCCGCATATTATGATCTATACTGTATTTCTTAATTTCGACATCATCTGATCTCCTCTTCTACCCCGAACTCTTCTCCCATTCACCATTCCGTCCAGTGCATCCTTCAGTAGGCAGCTTCTTTTCAGCAAGTGACCCAACCAATTCCTTTGTCTCTTCTCGATCAGTTCCAGCATCATTCTTTCTTTCAGAAATCTTACATTCATTCATTCAAGATTTCTGCCCAATGTCAGGTCTTTCACTGAAAAATCCAGCATTTTCCAACATTTCCTATTTTCTCCCTTCCTCTTACTCTCCGCGTATGATCCATGTACGTACTGTCTTCTATCATTTGGTATCTTCTTCTGACACGAACTCTTCTCACGTTCACCATTCCTTCTAGTGCATCCTTCAGTAGGCAGTTTCTTCTCAGCAAGTGATCCAACCAATTCCTTTCCCTCTTCTCGATCAGTTCCAGCATCATTCTTTCTTCACCAACTCTTTCCAACACAGCTTCGTTTCTTATTCTGTCTGTGCACTTTACACTTTCTTCTCCATATCCACATTTCAAATGCTTGTAGTCGTTTTTCTTCACTCCGTCGTAATGTAACTTAGTCTACATATTTCTGCCCCATATAATGCCATACTCTACACAGAGCACTTCACTAGTTTCTTCCTTAGTTCTTTTTCCAAAGATCCGCAAAAAATGCTCTTTTTAATCTTGATAGCTTTGTTTGACATTGCTGTCCTCCTTTTGACTTCCTGATACCAGCTCATGTTACTGCTTATAGTACATCCCAAAATTTCGAAGCTGTCCAGTTGCTCTAATGCCTCATTTAGAATTCGCACATTAACCTCTTTTTTTTTTCAAGTAATCTGGTCTTCATCTTGTTTGCATTAAACTTCATCCCATATTGCTCACAGCTGTCATTTAGTTCCAGTAGCATATCTCATAGTATCGTCTCCTCTTCTGCTAACAATGCCGTAACATCAGCAAATCTTGTGCACTAAATTTTTCTTTTTTCTACTACTGCACCATAACTACCAGTTGGCTTGGAACTGATAGTTACCAGGTTTGTTCAGTGAAAACGTGACAACCAGCTTTTCTTAGGCCCGATTGTATAAACAATTTAATCTTAGATCAGAGGTTAAATTGATCCTTGTTTCAGCTGAACTTGGAATTTTGTGTTGTATAAAGTATAATCTGAGATTAATTTGTCTCAAACTAAAGTCAACTTTGACTGAAGAAATTTCTCCGATTAAGTTAGATGATCCAAGTTCAGTTTTTCTTTCTGTTTGAAATATACAAGTGACAGATGTGCAAAAAAATATCCATCATTATTAATATTAATAGATATGATAGGTACATTTATATATAACATGTCTTTCAATTTCTTGCCTTAATACACAAACAATCTTATATTTTATAAGGCTCTATCGTGTTCAGCAGTATCAAATAACATAACCTATAATTATATTATGTTTATAACAACCATTAATAATTAATGGATATAAGTACATTCATAAATTTTCAATTAACTGTATTACTAAACGAAAATTGTGGTTTTATAAAGCTTTATTATGTTTAGCAGTATCAAACACCATAACATGATAACAACTCGAGAACAGTCAACCTCCTTCTTATTGTCCGCCATTATTTACATTGCACAAAAAACCAGTGTCTCCAATCTTGATAGTGTACGGAAAGTCGCCAAAAAGTAGTTGTAAAGTCGCTAGATTTCTCATTATCAACAAAGAAAGTTTAAATTTTGTCACTATGGGGTGCTAAAAAGGTCACTAAATCCCTATTTAAACAATATAAAAGTTGAAATAAATTGTTGTTGAAAAAGAGTTAAAGTCGCTAGATTGGCAACACTGAACAAACCTGTCCGCGCATCTCGTATTTCACCTGTTTATCTCGATGTTGTCTCCTTTTCACGTGAACTTAGATTGCATTTGAACCAAGGTAATTTGATCGCAGAAAAGTTTTATACAATAGAAGAAGTGTCTGAACTCGGTTCACTTTTCGATCTTCGATCAAAGTTGATCTTTAGTCAGGGAGTTTTATACAATTGGGCCTTAGTATTGCGGCATGGCGTGGATGTAGGGAATGTTTATGTTTTAGCGTGGCAGTTTCATTGCTATTTCGCTGTTTCGTTGCCACATTTGTCAAAATTACTATTGTATGTGCAGTTAATGTTTTAGTGTGCCACTAAGAGTATTTTAATGTAATTTACAGCGTACATATTTAATGTCCATTGCGTAGTGTTGAACTGTTGGTTCAGTATGCAGAATTCAAACATACATGTGCAATGTTTAGACAGATGGAACAGTATTAACAAATCTACCACAACTTCGTATTTTTTTACATGCTGCATTGTTTGTATTATTTTATGTATTGTAGCCTATATATTGCGACTTCTTTCAGATTTGTCCAAAATATCGTAGTTCCTCGTCAGACTCGATGCAAGACACGTTTATCGTGGTGATGATATTATTATTATCACGATGATCATGGGAATTATTAACTCAGTATTTAACCCACTTTAGTACAATGTCACACTAGATTAAGAGTATACAGGATGTCCCATTTATATTGTGCACCTGTTATAACTTTTTTGTTTGCATAGGTATTGGAATTTTTGTTTTTGAGAATTATGTTAGAACGAGGGGCTAACATAAGTACATATTGATTACACAACTTTTAAGACTGTATCACTTCGGAATATGTATGATAAGAACTTTCTTATGTTAAATATTAACGTACCTTGTTAACATGTTTCGACCTATTTTCAGTCATCTTCGGAACTGGTCGTTGTTGATCTTGGCACCTCTTGTTTCTTGTTTTCTTTTTTACATCAACACATAAAAAATACACCCAAAGCTACACTACACATTAGAAATTGAAAACAACAAATCCATAAATTTTCTAGACATCACAATAACAAAAGTAGACAACAAACACACAATCAAAGTATGCAGAAAACCCACAACAACAACACACATACATCCAACCACCCCACACAACACAAACAAGCTGCATTCCGAACAATGGTACACAGACTACTCAACATACCAATGAACCAACAGGATTAGGGCCTACAACGAAGAACTAAACAATCGAATACATAGCACAATACAATCCCAACATAATAGACATTATAATACGTAAGACCAAACAAAACCACAAAAAACAGAAGAATACAACACAAACACAAGAACACAAAAAATACATCACTAACATACCAAAACAAAAACACACATAAAATTGCAACCTCATTCAAGAAATTAAACTATAACACCGCATACAGAACGACACCCTACAAAAACATCTCAACACACGAACAACACAAACAAACAAATACAACCACACAGGCGTATACAAACTCAAATGTAATACCTGCAACAACTTCTACATAGGACAGACAGGCAGATCATTTCAAACATGTTACAAAGAACACATCACAGCCATAACAAAATTACAAAACATCTCCACATATGCACATCACAAATGCTAACCACACCTACACAGACATCAACACAGACATGGAAATACTGCACATCCAACCAAAAAGCCAGAAACTCAACACACTAGAACAATATGAAATATACAGACACACGAAAACACACCCCAACGATATTCTCAACACAAAACTCAATTTCAAAACACATACACTCTTTGACTCTACACTACGAACGCACCCAAACAGGAAACAAGAGTCGCCAAGACCAACAACGACCAGTTCCGAAGATGACCGAAAATAGGTCGAAACATATTAACAAGGTACGTTAATATTTAACACAAGAAAGTTCTTATCATACATATTCCGAACTAACATAAGTGTAGAGATTTGGTGCATGTAACTACATTATGGTATAAGATACACGTGACGTCATCAATTTTTCAAATAGGACTACATACTTTAATCATGTTACATTGATTACACACATTAAGACGAGTCGACTATTGTTACATTAAGACCGTTATCTTTTGCTAGCGTGTATATTGCACGCAATTCTTTGAAATTGGATGTTGACATTGGTATATTAATTGATCTATTGTGTAAGTGTTTGTACTAGCAGTAAATGTATTACTTCACTATATAATTACTAGGGCTGAAGAAAAGTATTGATATGGTAGTACCTAATTTCTGTGTACATTGTTTACAAAATGAGTCGCCTTGTCGGATGTCTCTACTGTCTGAAGGAGCAGATAGAGTGAACATCCGACTCTCCTCATAGTAGACCTGCTTAAGTGACGTGAGACTGTATCACAGTGATGCCAAAGCAAGCGCATTTTTTTGACCTTGACGTCGTGCGCTGGCATTAAGCGCTAGGTATGCTACAACGAGTTAGATACTATAGAGAGCCTAAAGACCTCAGAAAGTTGAAGAAAATTGAACATTGGTCCGCCATGTTTCGGTTAGTCAAAACAAAGGGGCGTGGCTCGGATGTTGTAGGAAATGACTGTGATGAAGTTAGTATTATTGTGAATTGAGTTACATATTAAGACTATGTTAATAAGTAAAAAGTAAAATACACACAAAACTTTACGTTTTATAACAGCTGTAGGCCTATGTTTTATTAGTTTCACTAAATATAGCCCAGATATTAAATGACAAGCTATACTCAATGCAACCAAAGCAAAGCACCTAAAGACGGATGAATGTATTCGGCAGAAGAAAAATAATTAATTTTTTGACTTCGTCACAAATTTAATGACCTTACAGCTAATCTAACCTAATATGAAATCATGTAATTCAGTCCTCACCAGGTGATTTCAAGAGAGACGACGTATATAACTAATAGGAGTAAAATATAGGAAAGGTAGTGGCGAAAATTAAAAAAAAATATCCAGTAATCAAGTTATTGAGAAAAATTCATTTGAAATTTGAATTAATACAGAGAACTTTTGAAAACTGCAATTATTAAAACTACAAATAACCTCTTAGCATGCAACATAATAATTAAAGAATGACTAATAGAAAGTTACTGATGATCATAACTCACCACATTTATTGAAACGATAAGATACTTACGATTAACATTGTTATCAGAAACAACAGGAGCCACAGCTAGGTGCACTTCTTTTCGCGTGATGGAGACATCGTGTAGTCTAATATAATATGAAACGAATATTGTCGCGTGGTGGAGACATCGTGTAGTCTAATATAATTTGAAGCAAACATTGATCTCACACGTGTCTCGCAACTAGGCAGAGGCTTTTGCAGAATAAAATGTTCTTACATTATTTTGAACAATAATGACAAATTGTGTGTGATGTAAGTGCTAACTTTCCTCTTTGTTAACAAGAAGAGCCCTACGCATTAATAAAAAGAAAATTGGAGTAGGCCCTATAAACACAATAAATAATAAACTCTTGATGGTACAAACTTATTAATACAGATATTTCGTTTATGCTCAGTCCGTCTTATCTTATAATTCTCTGCGGCAATGGTACCTGTATTGAGAGGGTTTAATTATCCAGCAACGAATATTATGATTTA
Organism: Periplaneta americana; assembly: GCA_025594305.2. NCBI lineage: Eukaryota > Metazoa > Arthropoda > Insecta > Blattodea > Blattidae > Periplaneta > Periplaneta americana. Next base: position 27,214,494 of record JAJSOF020000011.1, read on the forward strand.
CGGTACATTTCATTTAAATCCGAGGGAATGAGACATTTTTGGAAATTTTGAAGTCTTAATTGCAGTGTACCTTTGATAAGCACTCCTTGCGGAGGCGGCGGTACTATAGACCGCCATGTTTTTTAGGGAACGATCCATAGTACTGTTGGCCTCCACAGGGAGCGCTTATCAGAGGTCTTCAGCCTCTCTATAATATCTAACTCGTTGGTATGTTAGGAGGAATAAGCAGCCTGTTGAATTAAGAAAACAGTGGTGCACAAACTTCAAACGGAACGTGAAATTTTATGTCGTTATTTTTATATGGCTTCTTTCTGTTTATTTTCTATATTGTCTGTAAAACAAAAGTACTAACACCTATTTCTTAGCCTAATATTTGAGTTGTGTTTAAACGTTAATAACATAATAAAGAATAAAGAAGGAATATTCACACAAATTCCATAATAACTACAACTATGCTGTACTAAGTGAATTATGCACATCATTCATAAAGAAAGTGTTATCTCTAAGAAAGTCACTGAATATGACATAAGTTGAAATTGATATTGATGGTATCTTTAGCCTTATAAAAGTATTCAAAACAGTATTATAGTACAAAGCAAAGTTGTCTAGGTATATGTTTTAACTGCAACTAATATTACATAATAAAACTCTTATCGCATTATGCTTTTAGATGATACTGGTGCGCAACTTTCTGTTATCAGAATATTAAATTATCTCGAAATCTGCTGAAGCTATAGAGCTGACGTTTCACCAACACATAGGCACATATCTTTTGTTTTTGATGTAGGCCTAACAGTATTTGCTTTGTTAATTAATTTCCTTGCAAACATTTTCCATGCGAAAATTTTCAAACATTTTAATACACTATCTTCAGTAATACGTATTTACGATATATTAGATTTACGAAAACATTGTTTTAGTACGTGTAAGGATACTAAACAAACATCTGAAAATTTCACTTTTCTGTAAAAATTTTGAGAAAATATTCCTTTTGAATAAAAAAGCAAACTTGTGAAAAATGAACATTAAAATTAAAACTTACATTCTTATAATGCATTTATACTTCTCAGGCAAATCTAAAAATTAACATGGATACAGTTTTAATAAGTTCTCTTCCCTTTATCCATTGAATCAGTGCTGGCCATCCCTGTATATAGCTCGACCAAGCGGAATATACTACCTCTTTCGTCTGTCTCTTTCCTTTCGCTGTAAAACGCTCAGGCTCTCCTCGGCTCTAAAGCTCGCGCTTGCTCCTACGGGCATCAGTTGACATCACTGCTGTATCAGAATGCCGAAAGAAAAATCCAACAAAGAACAGATAAGAAAGAGGACTGAATTCAGAACGTGGGGAAATTCTGTTTGATTTAATTGATAATGATATTTTTGTAAATTTAATATTTGTTTCGAATTAATTAATTTGAAATATAAGTTATCCTGTAAATGTAAATTCTGTTATGAGTTCATTAATACCTAGCGGACTGTACAAGCAGCCGCTACAGTAACTAGTCGCGCGTGCGCACAAGCATTTGTAAACAGAGCTTTACGTACGATGCAGCGTAGCCTATAATCAATACTTTTTTCAGCTCTAATAATTACCAAGGCGTGTATTTTGAACTAAAATTTGTCAAAAACTATGGTATAAAATTACAATTAAAATTTAAAACATGACATGACCTTCACAGAAAAAATAAGCTAAATGAAGTGTGTTATTTATTAATTATAATTGTAATAAATTTTCCTGGATTACGTTTTTTTTTCTTAGATTAAAGGGTAATATTTACTCATTTGAGAAAAGTAACTGCTTCGCTTTTTATAAGACGTTGAAGAGCCTGTATTAATAGATTTTCTCTTAGATCAACAGACATTGAAAGATAAGTTGGAAGAAAAATCGTAATGTTCAGAAGACATTGGAAATTGTCAACAGACATTATCGTCGTTCGTAATAACGCTAAAATCATACGAGATAACTTTATTGAAATTGGTTGGCAAGTGTTATCAGACAGCCTGGATTTATCCCCGATCGAAAATCCAAGCGAATATCATCTGTTTGAACCACTGAAGAATAGCTCAGGAGGTAAACTTTTGCAACGAATCACCTAGTGATGAAAGAAGTGCAGATATGGTACAATAAACCAAAGATGTTCTTTCAAGAAAGGATAAAAAGGCTCCCTGGCCGCTTTATCTATAAACTAGGAGTTGTTTTAAAAAATAATCATGTTTTAATTTTTTATGTTAACATGCAAATGGATAGAGTTCGGATTATATTTGAACAGCCTGTATACATTATCCACGGAAAATTCCGATCCTTCACACGTAGATGTGCTTTGCGGGAATAACAGTTGATGTTCGTGACAGCACGCATACTTTTCACGACCTATTTGTTGACAGCCGAGAACCTTTCATCCGCTACCACTTTGATTTCGCACACGTTAGAGAAAGGTATTTGGACATCAGTAAAAAAAAAATCTTCGCCGGTTTCAAAAACTGTTTTTCTTAAACGACTCGTTTCCGATATATTAATGCATACGAACGAAAGTACACAATTAAGGCTGGTTCACAATAAACTAGCAACAGAAACGACAACGAGAATGAAAATGGAAAAATTGTTAAAATAAATGTATTTAAATGTGAGCATTGACGTAGCTAATTATAAAATATTACATGGCGATATAACCTGCATGACATTAATACCTTACTACCACAGTCTAGTATATACAGTCACGAAGTTTGAGTTGTGAGGGTGCTAGAAACAATAGACTGTGCCGGTACTGTTTCGCATTGTCTGTAATGAGGCGATAGTAGCGATCCTAGTGGTTAGCAACTATCTATGGATGCATATTTACTACGTATTGAGCTTCGTGACTGTAGGCCTATATACTAGACCAGCGTTTCTCAAACTATGGTCCGCGGACCACCTGTGGTCCTCGAGGTCTGCCCTTGTGGTCCTTCAAAAAAGACAGAAGAAAAAATAAAATTCAAACGAACTGCGTATCACACTATAGCTTAAAATCTCAGAGTTTGGAAATGACAAATGACACATGACACTCGAATTTCACTTTTTCTTCCAGTACTGACTTTTATGAAATTTATTATCCTACCCAGCTATCGACTTCCCACTCTACTCTCAGCAACAAAAGAGGGATTTAAAGCACTATACACGTGGTGTTTCTCGACATCTTTTCCCTGCACATCTGGCGCCGCGCCTGTAACCCAGCAGGGATCACCCGAATTCATAACAGAGGATCAAAGTACCGAACCTTAATTCGATTTTAAAATATAAGTATACTGGTATTAAAATATGCTACGAAAATGATAAATTTGCTTTCGAAGGGAACAAGAGTAAGGTGGTCCGCGGAACTGTTCTGACTTTAAAAAGTCCCCCTTCAAAAAATTTTGAGAAACGCTGTACTAGACTATGTTAATACTCTAACTTAAAATGAATTGGAGAAAAAGAGAGAAATAACAGAACGGAGATCATTGAAAATAACATAATGAAAAGGAAAGATCTGAAAATAATGCAATACAAAGGAAATCAACAAAAATAATTTAAAATCAGACGAAGATAGGGTTAGAGGTCAGTAGGTCTAAGGATTTTAAGTCTAATGACAGAAGGTCTAATTTTGTAAGTTTAATGACATGTTGTCTTTGGAACCAAATCTAATACAACCTAGTCCAATTTACAAAAATGTCTAATACTACATAGTCTAACTTGCAATGACGTCTAATACTATTATGCCTTAATTATAACAATAATACATATATTACCTGTATATTATTGTTTATTACATATAACTCAGGAATAAAATACAGTAGGCCTAATGTTGAAATAGTTGAGCAATGAAAATATAGATTAATCTTCATTTTCATCTTCCGGGACAGCATGGAATTTCAGCCTGTACCTTAAAGTTCTCCAGTACAAATCAATTTCTCCACGATCTTTATACTGCTGGTAACATGTTACCGTTCTCTCTACTTGTCTTTGATTAATTTGGTACGATTTCTTTACGGGATGCTGAACTCTTCCACGTCCTGCCAGGAGCTGTGTTGTGAACACTCCATTATTACGTTGGTCTGTTCTCATACTGTATATTCTAAAAACTTCCATATGGATGCATGATGAGATATAATAATTTTTTAGAGTTTCGAGTGCCATCCTTCAATACTAGGCCTATTTATAGTTCTTTGGAGTCCATTTCATACACGATTAAACACATTCCACACTTTGTAGACTTGAATGTTATCCAAGTCCTCATTGGTGACACAAGTAGCATTGCAAGCGTCTCTGAGTGAACATCTTCAGTACATCCTATTGCTGGTTCTACTTTTCAATCCTAAGTGGTAGTCGAAATCATTATGCACAATAATTTTTTTTTACCTTTAGGCGAAGAGAGAATATCATCGGAATGAGAGCCGTCCAAATCTTGGATTTAAAATATCGACATCCTAATCAATTGAAATGAACAAAGAAGAAAATGTAAATTAATGTTAAAAAATACATAATGAAATTTAAAAAAAAAAATATTCTGCGACAAGATGTGGTAGCTATCAAAACGATAAAAATTTATTGAAATTAAATAATATAGAATATTATAAAGATGAATAGAGATGGTGATTGATGATGTTCAATGAAGATTTTAAAATGGTTGATGCAATTGTCTGAAGAGTTTTATCAGGAACCTTTAATTTTCTGAGGATCTCCAATGTAAATTTGGGAATTGTTCCTCGCGCACCAAACATAAGTCCAATAACATTCCAATCTTGAATATTATATTTATGACTGAGATCATCACAGCACGGAAGGTAAATAGCGCGTTTCTCTTCATGTACCTGCTTTGGTTGATCTTCATTAATTTCGAACCTTACAGTGGGGTCAAGAATGAGACCAGTTTTTTTATCTCGGTCAATTATTATGATGTCAGCACGCCGTGTAGATCCTTCCGTAGAAAGACATTGAACTTCCTATATATATATATATATATATATATATATATATATATATAGTAGCTTAATATCAAAGACGGACATCTGTCCTTAATCGAAATTTAGATAGCTGTTGTTTTTATACAATTTTTCATGCTCTTTCCAGTTATAGTGAAACCATATGCAAACTCTAACACTATATTTATAAATAAATTGTGTTAAATATTACAAAGAACACTGTGAATTAAAAAATTGCCTCTAGATCAAAGCTATGGAGACGACAGATGTCCGTCTTTGATATTATATTATATATACTATATATATATATATATATATATATATATATATATATGTATGTATGTATTCATTTTGCTAAAAAATTTCTGAAACTGGCAAGGTACCGTATTACTAAGGAAACATATGTTCATTATCGTAACAATATTAATTTTTTTAGCAAGTATTGTTAAAATTATTTCACATTTATACACATTTTATTTAGAAATTGATATATTAGACGTAAATTTTATTTCGACATTTACACATTAGACGTAAATTCTATTTATACATTTAGACATTCGGCATTTTTCTGAGTTATTATTGAGCTTTTTTATTAGACTTCATGTTTTATTAGACGTACTGTTCATTAGACTTGCTGTCTTTAGACTTAATGACCTGAAACCGAAGATAGAACTATCTGAATAACAAAATAGAAACGATAATGAAAAAAAAAAGAAATTGAACGGCGGTGCCTAGAAATAACTATTATGGCGTAAACCAAAAAAAATGCATAACGTAACGCAGAACAGAGATGTATGAAAACAACCTGACCTGCAGCAGAAAAATAAGAAGTCTTAAATAAAACAAATGAGTCGCCCAGAATGATAACTGCATATCCCAACCGACTTCGAATTATGAGATAGGTGTACGACTGTGTACTCGTGCCATTTACCTTTCATATGGTAAAGTATCATGTTAATTGGGATATGCCAAAGCTCTCATATTCCACATTGAAAATTAGAAACCTTACTCAGTGAATAAATGGCATATCCCAACTGTGTGGGATTCTTGTTTGCATCCACTATAACTTCATGGAGTTGTAGTCAATATAATGGCGCCCACTAACACTTTTACTGGACATTCATGTTATTTCTCTTTGGATGTACTTAGTGAAATTGAAAGTTTTCGATTCAGTCATATATAGATTATTCGTATCAGGACATACATATAAATAAAGAAAATTCATTATTATCTCTCTTTTTTAATTTCCATTTAGGCCTACTCTATTTTAACTAAACAGCAGGAAAACAGAGGAACTACTAAAGATTAACTAAACAGCAAGAAAACAGACAAACACTAATGGGGACGATAATGGCTCAAGAATTTGCAGGTAAATCCAGTCCCTACACTACATTTATACGAATTTACTGTAACGTACACTCAGTCTAGTACACGAAATAACTCTTCACAGATAGCCTACACATCATGCATAACGTGGCCCGCCGAAGTGGTGTGCAAAAAATGGGTCACAGTCCTGCCATCTATCCGCAGTATGAACTCGAATCACGCAAAGTGAAGTGGGTAGGCATTAGACATACAACTTAAAGCACATTTTTAACAAATCCTGAAAGAATGAAGTCTAATGTCTTCTACATTTCTTTTTTACTTCATTTTTATATCAATGGTATTTAATACAACAGATTGTCCCCCTAGAATTTTGGAGCTGACCTCAGTACGTTTTGACATGTTGGGTCAAAATTCCGAAAAACGCTGATATATTTTTGTCGTTAAATTTTTTTTTTACAACAGATTCTAGAATTTTGCTCTATGGAAAAAAAAATTGTCCTTGGCAAAAGTCCTAGTGTACAATTTTCAAAATTTTGGAACAAACTTGCAGATTTGATATCTATACACTTCACATAAACAAAATAATAGTTTACTTCGCAATAAAATTAAGCATTCTTTAGAAAAAAGTAGTAAATCATTATTTTATTCGTTTCTTTTCAGTTTAAATATATACAATATTTTCTAGGGGCATAAATACATCAATGATTTTTTTTTAACTTCAAGTGAAAAGTTTTATTTTTTTGTTGTCTTTAGGAGCTTTGTTTAAAATTTTGAAAAAAATTGCTTGAAAATTGCACCACAAGGAACAATTTGAATATTGGCATGTGCAGGAAACATTAAGTCGAGAAAAAATCAATTTTAATAATGGAGATATTATTTTTATCTTTAAAACTGGTTTGCTCCATATGTAATGTAGGTCCTTCTGCTCACTTCAGGACCTTCTCCTTCACTGTTATTGAGAAACGTAGCTTCTTCTTCCTTAATTTACTAATTTTTGTAGTCTTCTTTTTACTGTCTATTTATTGTACTAACACTCTAATCTACACCTGAATACTAATTACTTATCTGCTGTAGCTAAAATCGTTTCTTCTCATTATAAAATAGGAAATACATACTTTAAATACAAACCTAACACTATTTAAACACTTTTCACACACAACACTGAACAAAATGCAAGAAATACAACTGAAAATAAATGAAAACTGTAGGCTTCTATTTACTTATTTCTGTCTGTTTATGCCAGGCTGGCACATATATAAATTTCCCTTCAAATTTCCCTCCAACATAACTCTCAAAATATCCGGGAGTTTTAAACCATTATTTTGAACATTTACAGATAAACTTACATGTAACAGTAGAGGCTTGGTTTAAATGGACATCAGCACTTGCGCAGGGAACTTTAAAAAGTCACGTGACAGGCATTTAAATCGCAACTAAACTAAAATATTAATATGATGTACCGAAGTATATATGATATTTTCGTGCAGGATTTTTGCGTTATCATATGATCAGTGGAGCGGAGAAAAATTCTCTCCGGCACCGGGACTCGAACTCGGGTTTTCAGCTCTACGTGCTGACGCTTTATCCACTAAGCCACACCGGATTCCAGTTCCGATGCCGGATTGAATCCTCTCAGTTCAAGTTCCACACCTCAGTTTCCCTTTGGTGGCCAACCCTCATGCACTGTGTTCTCCATTCCACCCATCCTTCATCATATGAGTCATTGAGAGCAGAAGTGGTATAAGTCAAAAATGGTAGTGAGGGTTAAAGTAATATTCTGTAAAATTCAGCGCAAAATAGCAATTAATATCCAATTTATTTTAACTATTAGTAGTCAGTGGATAGCACGAAAGACATATTAATTGCTACTTTGCGCTGTATTTTACAGAATTTTTAATTTAAACCTCATTACCCAATTTTGACTTACACCACTTCTGCTCTGAACGGCTAACGCAGAAATCCTTCACGGAAATATCATATATACTCTGTATATCATATTAATATGATATGCGTAAATAATCACTTAGTCATTCAAGACGGCGCTCATTCCGTCGGATCCCGGCCACTTAGTGACTCGTAATGAGTGCACCTCTGCACATAGTGTGTTGGACATTGTGCCGCTGTCACACATCTGTGACACAGTGCATGAGGGTTGGCCATCAAAGGGAAACTGAGACTGGAACTTAAACTGAGAGGATTCAATCCGGCATCGGAACTGGCATCTGGCGTGGCTTAGTGGATAAAGGCGTCAGCACGTAGAGCTGAAAACCTGGTTCGAGTCCCGGTACCGGAGAGAATTTTTCTTCGCATCACCCATCCTTCATCATAAACTAAAATATAGACTGGATATGAAAATAACAAAGAATCCGTTGATCAAGGATTACGACAAGGATGCAGTTTATCCCCTATTCTCTTTAATCTGTATATAGACGAAACTCTGAGAGAGTGGAAAATTAAATTAAATAATTATGGTTTTGACATAAGGAGAAAAAGTATAATGTCTATATTATATGCAGATGACCAAGTAATCATAGCCAATAAACTAATGAGAATAATTTACAGAAAGCTGTACATGAACTTCAAAAAACAGTTGAAACATATAATTTAAAAAAAATATCGACATCTAAAACTAAAGTAATGGCATTCAAAAGCACAAATCCTGTAAGATCCAAGATAGTCATTAATAACACTCCTATTGAACAGATTCACCGCTTCACTTTCTTGGGATGTGATATATCTTACCATGGTGAAATTGACATTAACGGAAAATAGCAAAATTTAATAAAATGAACGGCAGAATTAGAAGAACACTTAAACGAAAAGTAAGGAAGGAAACTATAATGAAATTTTATAAAGTGATAGCGATACCAACATGCTTATACGGCAGTGAGACGTGGACCATGACGAAGAGAGATATATCTAGACTGCAGGCAGCAGAAATGAGATTCCTAAGAGCAACTAACCAATGATATTCTATCACAGATGGCTTTATGGTTTGAATCTAATGGTTTTTTACTTAAACAAGAAAAAACTATCAACCTAACTTTTACCCTAAATCATGTAATAAAAAAGGACAACATACAAAACTATACCAAATTTCTAGAACTTTTTATAGACTCCAGTCTAACATGGGAAAAACATATCGAATAGGCTATATATGCTCAAAATTATCAAGAGTTATATATATTTTTTTAAGAAATTAGTGACTTGTGTTTCCCAAAATTATTTAAGATTTGCCTACTTTTCGTTCTTTCAGTCGATAATTAGGTATGCCTTAATTTTCTGGGGAAATGGTAGCAAAATTGGGAGTGTCTTGATTTTGCAAAAGAAAGCCATTAGAATTCTATGTCAATCAAACTATCTTGAACATTGTCGACCTCTTTTCAAACAATCACAGATATTAACTGTCATAAATTTATATATATACGACCTAGTCCTTTGCACTCGACAAAATATAGACAATTACTCATTAACAGCCAATATACGTGATTATGAAATTAGAAATAGTGAATAAATTAATATTCCATACTGTAGATTACATAAAACTAGTACAAATGTTTCTGTCATGGAGATGAAATATAAATAATAAGCTTCCCAGTCAATATTATAAGTTACCAATCAATAGTTTCAAAGCTAGATTTTATAATTGGCTTTTAATTAATCCTTTCTACTCTGTATATGAGTTTCTTAACATAAATTCATAAGAAATTGTTTTTTAATAAATAAAGTTATTTACATTAGTTACAATTATTACATAAGAGTGAAGTATTTTTATTAATTTTAGAGTTTCAAAATGTTTTGTGTCTTCATTCTAATTACTGTTTTCAATTATATGTGTATTTTCAAATGTATGTTTTTTTGTGACGAAGCCTATCACTGTATGTTTAATGGCTTAATAAATTGAATTGAATTGAATTCAACGGCTGGATATAGTTGAACGGATAGGAAAAGGAATACAGATACTAGAAAAGAACTCAATGCTGAAAACTTAATAAAGAAAGTAGAAGGATATAGAAGTTCTTGGCCACAGCATGTTCAAAGAATGAATAAATACCGTATTCCGAAACAAATAATGGAATACAAGCCAAAGGGAAGAAGTAGTTTAGGCCGTCCAAGGAAACGCTGGATAGACCAGCAAATAGAGGCATAACAGGCGATAAGCCTAAATACTTGAAGATAAGAAGAAGAAGAAGAAGAAGAAGAAGAAGAAGAAGAAGAAACTAAAATAGTTGTACTGTAGGATTATGAAAGAATTGAAGATTTTTAAGGGGAGAGGATGGTATTTTTTTTTAACTTTTTTCCTATTTGGTGTAAAATATTATTTTTTTGTATTTAGAGAGCTCATGGCTGTGACAACTCAACCAAATAAAAATATTTCGAAAAAAAAATATTATTTGGGGGCCCAAATTTGAAAAAAAATACCCAATGCAGGTTTGTACTAAAACTGATATATCAAAAACCGTTTTTAAAGATAGATTCAAACAATTTTTGCAATGTATTTGCAAAAGCATGTTATACAAACTGTCTGTAACAGAATTTTGATATTAGTCCCTACGTTTGTAAAATAAACAATTAAATTTTTATAAAAATTTTCTGATTTCCTTTCTTGCAAACAAACGGACGTATTTTTAAAATGAAATAAATTAACAAAATTCTGTTACAGAGAAAAGTTTCCTAATAGTCTAAAGAATGTGTGTTCTAAATTTCATGCATGTATTTTTAATAGTTCAGAAATTATATCCATTTTTGTCTGGCAATGTAGCAAAAAAAATGAAGTTACTGGAAACCGATAAAAGCGGGCGTGTGATTTAAAAATCTATAACGCAGGAAGTTTAAAAATGACGTCTCAACATCCGATATGGGCACAAATACCCAAAAATGTTATGCAATGCATTCCACACATATCAAAGGGTATTTTAAAGAAAATTTTTTTTTTTTTTTTTTGAAAACTTTAATTTACCGGAAACAATAAAAAAGTGAGCGAGTGATTTAAAATCCATAACGCAGGAAGTTTAAAAATGACGACTCAACATCCGATAAGGGCACAAATACCCACAAAATGTTACGCTATGCATTCCACACATCAAGAGTATTTTAAAGATTTTGTTTTGAAAAATATAAACAACAATAAAAGTGGGCGAGTTTTAAAATTCACCAAAAAAATGACTACCATCTATCCCCACAAAATGTTATGCGTTCCATCAAAGGGTATTTTAAAGAAAAAAAAATTTTTTTTTTTTTGAAAATTTAATTTACCGGAAACAACAATAAAATGGGCGAGTGATTTAAAATCCATAACGCAGGAAGTTTAAAAATGACGATTCAACATCCGATAAGGGCACAAATACCCAAAAATGCTATGCTATGCATTCCACACATATCAAGAGTATTTTAAAGATTTTGTTTTGAAAAAATACTTTTTTTACCATTCTCTCCCCTTAATGCGTATCAAAGGGTATTTTAAAGAAAAAATTTTTTTGAAAATTTCGTTTAACGGAAACAACAATAAAAATGGGCGAGTGATTTAAAAATCTATAACGCAGGAAGTTTAAAAATGACGATTCAAGATCCGATAAGGGCACAAATACCCACAAAATGTTATTCTATGCATTCCACACATATCACAGAGTATTTTAAAGATTTTGTTTTGAAAATATACTCATTTTTCACCAAAAAATACCATTCTTTTCCCTTAATGCGTATCAAAGGGTATTTTGAAGAAAAAATTTTTTTGAAAATTTAGTTTACCGGAAACAACAATAAAAATGGGCGAGTGATTTAAAAATCCATAACGCAGGAAGTTTAAAAATGACGACTCAACATCCGATAAGGGCACAAATACCCACAAAATGTTATGCTATGCATTCCACACATATCACAGAGTATTTTAAAGATTTTTTTTTAATTTACTCATTTTTCACCAAATACGTAAAAAAAAACTCTTGAATTTTTGGCACTTTTGACAAGTCGGTCCCCTTTGTTATAAGTTCGCAGAGCTTTAAAAACAAACAAAAAATGGCGTAAAATGCCATTTTTTTTTCTCAAAATTAACTTCGGTTGGGATCTGCCGTTATTATTCTGAGAGCTTCAAATGTGTTAAAATGACTCAGCGGCCACAAAGTAAGAGAAATAACCTACAGTAAAACAGAGACCTTTATGCATGTCTGCAGCTATGGGGAAGTGAACAGACTTTATACACAGACGAGCATAGTCTCTGATGATTCAGCAAAGAGATGACATGCAAACAAAATCCAGACCTTCGTAATTAGTAATATCCTGAGAGAATCTTTCCATCATTGCCGGGTTTACTAGGACGACTAGGATATCCAGGAGTGTGTATGCTACTGCACGATCCATCTGTTCATCTTGAAATGCCACGGAATATGTCTGGTCTAAAAGAATTTATAAGGCAAGTGTAACTCGGATTCCCTTAGTGAAACATGGGGGTAATTCAATATCTCTCACTTATTGCGTGGTCGGCTCAAGTGGTAATTGGGCTATAAAATACAATTATTAAGTCTGGGCTGAGTATGTTGTGGCACCCCTCGGACACTTCGGCAGCCGGCTTCCTTCTGCAAACAGCGGGCGAGATTAACAAAGTTTGGACTGTGGGCGGAACCCGAATGGCTTGCTGGTAATGAAATGCCGGCTGGATAGGGAAATGGCGCCCTATTTTCAAAATACGCCACAAGGCAGCGTCTTTGTACAGTATGTTAATGAAATACGTGAACTCATTTCTCAAAGATTTGATATCAAGCAAGAAAAACAATTTTGGTTAGGTGACAAGTTGCAATTCATTTGGCATTTTGAAAAAAAAAACGCTGGAGTGACCTTTTTTTCACCTAACTTCAGTGGTAATTTTGTGTGTATGTATATATGTACTGCATGTATGTATGTATGGGCTATTCCATCTCAAATCGATCGAAATATAGGGAAAATTGACATTGCAATTTTTAAATACAATGAAACTTTTTCTGACCGTCGACAATTACTGTGATACAATGCTTTGTGCAAAGTTTGAGACATCAGAACTTCATAGTGTTTAAATTAAAAATATTTAAATTTATCGTATTTTCATAAAATTACCAACTTTAAACTGTTGTGGCTCCGAAACCCTTTCTCCCAATGATTTATTTTGATGCTGAGAAATTATAGTTGATATTGACATGTAAACAGTTTTTCTTACTTTTTATGGAAATGGAGAAATTTAGATTTTTCTTCATTAAGACGCCTTTGCCCACGAAAAAATATTTTTAAAACATATGGTTAGATTCCGCATTGAAAGTACAAATAAACACATATTTTTTACTGGTGCACCGTTGATAAAGTATTGAAAATATCAAATAAAGGAAATAGATAGTACGCGCGTGAACTAACCAGCTGACTTTAGGTAGTCGAGACAAGCAAGGCCAGGAGACAAACACGTGATGTGTCGTCTAGCAGTCATGGCTGGGCTAGCTTTATCACCAGTTTTCATAAGCACAGGAGTAAAATGACGCCCAATGCTCGCTTATCTTCAGCTCTCGGCCAGTGTGTGGGATAATGCGCCGTTCAAGTCTAGACGTGTGAAAATAATTTATTTAATACCCTCGAAACTTATTGCCGAGCCACTAAGCAAACAATGCCGAATCCCTCTTAATAATGCAAGGTTTTTTCTCAATATTTTTTACATTTTTACAAATGGGCGAAAAGCCTAAAAGTAAGTAAAATCGGATTATCTGTCTCTCTATAGGCCTATACAATAAAAATAAGTACTACTTCTTATCATAACCTACTAAATGTCAGCTTCAAAATGAGCTCCCGTTCAATGTTCTGCAGTAAATGGTTCCAGAGTTCTGAGCGCTGAAAAAGCTTTTTTTATAAAATACGCTAAATTTGTCGCTCAATAGTACGAAAACCGTTTGACTTTCGATAGTATATTTTTGAAAATGCACGCCCCTCAGCACCTTGTATAAATAGGGAAAAAATTAGAGTATTAAAGAATGCGAGGTTTTTTACTGATCGATTTCATATGGAATAGCCCGTAGGTATGTACAGTAGTGGCAAAAAAACCCGACCGACCCTTGTAGCTGATTTTAGAGCCTTGTTCACTCCAGAGCACGATAGGCTGGTAACCAAGACTTTCGTGGTTCGAATCCTGCCTGGGAAGGTAACTTTTTTTTTTTTTTGTTCCTTATTCAAATTTATTCCCAATTCTTTTCGATCTAGCAACTGAAATTGTATATGGATGAAGATTATAAAGATATCTTATGATAAGGTATAATGAGTAAATTGTTATGATGAGACCTGGTACTTAGCTGATAATGCTAACATGACTAAGGTATTCTGATTGTTCATACTTTTTTTTATTTATTTGTTATTGAACATAACAGGCAAAGCCCAAATTACAATGTTCAAGACTGACATTGTAATTTATAAAACATAAACAAGGAAAAGGAAACATAGGCCTATACTTATTAAAAATTGAAACAAAATAGAAAAAGAGAGAAAGAAAAAAAAGAGAAATTAAAATAAGGTGCGAAAGTAGCTTCAAATTAACTAACAACAATATGCTGTAAAATATGATAACAAATAATTCTGTATTTAGAAAAATTCATATCTAAAATATCAACATTCGGATGAGGATGTAATTTATTGTATAATTGCAACATTTGGAAACTGGGGAATTCTTTTATAACGAAGAGAAGTGAAAATTGACTTCGATACAAGACAAAATTTTATCAACATAAATAAATTTTGAGTATATTTATGAGTAGACTTCGTGGAATTACCACGAGAATCGTGAGGTTTACTGCGCACGCGGTATAGACTGTATGAGAATGGAGCGTGCAACGGATGGAGTATGCCTCTGATGTAAACACTGAGCAGTATACTGCGATTACAATAAAACCTGTATCCTGCATTCAAGAAATATAATGAATGATCATTGAAGTATGTAGGAAATGTCTAAAAATGTAAATACACAATTATTTTATAGTGAGATATATTAACTCTTAAAATTTAATGTAAGGTACTCACATCATCCTTGAATATGTGCATTACAGTGAAGAGTTACGTACATTTTGAGCGACTGCAAAGTGAACCTCCTCCGATGGTCACTTAAACAATTTTTATATTGGAAAAATGTGCATTAGACATCACACGATGTTATAGGTGCATATTTGAAGAACGGAAAGTCATTACTTTTTAGTACACCAACTTCAGACGTCTTGTCGTGACCTGATAGAACATAATTTATAATACGAAGTTGTGAATAGGCAGAATTTTTAGGAATAATATTTCTCAACTTACATTTCACTTTTTCTGAAATTAGTGAACTGTTATTTTGGATAACGGTTTGTGATACTTTATCCACTATATTAAGGGCTTCTGAGAGTTGTAGTTTAGACGAATCTAACAGGATGATGCTTTGGACACGATTTTAAAATCAGAATCAGTGAACAGAATATCTTCCAATAGCTGTTCAGAAGGCAATGATTTTACAGCTGCAACAGCGGAACTGTCTGTGCTATCCACTGCATCAATTACCTCCATTATTTTGCCGTAATGTTCTGCATAATAATTAACAGCATTCAACCACGTTTCCCAACGGGTCAAGACTGGCTTTCGGGGTAAGGGTATTCCAGGGGCAATTGTTTGGAACAGCAACACTCTCATTGTAGCATTGATTGAATTCTTGTCTGCACTGAACAAATGTTAAGTTTTGACTATTCCAACCACAGTAATGCAAAAACAAGTGCTTACATAGGTATACATTAGCTGCAGCTGCTCCATCTATTTGGACCGGTCACATCTGTTAACATGAACTGCTTATACTACGAGACCGGGCGGTCGCTCACCTCCTCTATACTACCGTACATCGGCAACCTGATTGCATGCTGCATGTGGCAATTCAACGAAGTCTATTTTTGATGAATGTTTTCAGTATAAATTATATCCTACTAAAATATATGCAATATATGGAACATAATGCTTCCTACATGAAGAATCAATAGCAGATGTAATCATTTCACGTCACAATTTTATTTATTGTATGTTCAATTTTAACATTTATGATAAAATGCAATACTACGGGTGATTACTTGACACGTGTAAATGTAATTTCAACAGCATAATTTTTCAAACACAGCAATTATTTTGCATTAAGTATGTTCGTAACTTGCTTGTTTTAACTTATGCAATATATGGAACATAATACTTCCACATGAGAATCAATAACATATGTAATTATTTTATGTCATAATTTGGTGTTCAATAATACTTATGATAAAATGTAAATATTGTTCATGTAAACAGCTGAGTCAGGACGCATCTAATCACAATGTAACATTCATTAAGTCAAGTTTTAACCAAGTTTGTTTGCCCTAATATTACTTCATTCAACTCACATTTGTATTTAGTATTTAGCGTGTATAATATGATACTTGTGATGATTTGATGATGGCAAACAATTGCCGAAAACCTTAATCACATCAATAAATTTGGCTTAGTTAATAATACAAGATTGCACATTACATGATAAGCAAACAGACGGACCCATTAAACCTATATTCACTTTCCTACTAAAAGGTTAAAGATACGAACACACAGTAGCTATTCCTAATATTAAGTACACAACAAAGGCACTCCTAAAGACTTAAGTATTATCCGTAATGTTATTTGATGAGATAAATTGTAATACTTTCCTGCTGAGTTACGTGCTATTTACACACTTGATTACTCCTACTGTAAATTGTACTACAGAAAAGGATTCCTAGAGCAACGAACTTTGTAGAATTCCCTGAAAATAACACACAGAACTTGCCTTTCGCATGACTTTCTTGCCTGTAATATGTTGTTATGTGTGTATATATTAGTGTGTATTCTTACTGAAGTAATACTGTTTACCAGACGAATTTTCTTTTGATTGCAGATAGACTAAACCGAGACTCGAGCAAGGACCAACAGGTAGGCATCCATTTCATTCTGATCGTCCAATATGAACGGGGTGAATTCTGCCATAACGGCATTATCAGCTGGTATGGAGTGCAGTCTGCATAGTTTTAGTTGTTGAAATGCAATTTTTAGCCAGATTTAAGTTCATTAATGGATAAAGGGGTGGAATGATTGTATATAAGCCCCTTGATCAGCACAAGAGCTCTGTGGAGTGACCACTACACCATGGATTTGTTGGACTCAAATGCGTGTGATTCCGAGCTCCAGTGTTTGCGGACTTTAAAACGAGCATCGGAAGTTCATTCTGTCTTCGCTTTGACGGTATTTAAATCAAACAACAAAATTCTTTTTGAAACGTTTACGGCGGTCTCAAATTAGATACAATTTGTTATGTAAGCATTTAAGGATGTTCGACGTAGTGTGAGATTGTTTGGTTATTACGATATATCTCTGGTGGATGGGAAAAGGGGTTAAGTTCATTTTTTTATTTTTCACGGGAGAGAAAAATGGATTTAAACAATTGGGTAAGATCGCACGGTTTAAACAAAACTTTATTTGTGTTATTTCTTGAGGTAAATCCAGTACTTAATTACTTACTTACTTACTTACTTACTCACTTACTTACTTACTTACTTACTTACTGGCTTTTAAGGAACCCGTAGGTTTATTGCCGCCCTCACATAAGCCCGCCATCGGTCCCTATCCTGTGCAAGATTAATCCAGTCTCTACCATCATATCCCACCTCCATCAAATCCATTTTAATATTATCTTCCCATCTACGTCTCGGCCTCCCCAAAGGTCTTTTTCCCTCCGGCCTCCCAACTAACATTTCTATATGCATTTCTGGATTCGCCCATACGTGCTACATGTCCTGCTCATCTCAAACGTCTGGATTTTATGTTCCTAATTATGTCAGATGAAGTATACATTGCGTGCAGCTCTGTGTTGTGTAACTTTCTCCATTCTCCTGTAACTTCATCCCTCTTAGCCCCAAATATTTTCCTAAAAACCTTATTCTCAAACACCCTTAATCTTTGTTCCTCTCTCAAATTGAGAGTCCAAGTTTCACAACCATACAGAACAACCGGTAATATAACTGTTTTATAAATTCTAACTTTCAGATTTTTTGACAGCAGACTAGATGACAAAAGCTTCTCAACCGAATAATAACACGCATTTCCCATATTTATTATGCGTTTAATTTCCTCCCGAGTGTCATTTATATTTGTTACTGTTGCTCCAAGATATTTGAATATTTCCACCTCTTCGAAGGATAAATCTCTAATTTTGAAATCCAGTGCTGAAAAAAAATATTTAGTGCTGTTTTTTTGCATAACCTCGGCAGTTGCGAACGCCGTTAAATAATAGTACATTATGCAACGAGCCTATAATGGTAGTAAATAAGACGCGAGTATGTTTATGAAACGAGCGCAAGCGAGTTTCATAATTTTCATACCAGCGTCTTAATTACCATTATAGGCAAAGTTTCATACGACTTTTTATGCTCGACCATATTTCTAACTTGAAATTATTCATAAGTATTCATGTTATTCTTATCTGACTGGGGAACGGAACTGACCTTGTGCAATATCTCGTAAATTGTGAGATGTGCGCAGACGCGAAAGTATTGATTTTTTCCGAGAAACAAATGTCATTGACCTTGATATAATTTAGAGAGTAAAATAAACATTAATCTTGATATAACCTTGAAATTGATTTAAACATTGAAAAACGAGATGACAAATGGAATTTATTTTAATATTATTTACAATTAACGCTAATTATTATAGTAACAGAACATAACCTTCTGCGACAGTATTGGATTTCCAGCCTCCGTGACGTTTCACTAGTTGTCTTTCGATTACATATCCGAGAATAATCGACACTTGCGCTTTCATATTGCTACAATGGTGTTTTCTGATTGGTGGAACACCTGAACTTTAATGAATAGGTGTACTTTAAAAAGGTCCATTAAAGGGCTGCTACCAGGTGTATAATTACTACATTTCGGCATGGTCGAGCATAAAACATAATATTTAACATACCTTAGATCAGCCATGGCGAAAATGTGATTGTGCGCCGAGCCACTGTGTAACCTGCAACGTGCATAGCACCTGTGGAGGAGGCGGACAGCTGAAGGGGAAGTGATGCAACTGTCTGACTTATTAACGGATTTTCATTCTTCTTGCGTCAAGCACTTAAATATAATTTTATACAGTACAAGGCTACAAACTAATGTTTAGTACGTGTAAAGAAAGAAAAAAATTAGCTATAAAACATAGGACATATTATCACAACCTAAAATTAACTGTCTTCAGAATGTCTCTGCGACAGAGTTTCAAAATCAGAAATTATGTCATTTACTGTCAGTCGTAGTTGTCTGTTAGTCGTGATCTAAATTTGGTTTTTACTATTTTCATTGTTGAAAATAATTTTTCACAAACGTAATTTGTAACGAACATGGCTTCAACAGAGCAAACGAAAGAATGAAGCTTCGAATATTTATTTTTTGACAAAGATTGCAAAAGTTCAACATTTGTCAAGGCCTTACATTTAGCTTTCAATTAACATCACATTGTAAATCTATGAGTTTAAATTCAAGATCTAACCGCATTATTCGTACATCTGCTGAATAAAGATCGACGTAGAGAGATGATGATGATTATAATAATAATAATAATAATAATAATAATAATAATAATACTTAACCTTTGATGTTTCATCAGTAACATGTAGTATAATGCCGTTTTATGTTGCACAACCGTTTTCCTCATAATACTTGTGAACAAATCATACATTTAATATTCTCATAATACTGGCAGGAAAAAAAATGCGTCCTCCCATCCTACTTGAAATTTTCGTTTTTGTAGAGGTACATGGTTTCGAGAGAGACATTGCGACGATACGCCACTCGCAGGTCAGAGACAAATACAAATGGAACGGAGTTTGATTCCAGTGAGTGAGAGGGTGGGGTTGGAGAAGGTAGGAAGCAAGAGAAATGCGTAGCTATCATTGCGAGCCACAATATGCTCGTGAGTCACATTTTCGCCACGGCTGCCTTAGATTTTCCATTTATTCATTCATTCATTCATTCTAGTGTTCCGTCCAAGGGCAGGTTTTTCACTGCAAACTCAACATTTTTCATTCTTTCTTACTCTCATAGTCTACGGATACGATCCATGTATCTTAATGTTTTTCTGTCATCTGATATCTTCTTCTGCACCGAAGTTTTCTTCCATTCACCATTCCTTTCAGTGCATCCTTCAGTACGCAGTTTCTTCTCAGTCAGTGTGACCTAGCCTATTCCTTTTTCTCTTCCTGATCAATTTAGATTTAGATTTATTTAATGATAACAAATACATTAAAACGCTACATGAAAGTACCCCGAAAGAGCAAAGCTCATGTTCGGGGACAGTTCCGTTTTGATGGAAAGACTTGAAAATGACATACAATTTTACATTGTTCACCAAACATATCAATTTTTTCTGAATTAAAATTTAAGATTCTGATTACATAGATTATAAGGGACATCATTTTATTTTTACTAACATTTTTAATATTAACTTGCCTATACCTCTGGATCAACGCCGTTTGCTATCCCCTTCCACGACTGGAGTTCGATGATACTGACGTAATATACAAACAAATCACTTTACGAGGTATAGGAGTGAAGGAAAGTAGTTCATCCATTTATGTAAAGTAGGAAATATTGCGGTTTTGAGTTTCATCATTTTCGTTAGGTTTTTGTTTAATCAAAATACAGTACAGTATTAACAATGAGTGTTTTTACTCACGAAATGAGCTGTCCATGTGGACGTATTCATTATGCAGTGTATATTATACTGTCTACAACACATTAGCATACAACATAGAGAATGAAGTTAAATTGAAATATAATCATAATATGGATATTAAACACATTTCGATACAGGCTTCAGTTCTAATGTGCATATTATCGCACTATAGACTATTGTACTTAATTCCAATTATTACCAGTTCTTCGTACTAGTAACTCATGTTGAAATAATTCTGTACCTACTCTATAAAGAGTACCTTACGTACTGTAAATTCAATCTTCACTTCTGCCCGAAAAGATAAAATTACTCAGACATACTATCTACTGTCCGTCCCAGTGGTTAAGTCGTAGGGTCGTAGAAAGGAGGGAAATCACGTGGCAGTTAATTACTTAACGAGGCCCTTTTAAGTTATTTTAAACAGTTGTATAATGTTACGTAGACGTCCAATTCCTAACAGAAATTAATATTCTCAGAACAGAGCTAAGACAGCCCAGCCACTAGCTGGCAAATAAAAGCTGGATGGGGAAACCGGGATACGACGTAGGCAAATGGACGACAGTACTTGTGCGAAAATGATTCAATATTGAAAGCTCTTTCGTCACTGGAAAATGCGAACATATTTTTGGAACGTACTGTGGCTACTATGACTGTATATGCGGTCTTGGATCTGTGTGGAAGTCGGTTGAAGGGGTGGGAGTGAAGTACATTAAAAAACTCAGGTACAATAAAAATTGAAGTAAAAATAAAATGATGTCCCTGTACATAGGCCTACCGGTAATTCATAAAAATAGAAATCTCTACTGTTTCTAAAATAAAATTTAAATTTCTTGCACTAAGATCACATTTTTAGAATAGTAGATAGAAACATACATACTTTGTACACAAAATACTTAATAAAAAAGATCGCATGAAGATGATAATAAATTATTTATTTGTCTAATGGCAAGTACATGATGTTTGCTGTCATTGACTGAGCAAAAAACAAGAAAGTGAACAAAACTACGGATTAAGTAATTAAAAACATTCGGGCTCTGGCTTCCCAGTAGCGGTCGACTTCCTTGGAGGATTTCAGGACAGGGCATTTTGCAAGATGTTGTCTATCCATGTCTTCCTGTTGATGGCACAAAATGCAGGATGCTGATGGCAGGATGCCAAGACGATTGAGATGTTTACCCAGGATTCATGTTCAGTGTTAAGACGAAAGCTTGCAACTGCCAGTCTTCTGGGTTCAGGAGGTATATCCTTCAGTAATTTCCTACGTTGTTGCGAAATGTTTTTGTCCAATTCTTGTTGGTGATTATTTTTTTGTAGTTGCTTGATATATTGTTTTACTGAGCTAAATGACAAAGGTTTCCGTTGGTTTATTTTGAGATTGGTAGCTTTCTTAGCTAATGTGTCAGCCTGTTCATTCCCATGTAGATTACAACGTCCTGGGATCCATTGTAACACGACTGTTTTGCCATGTTCTTTTAAAGTTGCAAGTATTTTTTGACAATTATTGATTTGTTCTGTGTAGGGGTGGTCAGTTTTATTTATGGACAGAATGACTGCTTTTGAATCCGAGAGGATGAAAGCGTTTGTGAATTTATCCATATGGAATAAAAGTTGATTTAAGGCAACATGTATAGCTTCAATTTCTCCATCATAGGCAGATAGATGATAATAATAAAATTAGTAATAATAATACTAGTAATAACTGAGTGAAAAAAGAGACGATGTTGAGATTGGTGATGGATTAATATTAACTTATTATTAGTAGTATAATTAGTACTGATCATGTTGATATAGTATCAAAAGATAAGATAGAAAAAATATACTTAAGATAGAAATAAACTTGTTTTACAATACATGGTACATACAGGGACATCACTTTATTTTTACTTGCATTTTTATTGTACCTGCGTTTCTGAATGTACTTGACTCCCACCCCTTTAAATAATGCCCTTGCTCCCGTCAGCCACACAGACTTACGACCGCTGTTGCATTCGAAGTCTGCTAGTAGTGAAGTAAACAGTACAGAGTATAGTGTGTTTCACAAATATGGTTGCGTTTTCCATAGAAGGAAGAGCCTATATTATTGAAGCTTATTTTCAGGGGCAGGTATTTATGGAAATCAATTTTATCATTTGTGTTTTTTAATATTGGTGTCGGCGGAGATTGTTGGAGATTGATTTGTACTCTTGTTGGATATTAATGGGGAATTTTGGAAAATACAATTACTTTGAAATTGAAGTATTAAATCAGTATGAACATTACTTTCCAAATAATTAACATTAAAGGTTCATTGGAATCTGGTAAAAGGTGCAGTATGGCCAATAGGCAATATTTGTTGGATTAAGACTGTATTTAACACACATTCATTAAAAACGAAAAAAAAACTTGCAGCTTTGAAATTAATACTTTCAAATTATTAGTGAAATGTTGAATTCTCCGTTTTTTGAGTTCACTAATGTAATCAGAACACCTGGAATACCA
Source organism: Periplaneta americana (assembly GCA_025594305.2). NCBI lineage: Eukaryota > Metazoa > Arthropoda > Insecta > Blattodea > Blattidae > Periplaneta > Periplaneta americana. Next base: position 27,237,966 of record JAJSOF020000011.1, read on the forward strand.
TGTAATGTAGCCTACTTGAATGTGCAACAAATTAAAATGAAAAAAAAAATGTCCGAAAAAAGAACTCAGAATATGAAATTCGCTATAAAACGACACAATAATAATAATTCGCGAATATGTTCATATTTCACTATTAGAACTCTATGTCGCGATTTGTCGTGATTGTTTTGTCCGCATATTATTAATAAGAATCACTTAATTCGTAGAGATTAGTAAAATCTATTATTATCTATTATGTCGTGATTTTCGCGATCTCCGTAAATACCCGCCCCTGCTTATTTCGCACAGGCACGGTGTGTAGCATGACTGAATAAATTTATCTGTGTGGACTGAGCAGAAGTGAAGATTAGAGTTACCGAAAGTACGGTAATATGCTGAATAAAGTAGCCATTATATAATGAATAAAATCGCCTGAAGAGTTGAGTTTGTGAAAAAAATGTTACTATTCTACCTACCGTATTTTGATAAAATACCGTAAAAGTAATGATCAAACTAAAAATCCTAATATCGTATTTCCCTGTAACATAAATGGATACACTACTTTTCTCTCCTCCTATAGCTAGTAAAATGATTTGTTTACATATTGCACTAGTAACACCAAACTCCTGTAATGGAAGGGGGTAACAGTGTTTCCGAGTATAGCCAGGTTAATGTTAAAAATGTTGGTAAAAATAAAGTGATGTCCCTGTATAAAACAGGGAAGTCTGTCATATAAATTGTTTTATCCATGACCATAACGAAAAACATACCTTTACTAAATACTTTTGCGTTTGTAAAGTAGGCTTTTATTCAACATTACTTTATTCCACTAGCGAGATAAAGACTTTACCTCACAGTTTGTACTTTATCTCACAGTTCATTAGTATTTTCTTAGTACCTGGGCACACACGTATACTTTTCCATTCAACTATTACTCAAGAAGTTAATATATTAATTACTAGATGCCACTACCTCTACTTCTTTATTGCCATTTCTTAAATACACATACACTCAATCTCCTCTTTTCTCTATCTACTACGTCGTAATTTGTGCATTGCATTCATATCTAATACGTATTTTTTTTTAAATTTGTAATAATTTACCTTTTGGGAGGCGAGCAGACTTGAATCTACGAAGTTGCGTTTATAGAATTTCATAACAACACGCGTTAGTCAACTGAGCTAAACAGACACGATGATTAATTACGTTTTAACATTCCTCTTAAGTTTACAGAAGTAAAATGTGAAGTCCACACCTGTGGAGTAACGATCAGCGCGTCTGGCCGCGGAACCAGGTGGCCCGGGTTCGATTCCCGGTCGGGGCAAGTTACCTGGTTGAGGTTTTTTCCGGGGTTTTCCCTCAACCAAATATGAGCAAACGCTGGGTAACTTTAGGTGCTGGACCCCGGACTCATTTCACCGGCATTATCACATTTATCTCATTCAGACGCTAAATAACCAAAGATGTTGATAAAGCGTCGTAAAATAACCTACTAAAATAAATAAAGTGAAATTATTTTAATCACATTAGTCCCGTGAACGCTTCTAAATAATCCCTGAAACTTCAAAAAGACGAAAATACACGTTTAAAATGAAAAAAATATATATTTAAATTATATAATTAATTATAATACGTTATTTATCCAACGCCTTAGATACCATTCTTCACTAATCATGGCCTCCTAAATCATAACCTATCTAGTACACGTATCGATTTTAAAATCCATGCCATGATACGTGATTATATGAGGACTTATTTTCAACATATTTTCTTTTATAAAACATAATTTTTCGTTATGGTCATGGATAAAATTGTATGGTACTTGTGAGCGTGATCTTTATTGCGCTCGTGTAATTTAAGCACTCGGCTGACGCCTCGTGCTTAAATCTTTTCACTCGCGCAATAAAGATGCACTTACCTCACAAGTACCATAAATAACTATAATTCTAGATCTGAAAATTTCATTGCTTATAGTAGTCAATGATCAGTTTGAGCAATATTCTTTCTTCACCCACTTTTTCTAGCACAGCTTCATTTCTTATTCTGGAGAAAGACGTAGTTATAGGCTATTATTTTTGTTTTTTGTTGATGTCTTAAATATATGTTACACACATTATTTTATTGATATTATTCTTGTATAGTCAAGAAATAAAATACGGTACTATATAGAGTACCTAGTTGCAGGTGACTGTGAGGAGGCTGTACTCCGAGAGCGGTAGACCAGACATGCGTTCCTATATGCAAATAGACCCAGGTGTGCTGTGCATTTTTAAAATCCTCCCCCTCTGCTAGGCCTGGCGACATAATGCAGGGAGAGGCACATCTCCGCTCACGATACGTTCGGACCCATCCGCCGTTTCACGCTCTTTCCAATCACTTCTCTATTATCACTTAAATGTTATTAGCAAACACTAAACTTGTCAATCGTGCGTGAACCTCTCTCTTAAAGTACTCGAAATAGGTGTACACATTTGTCGGTTATACAGCGTGTGCCAGAACTGCGTTATCTTAGAATTTATCACCACATAATTATCATGAACAGTTTCTTGTGATAAGAAATGGTATGTTATGTTCAAATCTAAGAAATATGTGCTTGGTTGATTAACAGACGTTTTGCTGCGACCTGTTAGGGTATAGGTAGTTTAAAACAATTTTTGGTAATCTGTCCCTTTCCTTAAGTAATAATACCATAATAATAATAATAATAATAATAATAATAATAATAATAATAATAATAATAATACCGTAATAATATACTCTCTTTACACTTGTTCCATTGCCTCATTTTGATATAATTTTCGTATAATTCGACTGAAAAAAATTCATTTTTCCATTACTTTCAATGAAATATGGACGAAACCAGCATTACAATCGCTTAGAAATTGCTATTTGCGTTCAAAAAACGGAATATTAAGAATCGTACTTATTCTTCAGTCTTCCTTTTTCCTAGCAAACGCAGAAATATCCCATTGTTTACTTATGGAGATATGGTCCGCCGAGTTAGCTCTGTGGTAGCGTCCAGACTAGCCGGGTCAGGTTCGGTTCCCGGCTGAGTCAGAAATTTTCTTGTAAAATTTCTACCTCGGGACTCGGCGGTGCACAACTTGTAATCACTAAATTGTGCACCAATATGCCTGGGTTAAATCTCAAATCTCTCCGCAGTGAATATGAAGGGAAGGCATATGTCACTGTTGATAGTGATTCGTCCGTCGGATGGGGACGTTAAGCCTGGCGGCCCCCTTGGTGCTATTCGACAGGAGTAGGCTACGTGCCAGCACCGGGTTTCCCCTTCTCTCTTCCCAATTATGTCAGTTGAAGAATACAATGCGTGCAGTTCTGCGTTGTATAACTTTCTCCATTCTCCTGTAACTTCATCCCTCTTAGCTCCAAATATTTTCCTAAGAACCTTATTCTCAAACACACCTTAATTTCTGTTCCTCTCTCAAAGTAACAGTCCAAGTTTCACAACCATCCAATGGCACTAATACATAGGTAATTGTCCATGTTTCAATGTAACCCGTATTGATTGTACAAATTGTACTCTTCTTTTAGTTCTTTGATTTTATTCATATTTATTAATTTTTTTTTTAGTTAGGCTAATACTTGTATACCGGTATGTATTTTCCTGTATGTGCTGCGATCCTTTGAGTGGAAGAGAAGGCCTGATGGCCTTAATTCTGCCAGTGAAAATAAAACTATTATTATTGTTATTATTATTATTATTATTATTATTATTATTATTATTATTATCATTATTATCATCATCATCTGTCTTTGTGTCTGTGTATACATCTGTCTATCTATCTATCTATCTATCTATCTATCTATCTATCTATCTATCTATCTATCTATCTATCTATCTATCTATCTATCTATCTATCTATCTATCTATCTATCTATCTATCTATCTATCTATCTATCTGTCTGTCTGTCTGTCTCTGTATCTGCCTGTCTATGTATTTATTTATATTTTATTTATTTCATTACCAGCCATGAGGACACAAAGTTCTAGGACAACCGAGGCATTCTATAAGGATCAGGACCATCCTTCTTAAAAATACATTCACGGAAACAGGCCTCAAGGTTTAATCCTAAATAGCCCATGATGATGATGATGATGATGATGATGATGATGATGATGATGATGATGATGATGATGATGATGATGATGATGAAATGTAAGTAGGAGCCTGGATGGAGAATAAGATTTCCAAATGCGTTCCTCTCTTTTGCTTATTTTTATCTCGCACATAACGGACGTATTACGGCTACATCCGCCCGGTATACATAATTCTGCATTTGTATATAGATACACTCACACCGCAGCAAAGTTAAATAGGAAGTTAGGACATTAATTAACCAGACGTGTATGAGTTTAAAACTAGTTGCTATTCCTCGCATTAAATGGCTCTCTGAAATGAACATTCAGTTTGAATACCGCAGATTAAGAATACCGGGTGTACCGCGAGTACATATGATTCCTCTTCATACATGTCTGCGGAATTTAAGCTTACATTGCACTTCAGCTCTTACCACCTTATCGGCATTAGCAGCATTACTATATGTTATTACTTATGAACTACACCTAGTGTGTCAAATGTTCTTAGTAATATTGTTCTAATTCATCTTTGCATAGATTTAATGCCTTGTATATAAAATGGATCATTTACTGCATTAATTTTATTCGGTATTTATGATTTATGATGTTCATCATTAGCTGTATATACAATTTGTTGTGATATTTTTGGTTTTATTAATTACGTTTTGAACAAGTATTATCACGTATTTGCCCTTACATTTGAAATTCTTTCATCTGTTCTAGCTTTTGTAATGCATGCATTAAGAAATATAACTTACTGAACGTAACTTACAAAAATACAACAGACATCTCATGTATTGTATTGTATTGTATTGTATTAACATTCCATGGTATTCATACATTGCTTCACAACTAGAATATGGAACAAGTTAAAAAACTTAATATTATTATGAAGTCTTAATTTATAGTGACAGTCTAGATGAAATATATACAGAAGAGATTTGCAGTATAGTCTACTACTACAACACAAAGTTTTAGTATCAATTTCATGAAGTGTTATTGAATGTCATGAATTCACCTACAGAATAGAAGGCGTGAGAAATTAGGAACTTCTTTAATTTGGCCCTAAATAATCTTATGTTTTGAGTTTAATTTTTTATATCGATAGGGAGGCTATTAAAAATTTTTATTGCCATAATATAACGCACTCCTTTTTGATAGCATAATAGACTTGCCGATGGAGTATGAAAGTAATTTTTTGACGTGTATTTATGCTATGAACTGTTGAATTAGTTACAAAGTTTTCACGATTACATAAGAGGAAGATTATTGGAATGAAAAGATATACTGACAAGCCATGGGCATTATTTGTAGTTTTTTTTAAATAGTCCTACAACATTCTCTAGATTTGGCACCTACTATTATTCTAATTACTCTTTTTTGTAACAGGAATATACTGTTACTATCTGTGGAATTTCCCCAGAATATTATTCCAAAACTCATTACCGAGTGAGAGTATGCAAAGTATATTGTTTTTAAGGTATTGCTATTTACTATCTTTTGCATAGATATAATAGCAAAACATGCTGAATTTCCTGTTTAACACATTATCAATTTTTAAGCCAAGAAATTTGGTACTCGTAGTCATATAATAGGCACATTTCAGCTGTCTGTCTGTCTGTCTACCCATATATCTGTCTGTTTGTGCACCTATATGTATGTATGTATGTATATCTGTCTGTCTGTGCGTCTATGTCTGTCTGTCTACCTACCTACCCCTCTATCAATCTACCTATCTATATTTATCTCTGTCTGTCTGTCTATATCTAGCTATTTATTTGTCTGTCTGTCCGCAGTTCGTCTGTCCGTTTTTCCATCTATCCATTCTATTTCTCCATCTGTCCATCTATGTCTGTCTGTCTACGTGTCTTCTTCCCATCCGCCCATCTACTGTCTACATACTTTATCTTTCTGCCTTTTCAACCGTTTATCTATGTCACCCATGTTTGAGTTTTTATTCACCTGCTTAAGCCATGTTTGAGGTTTTTTGATTTGACCCGTTCCCCTGTTTCAATGTGATACCTGGTTTCCACTTGAAACAACACATAAAACATTGACATCTAACAGACATTATTTATGCCTTACGTTGGATTCGATCAACCAGCTCAGCGTTCAAGGCATAACCTAAATATGAAAATAATTTATCTCTAATAATTTACCCTGAAGGGACTCCTATGAAATTAAATATTTTGTTACTTATTCTATTAACAAAATATGCAGTGAAGTACAGTACAAGTTTGCTGAATGAATTTGCCAACATAAAAATATAGCCCACGTCAGTGTTGCCAACTGAAGTGTACGGAAAGTCGCCAATCAGTAGTTCAAAAGTCGCTAGATTCCGTATTATCACCAAAAGAATTTTATTTTTGTTGCTAGAGGATGTTGAAAAAGCGCTAAACCCCTATTTAAGCAATAGAAAATTTAAACGAAATTGTCGTCGAAAAACTGTTAAAAGTCGCTAGATTTGCGATTTTTTTGCTAAATTGAGAATACTGCCGCACATCGGAATCCTTCTCGCTACTGAAAAGTGAGTTCCGCGTGATTTAAATATCAAATTGTTGCTGACAAATTATCTTCCTTAGAAACCTGAGTGTCGTCAACGCTTTCAAAGTACCAGTGACATCATTCTGTGCACAGTTCTTTGTTCAGAAAAACATAACTGATCGGTTTCACAATATATATATAGGCTTTACCCCTTTTACGGTACTTTAATTTAGGATGGCAGAGAACTATGCGTGACAGAAATTAATTGAGAGTAACAGAGTTTTGAACGGCTTCAGACAACTACAAGACATATGGAATTAATTTCTTTGCCCCCTCTCCAGCAACATCTGACCGCTTGTTCTTCTAGGTTTCGCGTAGATGAGCTCTTCGGTTCATCCTAAATAGAAAGTGCTATAGTACCCGACACAGGCATTTGTCCATTTGGGCTGCAATGCTTGAGGCACAGTCCTTCCCCGCTCTGTAAATTATAAATGATACTCAACACGATCAAGAAGCTTACTGCATGAGCCTTACGATGACATTGCGTATTACAGAAGATAACTCTGGGAATTGTTTAATAAATTATTGACTTCAGATTTAAATAAACTGCCCAGCATAATCACACTGACTACATTTCTGAAAAAAAAATTATTGTTCTGTAATAATTCTGGATATCTCTTTATACCTGATCATAAGTAAATTTTTCTTCCACATATCAATATATCTGAAGTAAAGGCAGAGACAGTGAGGAGTATGATAGTGAATTACAGAGTGATGGCAGAGATAGTGATAAATATGATAGTGAATTACGGAGTGATGGCAGAGACAGTGACAAGTATGATAGTGAATTACAGAATGATGGCAGAGAGTGACAAGTATGATAGTAAATTACAGAATGACGGCAGAGACAGTGATAAGTATGATAGTGAATTACGGAGTGATGGCAGAGACAGTGATAAGTATGATAATGAATTACAGAGTGATGGCAGAGACAGTGATAAGTATGGTAGTGAATTACAGAATGATGGCAGAGACAGTGATGTATGATAGTGAATTACAGAGTGATGGCAGAGACAGTGATAAGTATGATTGAATTATGGAGTGATGGCAGAGACAGTGATAAATATGGTAGTGAATTACGGAGTGATGGCAGAGACAGTGATAAGTATGATAGTGAATTACAGAGTGATGGCAGAGACAGTAACAAGTATGATAGTGAATTACAGAGTGATGGCAGAGACAGTGATAAGTATGGTAGTGAATTACAGAGTGATGGCAGAGACAGTGATGAGTATGATAGTGAATTACAGAGTGATGGCAGAGACAGTAACAAGTATGATAGTGAATTACGGAGTGATGGCAGAGACAGTGATAAGTATGATAATGAATTACGGAGTGATGGCAGAGACAGTGATGAGTATGATAGTGAATTACGGAGTGATGGCAGAGACAGTGATAAGTATGATAATGAATTACGGAATGATGGCAGAGACAGTGATAAGTATGATAGTGAATTACGGAGTGATGGCAGAGACGGTGATAAGTATGATAATGAATTACGGAATGATGGCAGAGACAGTGATAAGTATGAAAGTGAATTACGGAGTGATGCCAGAGACAGTGATAAGTATGATAATGAATTACAGAGTGATGGCAGAGACAGTAACAAGTATGATAGTGAATTACAGAGTGATGGCAGAGACAGTAACAAGTATGGTAGTGAATTACAGAGTGATGGCAGAGACAGTGATGAGTATGATAGTGAATTACAGAGTGATGGCAGAGACAGTGATAAGTATGATAGTGAATTACGGAGTGATGGCAGAGACAGTGATAAGTATGATAATGAATTACGGAATGATGGCAGAGACAGTGATAAGTATGAAAGTGAATTACGGAGTGATGCCAGAGACAGTGATAAGTATGATAATGAATTACGGAGTGATGCCAGAGACAGTGATAAGCATGATAGTGAATTACGGAGTGATGGCAGAGACAGTGATAAGTATGATAATGAATTACGGAGTGATGGCAGAGACAGTGATAAGTATGATAGTGAATTACAGAGTGATGGCAGAGACAGTAATAAGTATGATAGTGAATTACAGAGTGATGGCAGAGACAGTAACAAGTATGGTAGTGAATTACAGAGTGATGGCAGAGACAGTGATGAGTATGATAGTGAATTACAGAGTGATGGCAGAGACAGTGATAAGCATGATAGTGAATTACGGAATGATGGCAGAGACAGTAACAAGTATGATAGTGAATTACAGAGTGATGGCAGAGACAGTGATGAGTATGATAATGAATTACAGAGTGATGGCAGAGACAGTAACAAGTATGATAGTGAATTACGGAGTGATGCCAGAGACAGTGATAAGTATGATAATGAATTACGGAGTGATGGCAGAGACAGTGATAAGTATGATAATGAATTACGGAATGATGGCAGAGATAGTGATAAGTATGATAATGAATTACGGAATGATGGCAGAGATAGTGATAAGTATGAAAGTGAATTACGGAGTGATGCCAGAGACAGTGATAAGCATGATAGTGAATTACGGAGTGATGCCAGAGACAGTGATAAGTATGATAGTGAATTACGGAGTGATGGCAGAGACAGTGATGAGTATGATAGTGAATTACAGAGTGATGGCAGAGACAGTGATAAGCATGATAGTGAATTACGGAATGATGGCAGAGACAGTAACAAGTATGATAGTGAATTACAGAGTGATGGCAGAGACAGTGATGAGTATGATAATGAATTACAGAGTGATGGCAGAGACAGTAACAAGTATGATAGTGAATTACGGAGTGATGGCAGAGACAGTGATAAGTATGATAATGAATTACGGAATGATGGCAGAGATAGTGATAAGTATGATAATGAATTACGGAATGATGGCAGAGATAGTGATAAGTATGAAAGTGAATTACGGAGTGATGCCAGAGACAGTGATAAGCATGATAGTGAATTACGGAGTGATGCCAGAGACAGTGATAAGTATGATAATGAATTACGGAGTGATGGCAGAGACAGTGATGAGTATGATAGTGAATTACAGAGTGATGGCAGAGACAGTGATAAGCATGATAGTGAATTACGGAATGATGGCAGAGACAGTAACAAGTATGATAGTGAATTACAGAGTGATGGCAGAGACAGTGATGAGTATGATAATGAATTACAGAGTGATGGCAGAGACAGTAACAAGTATGATAGTGAATTACGGAGTGATGGCAGAGACAGTGATAAGTATGATAATGAATTACGGAATGATGGCAGAGATAGTGATAAGTATGATAATGAATTACGGAATGATGGCAGAGATAGTGATAAGTATGAAAGTGAATTACGGAGTGATGCCAGAGACAGTGATAAGCATGATAGTGAATTACGGAGTGATGCCAGAGACAGTGATAAGTATGATAATGAATTACGGAGTGATGGCAGAGACAGTGATGAGTATGATAGTGAATTACAGAGTGATGGCAGAGACAGTAACAAGTATGATAGTGAATTACGGAGTGATGGCAGAGACAGTGATAAGTATGATAGTGAATTACGGAATGAAGGTAGAAACAATGGAAACGCCAAGGAATCCTGTCAAATTCCCTTTTTCGTAGTTCTGCTTGCATTTGCAGATCTTCAATTTGAAAAAGCAGCTGAACCTACGGAAATAATAATTTCTGTTTTGGCTCGAGGAGATGCCGCAAGTTGGCAGGCCTGTTTCTTCCCATGCTGCACAATACGTAATTCATGTGGACTGTTCCTTTAATAGCAGCAGACCGACGTCTTTATATACCGACGCACAATGCACGAGCTTTCATCGGCAAGACCCCCCGATGGGCATCTTACAAATGAGGCAGCGTCTGCAACCCTTCATGTTGGAAAAATAGCCTCCTCAGTACACGTGGGAGAGTGACCAATAGAGAAGTAACATTCCAGAGCGATTCCCATGCGCCGCTGCAAACGACAGCACGTGAATCTTGGACAATACCTCGGATACTCCTTCACCGGTTCTGAATTCTCTCGTGATGGTCTCTTCAATGATTTACAGTAAATGTGTTACCGAATAAATCAGGCGAAAATGTTACAGGTTAATTAAAAGCTTTCTTAAACAGGTTTAATAATGAATAAGTCTTAAAGTATACAGGATGTACCATAAGTAATGTCATTAATTTCAGTGGTTTATTATTTGGGGTATTTCAAACAAAAATATTTAATACAATTTTGCTCGTTTTTGCTTCCTTTTCGAAATAAAAATTGTTTTACATGAAACATTTCATAGCGTGTTTTTGGAAAGCCATTGATTGAATTCCCAATATGTTAAGTCAACTTAAGAGAGCAGTGTATTGTGATAGTATATATACTTGAAAGAATTTTAGTTTTGTCCTTTAAATATGCAGAAATTTGATTTGAACAAATGTAACTTTTCGTTCTGCAAAATGAATTTTATACAATGTTACATTTGTTCCAATCACATTTTTACACATTTAAGGGGGGAAAAAACTAAAATTCTTTCAATTATTTATCATAACACTGCTCCCTTAAACTGACTGATCATATTGGGAATTAAATCAGTGGTTTTCCTAAAACACGCTATGAAATGTTTCATATAAAATAATTTATCTCGAAAAGGAAGGAAAAACGAGCAACATTGTATTAAACTACTTACTTGATGGCTTTTAAGGAAGTCAGAGGTTCATGCCGCTTTCACATAAGTCCGACATTGGTCCCTATCCCGAGACAGATTAGTTCAGTCTCTATCATCATATCCCACCTCCCTCAAATCCATTTTAATATTGTTTTCTCATCTACGTCTCGACCTCCCCAAAGGTCTTTTTCCCTCTGGCCTCCCAACTAACGCTCTATATGTATTTCTGGATTCTCGCCTATACGTGCTACATGCTCTGCCCATCTCAAACGTCTGGATGTAATGTTCCTAATTATGTCAGATGAAAAATACAATGCGTGCAGTTCTGTTTTGTGTAACTTTCTCCATTCTCCTGTAACTTCATCCCTCTTGTCCCAAATATTTTCCTAAGCACTTTATTCTCAAATACCCTTAACCTATGTTCCTCTCTCAAAGTGAGAGTCCAAGTTTCACAACCATAAAGAACAACCGGTAATATAACTGTTTTATAAATTCAAAATTTCAGATTTTTCGACAGCAGACTGGATGATAAAAGCTTCTCAACGGAATAATAACAGGCATTTCCTTTATACTGGGTTTAATTTCCTCCCGAGTATCATTCATATTTGTTACTGCTGCTCAAGATATTTGAAATTTTTCCACCTCTTCGAAGGATAAATCTCCAATTTTTATATTTCCATTTCGTACAATAATCTCGTCACGAGACATAATCACATACTTTTTCTTTTCGGGATTTACTTCCAAACCTATCTCTTTACATGATTCAAGTAAAATTCCCGTATTTTCCCTAATCGTTTGTGGATTTTCTCTTAACATATTCACGTCATCCGCATAAACAAGTAGCTGATGTAACTCGTTCAATTCCAAACCCTTTCTGTTATCCTGTACTTTCCTAATGGCATACTCTAGAGAAAATTTAAAAAGTAAAGGTGATAGCCCTTGCTTTAGCCCGCAGTGAATTGGAAACGCATCTGACAGAAACATTGTATTAAACTGTTTTATTTAAATTATCTCAAATAATTACCCTCTAAAATTAAATAATAAAATAATTTGTATTGCTTGTTTGTAATTATTGTATAATTTTATTTGAAGTATAAATGCTGAAATATAACTTTCTGAGACCTAATAATATACGTACACTAAAAACTCTTTATTTCTAAATTTGAACCTTATTTTTGCACAAAAACCTTAGTATTACGAAATTAGCGGAGTCTGGCCTAATGACGAAAAATATTTCACTTTTAAATCCATTACGCTGCAATTATAGAATCAGTTTATAAACAGCAGCTTTAAAATTCAGGATTCGTAATGTATAACCCTAATAAATGCTTTATTTTTCACGTATGTGGGAGAGAAATCTGGAAATCTGTATGGTGCATAATGATGCAAAATAATACGGGGATGAAGCTACATGTTGGGATTTTAGGGAATGAGTATTGTCGGATGGGGCTTCAGGAGATTAGGAAAGTGGTGGGGACCAAGTTGTTGTGGGGGGCAGGGAGGACCTAGAGGAGAAAGAGAGGTCCGAAACACGTGCACCTGAAGCAGTGGAGTGGGTGGGTGTGTGAAGAACACAGGGGGACGGGCTCGATTTAAAGCAGGAATCGATAGTGTTCGATATTTAGTTACAGATAAGCAGAATCATCGCCTAGCTGAAGGAAGTAATTAGTCCAGCAAGACGTTCTCTTTATTTTTATCCATAGTAATCTCACTAGAGGTTTTGATTTATCTAGAAGAAATCAAAACTAAAGTGGGATTTAGTTGACTATTACACGATTAGAAGAATGTAATAAAGTTTAGAAGTAACGAAGTACTCCAATACAATAAAATATTAATTGACTTACGAAAAGACAACTGTCTTCAAATGTATTATTGTACCATCTCAACATTACAAATATTACGCTAGATGCATGCTAGATGGCAGTAGTGTGTTATGATTAGCTGTTATCTTGCTATCAGTTGTGCCAACGATGGAATCTTCATTGAACTCTGTAGACGATTACTAGCAATGCCTCGATCTAAATCACGATGTCAGTGTTACTAGTCAAGAAGGCTTTGTTGATTCAGTTTCGTTTTTATTAAAACAGTTGCATTCCACTTCAATTATCCGAATCCCAGTAATCAACGTCACTTGACAGATGATTTTCAATAAATCTTAATATTAAACAATCTCTGATATGTGACTATCCATAATATCATATAGCAGAAGTTATAACATAACCTAAATAATATATACAAGTGTTAGAAAAGTTTTAATTAACAACGATGACATAAAAATTAAACATGAATAATTTTAAAAGGAATAATTATTGAATGTACAATTTTCAAATTTGAATGTTTTAGTGGTTGGTGGTTCAGTTGATGTTATATTGGACGTGTGCGTAAAAGAAGTGAACTCGTTGATGTACATGGTGCATCCCTCAACTTATTCAGGATTTCCGAATGGTGCTCTTCATTTATTTGTAAATAGGGTTTCAGGGAAGATGCATAGCTATGACCAGTGATCTTTATTAATTCTTGTTCTTGAATGCCAATGCGAGTCACATTTGAAACTGCTGTGCATCGACTGGAGTGGTTTGTATCTTTTTTTTTTTTTTTGACGTCCAGACCAGCGCAATTTGAAATGTTGGCAAACAAAACAAATGCTAGGGTCGCGATAAAATTGTGCGATAAGCAGTTATGATTGGTTGAAATACGTCCTTTCGTACCGTTTTATTGGTCAAAAGTAGTATGACGTAGTAAAAGTGTAATAGTCAAAATAAATTTCATATTTGGCACATTTTCTTCATCAGAGAAGGTAAGGTATGGGGGAAAGGAGAACCTATCTGTGGGATATCTTCCTATTGATTTGACGGCGACGCGACGGTGGGATTGTGATATAGACAACCCTCATATCATCGAAGTTAAAGAAGTTGCAATATATCACGGCGCGTTTTTAACAGATTTGGGTGTAGAGGCGAAGTATGTTTTTCTTCATCTGTTCTATTTATGCATTCACTCATATAATGTTCGTATAATATAGGCGAGTTTATATTTATTATATTATAGATCACAGACAAAGTACATACACGTAATCAATTGAACCCTTACATTACACACTTCATAATAATTTTTACACGAAGATATAGTATTATTTAAATACAATTTCTACAATTTACATATTTAATAAACAAATTTTTTTGTTTTATCTTGCACTTGCTTTTGGTTTTGTGCAAGACTCAACTCATTCTAGTATGTAGTTACAATTACTATTAGTTCACCTTCCTATTTCTTTATTTATTTGTATATTTATTTATTTATTTTCTTTTTTTTCCATCCAATTCTATTTTATTTATTCTTTCCATTCTAATTTTTTTAGTCAAAAAAAGATATAAACCTAATTGCTTTTGCAGTTTTGTGTTATTATTACTCATCAGTTTTATAGCTATTTCTTTATTTATTTGTAGGAACTTTTCATTTATAAATTTCATCAGTATATCTTTTGTATTTTGACATTCAAGAACGATGTGAATGTCATCTTCTCTCCGTCCACATAATGGGCATGTGCCTTGAGGTATATTGCCTCTATTACTTCTTAATTTCCAAATCCCCAGTCTGAACCAGGCTAGTCCAAATCTTTCTTTCATATTCATATTTTCTATATATGTACTCCTTCCCCATATTTTTTTATATTCATTAAAAATATTAGGGATCGCATTTCATTGATACTACTAAAATCGTTTTGCCTAGTTATATTTTTACATCTTGATTTAATTAGATTTAGGCTTGCTGACATATTTCTTGTAGCTAAGCTATTCCATAACCACTCTAGCCCAATATTAAAGATGTTATTTTTAATATTCACGATTGCTTTATTTGTCGTATTAGCAAATTGGTTTAATAAATAATGTTCGTATAATATAGATTACGTTTACTTTGTCCCCCCCCCCCGGACGCACTGGAATCTGAAGGCTTGTTGTGCTTGACGGTGGGATTGGTGGTAGCGGTATGAGATGGTACTTGGCAAAGTGAGTCATGGGAATATCTAACATTTGAAAAAAATCCAACCAGATAATTTGCCCAAGCGGGTTTCGAACTAACGCCCGAATGTAGCTTCGTACCGCGAGCTGAACTCAATACTGTCTGAGCTATGATTGTGACTTACCGTCATGTCTTAGAATGAAGATTCCCAACCATCGGCAAGGAATTCAATCTTAACCAGAGAGGAGGTTCGCAATGAATTAAATTAAATACAGTGTTTTCTTTTTCAATTAATATATAATGGGTGTACGTCTGGAAACAGGTTTCGCTTAGTACGATACCGTTCAGGGGACGAAAAATAGTAATTTCTATTACAATGCTTTCCTTTCTTTCTTTCTTTCTTTCTTTTCTTTCTTTCTTTCTCTTTCACTTTATCTCTTTCTTTCTTTTCTATTTTTTTCCTTCCCTCTTTCACTCTTTCTCTTTCTTCATTTCTCTTTCGTTCTTTCTCTCTTTCTTTCTTTCTTTCTTTCTTTCTTTCTTTCTTCCTCTCTTTCTCTGTTTCCTTCTTTCTTTCACTCTTTCTTTTTTTTGCTATCTTTCTCTCTTCCTCTCTTTCTTCCCCTGTTTTCTTCTTTCACTCTTTCTTTCTTTCGCTCTCTTTCTACGTTGCTTGCTTTCTCCTTTCCTCCTTTCTTTCACTCTTTCTTTTTTAGATCTTTCTTTTTCTTTCTTTCTCTCTTCCTTTCTTTTTCTTTTACCTTCTCATTCCTTCTTTCTTTCCTTCTTTCACCTTCTCTTTCCTTCTTTCATTTTTACCTCCTTGTTCTTTCTTTCCTTCTTTCTCTTTTACCGTCTCGCTCCTTCTTTCAGTATTTATTTCCTTCTTTCATTCTTTTACCTTCTCTTTCCTCCTTTCTTTCTTTCTTTCTTTCTTATCTTCTTTCTTTCCTTCTATCTCTTTTTATGTTTCGCTCCTTCTTTCTTTATTTATTTCCTTCTTTCCTCCTTGTTCTTTCTTTCCTTCTTTCTCTTTTACCGTCTCGCTCCTTCTTTCTTTATTTATTTCCTTCTTTCATTCTTTCACCATCTCTTTCCTCCTTTCTTTCTTTTCTCTTTCTTTCTTTCTCTCTTTCTCTGCTTTTTTTTTTCTTTTTCTTTCCTTCTTTCACTGTTTTTCTCTCTTTCTTTCTCTGCTTCCTTCTTTCTTTCACTGTTCCTCTCGTTTCCTTCCTCTCTCTTTCTTTCTTCCTCTCTTTCTCTTCTTCCTATCTTTCTCTTCTTCCTACTTCTTCCTTTTGTCTTTCTCGCTTTCTTCCTTTTTATTTATTTATTTTACTCTTCCCTATTTGAACCAGCTAAACATTGTATATAAGTTACTACTCGCAGTTGTTACCGAGTAAAAGGGTGGTAATCATAAAAAAAAACACTTTTTTCTTAGAAAATATGAACTTTTCACCTATGCTGTATTACACTTTTTTGTTATATACAACATTAGTTATCGCTCTGAAAATCTGTAGGGCAATTTCACTTCCATTCTGATACATTCGTTTCTCTTGTCAAAAATCTGTGTATACAGCTACAAAACTTAATACAGTAATTTAATACCTTTAGATTATGTTTTTTGTTAGTTGATGTAATTTACAATTATCTGATATTTACAGGAATAAAATTACATAATTCAGTTACTGAAGTTTGCTTCCGACCCTGACCGCTTTTGGTTTCTGTGCAGTTTCTAAACTATGGTGTCTGTTACCGTTCTCTTTTATAACAACGACCGAAGACAGTTTAAGTTGAAGAGGAAACTTGTGAACGACATGTCGTGTAGCTGCTTTTTTTCGCCACAGATCTGTTGAAAGTTTGACCTCTGTTTTCTTAGCGAAAGGCATTCGTCTAAGACATGTTTGTGCTTCGTCTGTAGCAAAGCCACCTTTAGCTTTTCTTTCTATACTCTGCTTTTAATCTTTAGATGAAAGGGAGAGAGTTCACTAGAGAAGTTGCGTTCTATTGGACCTATCACAAATGTAACAGACTATCTGGAATTAATTTTTTTGTCGCATAATGCACTCAACCAGTATTTATATCAAAATATTCTAGGAAAGTCATAAAAATGTGAAATAGTTGGAAGTTATAAAGTAACTGAACCGATTGTTTTATTATTATTATTATTATTATTATTATTATTATTATTATTATTATTATTATTATTATTATTGTTGTTGTTGTTGTTGGAGAAAGTGTTACAAATATGAAATAGGTGTACAAACTTGAAATAGTGTGATTTACGACCTGAGGCGAGTTGTATTCTAGCGGAAGCCTTCAATTTAATACGCATTGATACTCTCTTTCGTGGGAATACAGGCCTATTACTTTGCAGTTAGAAGCTGAACTGTTGAAACGTTTATCATTATTGCGTTTTCGAGAAAAGTGATTTTTTTTTACTCCTAGAATATATTTATTGTTATTCCTCAATGTTAGAAATATTATATATATGTATTCTTTTTTATATTTTACATTTTTTTTATATTTCTCTCTCACATTTAGTTAAAAAAATGTTTTTATGTTATAAACCTTTCAAAATTCAATAAATGAAATAGAAATAAAATATCATTTATTTATATTACTCCACTACATTTTTGTATTTGTTTTACAATTGTATTAGTTAATACTTTTTCATTTTACTTTATTATTATTATTATTATTATTATTATTATTATTATTATTATATTATTATTATTATTATTATTTAAAGGGGCCATCGCCCTTGTACTTTCTAGTTATCCTACACTTCTTTATTTTATTTTATTTTAGTAGGCTATTTTACGACGGTTTATCAACATCTTAGGTTATCTAGCGTCTGAGTAAGATGAAGGTGATAATGCCAGTGAAATGAGTCCGGGGTCCAGCACCGAAAGTTACCCAGCATTTGCTCATATTGGGTTGAGGGGGAAAAACCTCAACCAGGTAACCGGGAATCGAACCCGGGCCACCTGGTTTCGCGGCCAGATGCGCTAACCGTTACTCCACAGGTGTGGACATCCTACTCTTCTCAGCATTTGATAAAATGTCATTGTATTTCTTGTATTATTATTTTGGTATTTTTACTTTACTTTTGCGTAAGCCTACTTATATTTGATTATTTAAATTAAACAATTAAATAATTATTTTGTAATAATACTTTCTAATTATTCAATGTAATACTCAACTCCCCGCCACAAGCGTTTGCTTCATCGGGAGTGCCAACCAAACGTGTACTATTGTTATCTTTCAATTATTATATTATTATTATTATTATTATTATTATTATTAATGATGGGCCTATTTATTCTTAAAGAGAAATAATTTAATCTACGTTTATAGCAATGTATGTTCAATTGATATCGTTTTTAAATTATGATATATTGTGTTTTGAGGTTATGACTACAACATCAGTGTGTTGTTAATTTAAAAACTAGTACTTATTACATCTTTATATCCTGGTTTTGTGTTTCGTTACTAGTTTTGGCACCTGTAGAAAGAAGGAAAACCTCACCTTACAACTAATTGTAAGTTAGAAAACGGTGGAATGAAAAGGCAATGCAAGAATCCATAAAACGAGTTCGAGAAAAGACGTGAGTCTGGATTCAGTATTACGGTTGGGAAAACATCTTCTAATGAAGATACTGAATGTTTGTTCTGTGCTTTTCTTAGTAGAGGCCATTTTGACTTTGCAGTTTTGTTAATCTTGTAACTTGTTAACAGTATTCCACAATTGTACCTTCAATTTTTATGAAGGAAATATGTTAGATTTTGAGAAAATTATTTTTTTTTCAAACATTTTATAACATATTACGAACTTCTAAGTCCGGTGTACCAATCACAGGGACGTTCAGCAATAACAGGACGAAACTTCACGTTCAGCATTCAGACATGTAGGTTCCAAAACGAAAAAAAAAAAAAAATAAAAAACAAAACAAAATGGTATTCCATATTTGTAACATCTCTATTATTATTATTATTATTATTATTATTATTATTATTATTATTATTTTATTATTATTTTATTATTATTATTATTTTATTATTATTATTTTATTATTATTATTTTATTATATTATTTTATTATATTATTATTTTATTATATTATTTTATGTTATTATTATTATTATTATTTGGATTTTATTATTATTATTATTATTATTAATAGAAGTAATAGAGTACCAGAGCAAAACACCGGATGCTATACTATAGCGCTATGCTTTTTGCGATATTATAGCCATGCGTCCACAGATGCTGTAATATTGCTTCATCAGAGACGTTTTCTGCAAGATGGCCGAGAGAATGGATCCATAGGGATTGTTATTATTTTGCATTGGCTTTAAATCAGAAGCAGAAGAACTTGATTCTTGAAATTAATAATCATAGGGAGAAACTAGAAGAATTCCATTACTTATATCACGAATTAGAAAATGATGAGGAAAAGTTTCAACAACACTTTCTTTTAACAAAATCATATCCTCATTTCCGTTCTCTTATTAGTAGTGCTTCAAATTTATTTTCATACACTGTCCCTAAGTTCGTCTTTAGTCTGTAGGGCCTACGTTTACATGAAGTAGCAATTCAAATGGAGTTTAATACGTTTACAGTAATGAAACTTTCATGAAAACGGAGTTTCAGAACGATCTGAGTCTCAAGTTCGATACATCTAAAAAGTGAGCTTGGATCATATTGAATACGGATTGAGTTGCATGAAAACTGATATCGTGTTCAAAATGATGTCCAACAGTAGTTTAAATTACAGAATCAAAAGAAGAAATTGGTGGAATGTAGGTAATACGTTTTGTACAACAGTTCTTATTGCTATTGCTTGCATTAGTATATCAGCACTGTAAATCTATTATTTATCCATAATGGTTTAATAATGCCTACATATCTATCCTTATTTCACTATGGTAACGATATTCATTACCCCACTGAGTTCAGTAATCAACTAGTATGGTAACTATCAATTTTCTAAAAAAATCACACATTAATATGTATTTATGTATGAATGTGTATTTATTAACACTACAATTGGGTATACACCCGGTGGCAGTGATGTACAATAATAACATTACAATAATTATATCAATAAAATTTACAATAATTACAGCAATAAAAAATAAAATAAACGTAAATTTACTTCTAACTAAAAGTAAATACATGCAATAAACTTAGGACTATAAATAAAAACTATAGAATAATAACGCCTACAATAACCAAAAGTAAGCCTAATTTATAAGTACTTCTATTACACCCAACTATTACCAAACTTAATTACATATCACCTTAATTAATTATATATCAACTTAATTAATTACATATAACATTAATTAATTACATATAACATTAATTAATTACATATCACCTTAATTAATTACATATCAACTTAATTACATTATACATCTTAGATAATTACACTGCACCTACAATTACATTTTCAGTCTAATCTTCTTAACTTTGTTTTCTGCATTTAAACTTCCTAATATGATCAACCATGCCTAAGTATGATGGTGTCACTAATCTAGCATTGATGTCGGTTCATGCTTTGTGTCCCATTTGTGCCTTAAACAATGCGATCAGTCTGGTTTTCGACGCCTTGATTTGAGAAATTCCCACCCTAAGTCTCTTTCCCATTTTGACGTATTTTGCTGCCTTGCGTTGAACTTTTCTATTGAATCGATTTGGTTTTGTCTGTACGGATCCCAAACCTACTGCTCCATACTCCATAATTGGGCGAACAGGGTTTTGTTCGCTGATTCTTTTGACCTTCGGTTAGATTTCTTCAGAATACGCATAGAGAAATGTAGTGCTTTCCAGGCTTTCCTTGTGGTATTAGTGACTTGTTCCTCCAAACCAAAATATATAGCTAAACATGCGAATTTAGCCTATCCACAGAGACTACAAGGTTAGATATGCATATAGTGTTCGTTGTTGAAAGAGAGAGTGAGCGTAGCTAGCAATGCAGGTGCATGTTAGAGAACTCTGCCGTGGTATAAGCAGAGCGATATTGTAGCTTTATGTGCTTAACCAATCAACGAATCGCAGTGCAATGTAAACAAATCAATTGCCGGGGCACAACGCTGAACCCTACGCATGAGAAACATATCCCATTCAATTGCTGCGACACACAACACATTTCAGTTGTAACCTGGTCATATCTCAGGCTTCACATCATTCATGACGTAACGACAATCTAATTTCCTCATGTTGTAGTGTAAACTGCTATCTTTATATAACCAATTTTAGTTTCCTCTATATCCATCGTCTTTTTATTTTAGGAAAGCAATTAAATTAGCGTGTTTATTGATACTGACGTAGATTTTGAATTGTTCTTTTATCCACGAAACTTTAATTTGTACACCTGTTCTGCGTATATATTATGAAAACTCAATATATTAAATATATTGCTTCAGATTTTTGTGCCGTTTTGAGTCTTCTGGAAAGAAGTTACAAACAACAGTAGTATATTATACACACTATTTAAAGGGTGTAATTGATATTTTGTTATTGAATTGTTGTATCAGTGAAGAAGTGTGTTGCGTCAGTGAAGTGTGTTGTATCAGTGAAGTGTGTTGTGTAAGTGAAGTGTGTCTCTGGCAGTGCAAAGTATTTGAACAGTGAAATATTTTTGAAGTGTTAGTGAAATCAGGATAGAATCAGAGAAATATATCGTAGTTCAGTGCAGTGAGTGAGTTGTCAGCGAAATGAGTGTAGTGCTGAAAGGTACTTGTGCAGGTATAAACATATTATACTCGTGTATTTTAGTTCGAACTTAGAGTTAAGATCAAATTAGATTTACTTTAAATGTTATTTTAAGTGATTGTGCTTCATTTAATTTACGATGCTCCCTGTTATTATTATTATTATTATTATTATTATTATTATTATTATTATTATTATTATTTTATTTATTTATTTATTTATTTATTTATTTAACCTGGTAGAGATAAGGCCGTCAGGCCTTCTCTTCCCCCCCACCAGTGGATTACAACTACAATATTAAGAATACAATTACAATTAATATTACAAATACAATAAAAATCAAAGTACTAAAAGATTAACTGATTAATAAAAGCTAGACAGTTTATTGTAAAAGTTAAGAAGAGAGAAGCATTTCTTTTATTGATTAAGTAAAAATTAAACCTACTCTACGCAGTAAGAAAATGCTTAATAAGCTTGCTTTTGAACGCTACTAAATTCCGACAGTCTCTGATGTCACTGGGTAGGGTATTCCACAATCGCGAGAGCGAGATTGTGTATGATGATGAATACGATGATGTCTTATGTGTTGGTATGGCTAGTATGCGGCTATTTTGCTTGCGTGTTATATTATTAGTTTTAATTATTATTATTTTTAATTATTATTATTATTATTAGTGTTATTATTAATTATATTTTTATTAATTGTGTTTATTATTGTCATTATTTAGTGTAATTAGTTACCACTGCCACCGGGCATATACCCAATTAATAATCCGTGGCGCTACACCCCGTGAAGGGCCTAGACCGACCAGCCGGCTGCTGGCCTCACGCCCACATGCCGAAGTAGAGGTGGACGATCATCCAACCAGAATGGAGGTATCGTGTGGTTAGCACGATGATCCCCCCAGCCGTTATAGCTGGCATTCGCTACCTATCGTAGCTCCCCAAAGTGCATCACGATGCTGGGTGGGCACCGGTCCCATACACTGGCCGAAATTTCATGAGAAAATTTCTTCTCCCACGTGGACTCGAACCCGCGCATTCCGTAACGCGAGTCCTAGGCAGGATGCCTTAGACCGCGACGCCACGGCGCGGGACCATATACCCAATTGCAGTCTGAATAAATACATACACATTCACATAATTTAAAAAAGTGCGGCATCACTACTGGATTTGCCCTATGCCACCACTGGTTACATTAATTAAAAAAAGAATAATAATAATAATAATAATAATAATAATAATAATAATCCATGTATTGTGGGTCCCTATCACCACGGCATGGCGCGTCCTCAGGTTGCGGATCGAGGAGACGGCCTTCAGATATGGAGGGTAGCTGTGAATATATTGAATAAGCAGTCGCGGACAGCAGATGAGGGGTGGTCCTCCAGCTTGGGGGTTGGGCGAAGGGCTAACAACCCATCACCGTTAAAAACAGCTTGTTACGAATCCTTCAAATAAGCCTCGGAATGGGACTGATTCTCTGGCACGACCACAGCAAAGGAATAAGTTTTTGAGATTTGGTACTTGGAATGTTACAACAGGAGGGGTAACATTAGTAGCAAAAGAACTAGCTAGATATAGAATAGACTTTCTGGGAGTACAGGAGGTTAGGTTGGATGGGAATGGCATAACACAAGTAGGAGATTATTTGTTGTATTATGGGGAAGGAAACGATAATCACCAATTAGGAACAGGATTCTTTATTCATAAAAGAATAAAATCAGCAGTAAAAAAGGTCGAATTTATCAGTGATAGGTTATCGTATTTAGTACTTAAGGGTAGATGGTGCGATATCGTAGTTATAAATGCTCATGCCCCTTTGGACTCTCATTTTGAGAGAGGAACATAGGTTAAGGGTGTTTGAGAATAAGGTGCTTAGGAAAATATTAGGGGCTAAGAGGGATGAAGTTACAGGAGAATGGAGAAAGTTACACAACACAGAACTGCACGCATTGTATTCTTCACCTGACATAATTAGGAACATTAAATCGAGACGTTTGAGATGGGCAGGACATGTAGCACGTATGGGCGAATCCAGAAATGCATATAGAGTGTTAGTTGTGAGGCCGGAGGGAAAAAGACCTTTAGGGAGGCCGAGACGTAGATGAGAAGATAATGTTAAAATGAATTTGAGGGAGGTGGGATATGATGATAGAGAATGGATTAATGTTGCTCAGGATAGGGACCAATTGCGGGCTTATGTGAGGGCGGCATTGAACCTCCGGGTTCCTTAAAAGCCAGTAAGTAAATAATAATAATAACTAGCCGTACCCGTGCGCTCCGCTGCACCCGTTAGAAATAAATATAAAGTAATTACATAATTAAAATAGGACGTTTGATCCAATGAACATTCGTGTTTGATAGAAGGATAAATCGTTTAATATGTTACTTAATTTAAATTGCATCCAAATAATTAAAATGCGATCATTTTGGTCCAGAAACCACTCATTTGGTGCAATGACAATTCCTTTAACCTGTTTCTTAATTTTTATTACATGCAAACATAGTTTAATGAAGATTGACATCATTTAGATTTAATGTGTATATTTTATTTTACTTGTTATAGGTTTCCATTGAATTATGGTAATAACTTAATTTTAACCCTTGTTTTCTACGTATTCAGTAAATGGAGCTTGGCCCACTATGGATGTGAACCCTTCAAATAACTTAAATTATATTATATTATATTATGTTATATTATATTATGTTATATTATATTATATTATATTATATTATATTATATTATATTATATTATATTATATTATATTATATTATATTATATTATATTATATTATATTATATTATATTATATTATATTATATCAGAAGTTACTGTAATAACATTATAGCATTATGTCCATCTAGAGAAACTACACTTTCCAATGGTGAAATAATAATTAATTATACAAATCGGTTAATTTAGCTTCCGATATTACTTCATACAAACATAGAAACATTCTCTGTAGGCTATCTTTCATAGCTTTCGATTGTTGCTGTTCAAGGCCCCTTATAGACGAAGTCATTTGTTTTTTAATTCATTACACGGCCTTAGATGGCAGTTATTTTAATTTTAAAACTCATTTATCTCATTAAATATCAGTCCTATCAAAATTTTTCAAGGAATAAAAATTATCGCAAATTATTTTTAAAGAAACTCTTGTTATGTAACATTTTTCTCAAAAATCAATAATAAGCGAGATATTTCGATTTATTTAATTCAGGCCCCCTTATAACCCCCCTTTTAAATAATGTATTTTGAATGCCTATAGCCTAAAATCTAAGTTACAACGAACTTAATTTATATTCCAATTTTCATCGAAGTCCGTTCAGCCATTATCGCGTGAAAAGGTAACAAACATGCAGACAGACAGACAGACATGCGAACAAAAATTTCAAAAAAGCGATTTTCGGTTTCAGGGTGGTTAATTATATATGTTAGGAGCAATTATTTTTGGAAAATCGAAAATTACCAGAAAAATTTCGGCTACAGATTTATTATTAGTATGGATAAATCTTAATAAAAGACCAGATAATGAGGTCATTTGGGATTCGAACCCGCGTCCGAACTCAGTCTCGGAGTATGAGTCCCGCCCGCTGTCTCTAGTCCATGCTGGCCGGTGGTATGAGCATGAGTTAAATGTAGGCTGTGTACGTATGTCTACACAGAGCCGAAGCAAGGAACTGAATGGGTCTTGTTGGAGTTCATTATTCTTGAGTCATTTTGAACTATCTGATCCTCTCGCACCGCGCTAATCCTCACAAGCATGAGTGTTCTCCGGTGCCGTGTGTACAGACCTCTTCTGGAGTCTTGAAAACACCGGAACTGTGCGTGAAGAGGCTCTGTAGTGGCGTTTTATTTCCAGACATTCTCAGAGAGTTACTCTTTTTTAATTCCGCCACTTGAGGCCGCCTCTAACCAGTATGTTTAGAGACGAGTGCTTCTCAAAGGAAACTCTGCGTGTGTATCAGTGTTGAAACGCTCAGTGCCACCACACACCCCGCTCGCTACTCTTGCAACTTTGAAAAGAACGCCTTTATACAAGTAAAAGTACAGAGAGCTCCGATCCGTGTTTATGTCGGCATTTTAGATTCGTGTATAACTATTCTTGTTTGTCTTTTGGGCAAAATCTTATAGAATGCAAGCCCTCAGTGCATTTTAAAATGCTCTGTAGAAGTGGATTGTGGCACCTAGTGTAAATAGTAGGCCTACATTATGCAACGAGCCTATAATGATAGTAATTAAGACGCAAGTATGGATATTTATGAAACGAGCGCAAGCGAGTTTCACAATATTCATACGAGCGTCTTAATTACCATTATAGGCAAGTTTCATACGACTTTTTATGCTCGACCATATTTCTAACTTGAAATTGTTCAGATGTATACATTTTTTTTTGTATCTGACAAGATCGGAAGTGACCTTGTTCTAGGTCGTGAATTGTGAGATGTGCGCAGACGCGAAAGTATTGATTTTTTCCGAGGAACAATAATGTCATTGACCTTGATGTAATCCCGTTAAATTTGATATAACCTTGATTATTGAATTCGACATTGAAAAACGAGATGACAAATTGAATGTATTTGAATATTATTTACAATTAACGCTAATTATTATAGTAACAAAACACAACCTTATGCGACAGTATTGGATTTCCAGCCTCCGTGACTTTTCGCTAATTGTCTTTCGATTGCATATCCGAGAATAATCGATACTTGCGGTTTTATAACGGTACAAAGCTGACTTGTCATTGGCTGAACACCTGTCAGTTGAGTTGTCATTGGCTGAACACCTGTACTTTAATGAGTAGGTGTACTTTAATGACATGCATTAAAGGACTGCTACCAGGTGTATAATTACTACATTTCGGCATGGTCGAGCATAAAGTTATTTTTCCTTGTCGGGTTATACAAAGTGAACAGTAAGTAATATCATTAATTTCAGGGTAATAATAATAATAATAATAATAATAATAATAATAATAGTTTTATTTTCCCTGGCAGAGTTAAGGCCATCAGGCATTCTCTTCCACTCAACCAGGATCAAATCACATACAGAAAAATACATACCTGTATACAAATATTAACTTAAAAATAATAATAAACATAATTAAGCAAAAAGAGAGATTGAATACATATACACAATCAGTATTAACTTTAAAATAACAATAATAAAAAATATATCATAAAAAAGAGACTGAATACATAATAACAAACAGGAAAATACATTCTAGTATATAGTATTAACTTAAAAAAGAATTAATGCATATGAATATAATCTCACAACTAAATGAATAGTAGAATTATTATGATCAGCACAGCACGTGTTACATTGAGACAATGGCAATTACCTAGATATAAGTGTTAATGGAAAAATAAAGTAATGACTGTGTAAAATAATAATAATAATAATAATAATAATAATAATAATAATAATAAAATAATAATAATAATAATAATAATAAATAAATAAAAATTATACCTAAAAACTAATTCTTTGCATTTGAAAATTTCTAAACAACCTAAATTTAAACAACTGAGTACTAAGACTACCCCTGATTTCCAGCGGAAGCGAATTCCATGAGCGGGCCATGGCTATTGAGAAAGAACTTGAGTACAGAGATGTCTGATGACGTGGTATAGATAGCATCAGATTGTGCTGTGAACGTGTATTACGATTATGGTGTGAAGCTAGGAGAGTAAACCGAGAGGCAAGGTAGTTGGGTGTGGAATCATGTATAATTCGATATATTCTTTGAGATATTTCAAATAAAAAAGATTAATACAATTTCACTCCCTTTTTGCTTGTTTTTTTTTTTTCCAGAAAAAAAAATTATGTGAAACATTTCATAGCGTGTTTTGGGAAATTCATTGATTTAATTCCCAATATGCTCAGTTAGTTTCAGAGAGCAGTGTATTATGATCAGGCTTCGGTCCTGGGCACAGAAACGCATGAAGTTCAGAACGCACGGCCGATAGTGTTGTGTTGGTCGAGTGGACTGGGAGATGGAGCGCGCCGTTACTTCATGTCTCAACATGTAAACAGTCCGTCACAGTACGGCACAAAATATATTTCACCTTGTATAGATGCAGTATATACAGTACATTCATAGTGTAGACAATAAATGTTTACCATTAAAGTATTAACGTGGGTTGTAACCTTCAATCAGGCGTCCCTACGCCGAAGCCTGTTACACGTACCGCAGCCAAGCAGCAATACACACAACGGTAATGCACATTACGGACCCACCTGTGCTGTTGCAGTCATCCCACACGGGCCATGACGTCATTTATACTCCGTGTACTCTTTTTTTTTTTACTTTTTTTTTTATTTTTTTTTTTTAACTCTTAGCTTTAATGGAAATATAATACATATATTAAATTTATCGATACTGTACATACATTAACAGGTACATAATATTATTTTTTTCTTCTCAATTTCCTAAGTTCTCCTTGTTGCATTGATGCTGAGCCAAAGATCTCCTTCACTTTGTTTTTTCGTTCCATGTCATTTCTCATAATTTCTTTATGCTTCAGCTTGGCAAGGAAAGATTTGTCTCTGCGAATCTCCCGAACTGCTCCCTTCATTTCACGTTTGTACTTATGCAATAGTTTCTCACGTTCTTGTCGTTCTTTTCCCATAATTCTCCTCTTCTTCGTGTCAAACACCTCCTCGATTCTTGGCTCATACAGCCTTAAAGCTTTAGGTTTCTTCTTTTCCAAAACCAGGAACTCTAGCTTTTGTTGTCTCTTTTCTTCCACTTTTGCAAACAGCCTTTGAATGTCTTTTACTAAGACACTGGGATACTTCTCAACATCGAGTTTTTTCAATGTAATGACCACAGGATTAAAAATTATGTAATTTGAAGTAACGTTCCAAAAATGTTCACAAAATTCTAATAAAAGTTTCACAGCAGTATGTAATGCACGAATATTAAAATTTGTTTTCTCAGAATTAATCCCTCGTAGATCATCTATGTTCATCAACTGTGTTTCTTCGTAGCTATCAATGGAATGTTCTGGAAGGACAAGCAGGTTTCGAGCTCTGCCTATTATATGGACTGGAAAGACTACAGAAACCAGCCTGACACAAGACTTGGGCACTGCCATTTCAATTACACCATGAAGAAAATTGATGGCTGCAGGAGAAAATCTCTTGGAAAGAACAGTGTACTCTAGTATTAATGTTACTAGAAATAATCCTGTTGCTACATCTTGTGTGTTTTTTACTTTACACTGACTCAGCATCTGACTCATGAACACCAAAGCAGGTGTTACTACAGGATGCCGGAAATCTGATGTAGGGAACAACTGTGAGATTACTTTTAAGAACACCAGAGTATCAAATCCAGGAAATGAACTACTGCGTGCTCGGAAGTCCTCTTGCTTCTCTTTCAAAATTTCTGCCATACAGTAACCAGCACTGTCAGGTACGACATGGGCCAAGTCATATAAATGTGGAGCTATGCGGTCCAGTACTCGAAAGCAATTGCATTCATCATCAGTCTTTGTGGAAATTGCTGTATCTTGAAGATGCTGCATTAGAAAGCCAAAAAGATTGGCTAGCTTATCCTTAAAGCCTTCACCCAGACTTGGATGATTGCACTTTATCATACGTTCTAATATTACTGCTTGATGATCTGGACTCTGTGATTCCAGTAATGACTGCAGTTCTTCATATATATATCTGGAGCTTTAAATGTGTATGGTAATTCCTTTCTTGCCAATTCCAGTAATTCTTTTCTTGCCAACAGATCACTCTTGATTGCAGCTTCTGATATGTTCTTTGACGAAATCATGTCTGTGCTTTCGAATTTTTCTGAGTTTTTATTTTCAAAAGCAACACCTTTCTCATCAATGCTTTCATCTTCACTGCTAGTGTTATTTTTTAGGTCAGACAAATTATCATTTTCATCGTCATCATCATCATCATCATCATCATTATTCTCTTCATTTTCATTATGCTCGCCATTGCTGTTATCTCCATTATTATCATCATTATCATCGTCTTCATCTCCAGAAGTGCTAGATTCAGAATCATCTTCATTTTCATTTTCCTCGCTTTTGGGTCCAGCAGTACTTTGTAATTCAGGATCCTTGTTATCACCTAACTGCACATCCAGCTTCCCTTCGCTGTCATAAGTCATCATAACTTCATCATCGCTTTCCATATGGAAACCATCATCCAGATCATCTGCACTTCTGTGTTTCTTCTCAGGCACAGCTTCATCCTTGAAGCCACGCATTCTTTGCAACCTTTCTGATTCTAGCCTCTCAAGTCGCTCCTTCTCTTCTTTAGCTAATTCTTCTTCTGATTTCAGTCGGTCTGATGGCTTTCCTCTAGCTTCAAACTTCAGCTGTCTCATAACTGTATCATAAGAATCTGGTTTCTCATCATCAGCAATATTATTTCCAGATATTTTCGAAGCAGATACAATTGGAAGTAGATCCTTCCATTCTGTGTCTAGTTTTTCCGTCAGTTCAATTGTTTTTTCACGGAGTCGCTGCTTTTCAGCTTTACGTTTCTTTGACTCTGCAGTTAACTGTTCAATGAGATCTTTTCTACTCATTGCACTTTCATTTGTAGATTTCTTCAGAATACCTCCTCCAAAGTGGGCACCTTCAAACAAAATGAGCGTCAAGTTTTCCTCTTTCTTCTTCATCTTCATCTTCACTACGAGGATCGTCAAACTTTTCAATTTCACTTAATGTTTGTCCACGATGTGTCAGTATCTCGTCATCAGCCAAATTAAAAATTGTTTTCTTATTATGAACTTTCATTCTTTCAGCAGTAAACCGAGCCATAATTCTATCCTCTGCAGTCATAGCGCTGTTTTTTTCACCTATTCTTCTATCTAAGAATTTATTAGATTTATCTTTTATACGGTATTCTTGAAGGAGAGTTTTCTTCCTCTTTGTTATGGCTTTGGCACGGGCTACTCCTGGAAGTCCGATGTCATTTTTCTTTTTCCGCCCTAGAACTTCGTATTTCTGTCGATTAACATGTACTTCAAACGGATTCAGAACCTTCTTCTTTTCAGAATTACTTTTAATTGCCATATCGGAGAGACGCTTCTTTTTTGCTTTATTTGAAAATTTTCCCATTTTTTAACAAGATAATTTTCCAGAAGATATATAAAATATTAAATACCGCCTCCTACTCAAACGACCACTCTAAAACTCATACTGGTTACACTGTGTCCCTAGGCCGAAGCTGATTATGATAATAAATGATTGAAAGAATTTTAGTTTTGTCCTTTAAATGTGCAGAAATTTGATCCGAACAAATGTAACATTGTGAAATTCGTTTGCAGAACTAAAAGTTACATTTGTTCAAATCAAATTTCTGATACATGATCATATGCGGAGACTAAGGGGAAGACGGAAAAAGGAAAAGATTGGAGAATGCTGGATTTGAAGTGAAAGACCCGCCCTTGGACAGAGCACATTGACTGAATAAAATCTCTCAAAACCTACGAAGTAATATTTTATTCATCATTTGTAATTTATTATTTTGTAATAATTGCCTGAAATTTGTGATCACAAGCTATGTGTTCATAGCAAAGAGAAATTCAGTATATCAATTTATTACTATGAAGAATAATGAGGCCACGAATTAATATAATCATAGCTGCATAAAAGTTAATCGAAAAAAACTGAATAACAGTGTTTATTTCATGTGATTGTTCATGGCGAATCTTACAAAAAGATAATGAATTGGAGTACTGATGATAATCGGCTAAGATCTAGGAAGATGACACAAAAGATGTCAAACTTGTATAATGTATGCAGAAAGAAACATTACTCATTCTAAAGTACGAATATTTAAAAATTTTAATCACATTAAATAATTGTTATGCAATTGTTTTTGATTAGCTTTTGTTTATGATGAGAATTTAATTCATGACCTCTTTACTCACAATAGTGATAAAGTGATATACTGAATTACTTTTTCTTTGTCCTCTCTGTAGATTGAAAACTCAAAAAAGTTTCATATCCATTGTTCAACAATTAAAACAGAAAATCAATATCCCGAATTTAAAAGAAAACTTACAAATTAAACCAAACCCTTTAACTCTATTAAATATAGAATATAATCTAAATTTAACAAAGAAATACTAAAATCAGAAGTAAACACTGAAATATAAAACAATTGTCTTTAGAACAATAATTGTCTCCACAAAACTGATTTATACAAGGATCCTTGATCTCCAGAGAACAAGGTGCTGGTGCAGGTGTTACGTGCTGTCTCTTCTCACTTTATAGATCACTTGGATATGAAACAACAAGTTTTGATGGAGAAATCGTTGCAATAAGTGAAAGTCTCAGGAATCTTCTGTGCCACATCAATAAATTTAGGAATGCAGTTATATTGTCAGACTCCAAAGCAGCTATTCTATCAATAGTCTCTAAACACACACCTTCATCTCAAACAGCAGAAATAACTAAAATGCTCTCTCAGTTAATATCACTCAATAAAAGAATTGTATTCCAATGGATACCATCCCATTGTGGAATCCTGGGAAACGAGAATGCGGATGCTTTAGCAAAGAAGGGCAGCACTGCTACTTACAGACCTGTTACTAAATCTACGTATTACTCTGTGAAAAGATTTATTAAATCTACATACTTAGACTTCAACAAACAAAATTTGATAACACAATCCCAAGGGAAAAAATGGAACTCTCTGCATCAAAATCCACAGTTAATTCCCGATTTACCACGAAAATCGTCTGTAGCTGCATTTAGATTGGCAACAGGTCATGATTGTTTGGCATAGAATTGGAATATATCAGTCCCCTAACTGCCCATTGTGCAACTCAAATCAAGAAATGGATTCGGAACACCTCAAAATCTGTGCTTCATTAGCTGGTCATGATAATATCTTTGAAAAATATTGGAGTGCAAGAGGTCAAATGACTTTGTCAAACGCCTGGCATTAGAAAACAACAACAACTTTTTCTTTGTTATGTATACTGTAAACATACTTTGGAATCATAAATTTGGGGCAATTTTTACAAAGTAATAGTTACAAAATTGTAAGAAAAGTATATGTATGATATGATTTTGTACGTTTTCAGATCTAAAGAAACCAAAAACGGAGAAATAAGTATATGGTGCAATTAAAAAAAACAGGATCCTTGGCACATCCTTTATAAATGAAAAAATAGTGTTTAAAAATAAGTTCAAAATATTCATTTTTTCACTTCTCAAACTTTGGATTATAGAGTATCTTCATAATTTAAAAACAGGAAAGCTACAACCAGTGTACTATATTTTTTACTTACTTGATACTTATACAAATAGCTCTCCCGTACCTACAGTGAGATGTTTGTATTGGAATTTTCGATATTCACTCATCAGTTTCATAACTAGGAATTGCATTTGTAGGTTTTTACCTATTTTTTTTTTTCCTTGCTTCTGAACTCCTAATTTCTTCAATAATTTTCCGAATCATGATCGTAGGCGTCGTATATGTGAATTCTGTTGAACCTAAAAGAACCTAGGACCTTAGTACCTAAAAAAAACCTAAGCCATTGTTGATAAGCGTTATCCTCCATTTACTGCGTTATATATTGATTTTTTTTAGAGAAATACCGATACATTTCGAGAGAGAGAGAGAGAGAGGAAAGAACACTCTCGGCGTGAAGGAAATGTTAAAAATGTTATATTTTATTTAACGACGCTCGCAACTGCAGAGGTTATATCAGCGTCGCCGGATGTGCCGGAATTTTGTCCCGCAGGAGTTCTTTTACATGCCAGTAAATCTACTGACATTTCGCATTTAAGACACTTAAATGCCATCGACCTGGCCCGGGATCGAACCCGCAACCGTGGGCATAGAAGGCCAGCGCTATACCAACTTGCCAACCAGGTCGACTCGGCGTGAAGGAGGCTGCCTCAATTCCTAAGATAAAATCTGTACTTAGCTGCGACAACATCTATGGCTCCCTTGTTTTCCTCAAGGCACATTTCAGTGACCTTCCAAAATATATTGAGTACTTGGAATTTTCGTTGCTACAACTGAAAGATGCAATTGGTGTCCTTGACTCGCTTCTACAGAAAGAAGTACCAGGACCCGTGGTTGAAGCCATCACATTAAAACTGAAGAAAATATTGCAGAGGAATCCAGGGTTTGAAAAAATGAAAAATGTTTGCGCCATTCTGCAGGGGGGGAAAGCTTCAATTGTCAGTTACAGTGGGTACCTGCTGCAGTGGTAGCTATGAAATTTGCACCTATTACGTCATGTACTGTCAAAAGAACCATTTCGTCCTTCAAATGTATTTTGAGAGACAATAGAAAAAACTTCGCAGTCGAGAATCTTTAAAAATATTTGGTCATATATTACGGTCAGGAATAGTACCACTAAATAATGTTGTTTTGTTTATTTGTTTGTTTGTTACTTTTTAAAATAATTCTTGATCAATTTTGAACAGATTTAATTCAAAATTTGTGTGTGTAGTCTACTGTATCTTTTATCTATGGAAAATTGGAATTTATCTAGTTATATCAAGGCAAATTATATTAGATAAAATGTTAATAGTTACAATAATTTATTCAAACTACAAATAATATTAAACGGGAAGGAGCAAAAATTTCGAATCTTATAAATTTTGATAAATAGATTGGTTCTTGAAAAGGTCAGTCTCGTGGTCCATGTTGTCTTAATAAGTAAATATTTATTTTTAGGAATAATAAATTGTAAGGGCACATTTTTAATGATCGGGCAGTTTTTGCGACCCCTTTCACAGGTTGGACATAAAGCCTAAAAAAAGTACTTCACCTTTTCGAAAAACCTAAAATGGTCTTTTTAAAAACCTAAAAATCCGGCCTCTATTCATAACTTATCATCTTTCCATAACGCCCTACAACAGCTTTAAGATACACTGAGCATCCTATAAAATTCAGTAGGCGTAGTAAAACATCCCCTGGGACAAAAGATTGACTATGGAATCTTAGTGACACGAGCGATAGGCCTATATTCTTTCAACTTCATAAATTTTCTTGAGAAACTTCTATACTCGACCAAGGAGATAAGAATTGTAACGTTTTGACATGATACTTTTTCCTGTCAACTCTGACGTCACTCTTGCTACCATGAATAGAGGAAATTATTGTCACTTTTTTACATAGTCCATGGCCTACTATATTGCAGTAAAATCAGCATTACAAGAAATAATTCCTGCATTAATACGAGTAATATAGAGTTTACAAGAAGTGTTGATTCTTTTACTTGTAAGGATTATATTACCTTCTACACTTAGTCTATCATAGACCAACTCTTACAGATATTAAGTAGGAAATTAACAATGTTCTAATAAAGTTTAAATTCAGTTGTTCAGATAATAGTCATAGAAATGTTGGGTATAATCCATGGGTTAGACATATACGTGATAGTCCAGACCTAGAACCTAATTAAGGTTAAGTCGTGACATGCAATCTGGGAATGAAAAATATTTCATGTTGAATCTTTCGTACGCTACTTTTAACACTTGAATATAGGCCTAAATAATTGATTAAATGGCGATCTTTCTCGTGTTAATTACGTAAGCATGTGCGGCTTACAGCTGTTTCGGTGCTACTTGACACCATCCTCAGAGCCTTCTGTGTCTCGGCGTAATCTCGACTTCGCTGCCTGTTGTGTGGGTGCGTTCGTGTGATGAGTTGAGTCAAATAGTTTGTGTGTTCTGAAGTTGATCAGTGTGTTGATATTTGATTTCATAGCATTACTAGTTCTGTTTAAAATAAAAACCATTGTGTACTGCAGTCTATAATATTTTGACATAATAATTATATTTTGTACAGTAAGTTTTACCAACGTAGTTAAATCCTTAATCCGAGTGTCATGTAGGTTCAAAAATAAATTAAATAAAAATCAATGAATTTATAGGCGTACTAGGACATTCGATAATTAATGGCAACAATGTTGTAAATCAATGCTTCTAGCGGTGACCATTGAAATCTTGAACTACGTAATAGAGCAGCGATTGTTTCATAAATTTTCAATATTGAAAGTCTCGAAGTAGCCACATTTTGTAAATACAGTGGCTGTTTCTGATTAGTAATGAACCGCCCTAAAAGTACGAACAAACGTGCTTCATAAAAATCCAAGTTGCAAGAGAAAAACATGCAACTCAGTGCTTTAGGGCATTACAAGAAGCCTGTGGTAGAGAAGTCCTACCATACTGAACTATTGCAAGTTGGGTGGAAGCGAGGCATTCGCTTTCAATCAAGAGTTTACATCCGAAGAACTTTAGATTGATCAGTGAGAGAGATATCCAGAAATGTTGCTGCAAATGAAGTTCCCGGTCTTCCAAGAATTTGACAACGTATTGACATGGCAGGAGACTGTATTTGAAGTATGTAATGTCAAAAGTAACCTAAATAAATTTAGTATGAAACAGTAACTATGTTGTCATTACTTTTCGAATACCCTAGTAGAATATTTCTATCGACAAACATAACCTATAACATGCTAAAAACCTCTCCTAGCTTTCTTGCACACATAATTAGAGCTAAAAATACTTACTTTACCTGTTACTAGTGATGTGTTTAATGAATTTTGATATAAAATTTCACAGCACAGTTCTGTACCAGAAGAGGAGGGAATGATGACAAATAAACTCCATAAACAAAGAATGAATGCCGGTTTGATGTACACTTGTTTGGTGGTATTTTGATATGAAATTTAGAGGAATTTGTATTTTATAATCCTTAGTCTGGCAACACTGCCAAAGAGAGAAAAATGGCGGGAACGATACGTTGACTAAAAATGAAATGATACCACAGTCTACTATATACAGTCGCGAAACTCAATATGTAGTAAAAATGCAAACATGGTTAGTTGCCCACCACTACTATCGCCTTATCATCGCAGATCTCTCTCCTAGTAGACGACAAAATATGTTACACTTTCGTTGTGTTCTTTTGGAAATATTAGCACCTTCCTTCCATTATTGAAATATTAAATGCATAAAGTTAATTTATTATTTTAATGAACTATATTAAATTCCACCATAAACTCGAAGATACCTGCAAGAAATAGGTTAATATTATTTTTATTTGTGCAAAACGAACTGAAATTTACTATAATCGCTTCACTCATTCAAGATTATAGCGATAATTAACTATGAAGCCAATAAATATTAATTTGCATTTCCCTTTACAGCAATAATAATAATGGAAATATGAATTAATGGAGTAACTTACGTGTACCGGTACTTGTAGTGTAGGTTTACGTAGTAAACAAAGTGGGATGAGGTTAAGCAATAATAATCACATCAGAATTGGAAATAAAACGTGTCAATAAATTTTATTGTAATAGACTTTTTCTACGTCTCTAGTAAAGTAACAAACAAAAATAACAACAAAATTAACAGCTATAATTAAAAACATATCCTTTGAAAAAAAGTAGGCCTAAGCAATAATAATCCCACCAGAATTGAAAATAAAACGTGATCAATAAATTTTGTTAAAACAAACTTAATTTTTCTACGTCTCTAGTAAAATATTATTATACCAATTATTGTATTTTAGCCATTAACATTTTCATTACAACCAATAACGAACATTTCACAAGCATCAATGTGAAATACGCAACGAGCTAGCATTCGATGGAAATACGACACAGTCCAAAGTCGACGGCGGACAGTCTATTGTTTCTAGTTGCTAACCGCTTGGAGCGCTTTATCACGAGATTTGCAAAAAATCACCTCAAGCTTCGCGACTGTATATAGTAGACTGTAATGATACTTGAAATTCAATTCTGTCCCCCAAAATCACTTTCCTACATGTCCGGAGTAACTTATTTCGGAACAGGATGTTCTGAACTGCTCTTCCCCTTTTTCCACCTGTAGTCTCATGTATTGATTCTAGGTTTATACTGCCTCTAAATCGCGAATTCAGTCTCTTTTTTATGTGTTATTCCAAAGAAAACCGATCTTCACTTTCGCGCCCTAAATTCGAATATAATGGAATTTCGTTTTTCCTTGTATAGATTTTGGAATCGTTTGTTTTGTAACACTAGCAAAAAATGGCGGGAACCATAGTTCAAAAAGAAACAACTCATGGAATCATACTCGAAGTGAGCTGCGGCTCCTCACATCACTTTCCTGCATGTTCAGAATAACTGTTATTTCGGAATAGGATGTTCCCAACTACTCCTACACTATTATTTTTCACTATCCTCTAGTTTCGTATAGGCCTATTGATTCTGTAGTCTTCCTATTACAGTCTTACTTCTGATGTGTGTAGTCCACACCTATGGAGTAACGGTTAGCGCGTCTAGCCGCGAAACCAGATGGCCCGGGTTCGACTCCCGGTCGGGACAAGTTACCTGGTTGAGGTTTTTTCCGGGGTTTTCCCTCAACCCAATATGAGCAAATGCTGGGTAACTTTCGGTGTTGGACCCCGGACTCATTTCACCGGCATTATCACTTCATCTCACTGAGACGGTAAATAACCTAAGCTGTTGATAAAGCGTCGTAAAATAACCTACTAAAAAAAACTTCTGATGTGTTATTTCGGAGAACACTTTTATCGTGGAACGTTTATACATAAATTTTATCACTGAATCTCGAAAGAAAGCACTATCACTTCATCTCATTGAGACGGTAAATAACCTAAGCTGTTGATAAAGCGTCGTAAAATAACCTACTAAAAAAACTTCTGATGTGTTATTTCGGAGAACACTTTTATCGTGGAACGTTTATACATAAATTTTATCACTGAATCTCGAAAGAAAGCAGTATCACTTCATCTCATTGAGACGGTAAATAACCTAAGCTGTTGATAAAGCGTCGTAAAATAACCTACTAAAAAAAACTTCTGATGTGTTATTTCGGAGAACACTTTTATCGTGAAACGTTTATACATAAATTTTATCATTGAATCTCGAAAGAAAGCATTATCACCTCATCTCATTGAGACTGTGAATAACCTAAGCTGTTGATAAAGCGTCGTAAAATAACCTACTAAAAAAACTTCTGATGTGTTATTTCGGAGAACACTTTTATCGTGGAACGTTTATACATAAATTTTATCACTGAATCTCGAAAGAAAGCTGAATTGAATGACGTACAACAGTTCACTTAACTTAGATTATTCATCTGTTCTAAATAATTGGTTTGTTGCCACAAATCGAAAATACACTGAAACATAAGATCACATACCAGTAGGTACAAATTCCTGGTAAACTAATGATCTCAATGGTCCTAAATTATCACAGCTCACATACACATACAACTATATAAAACTCACTCACTTTTTACTTAAGAGGAGGGGACATATATGACTATAGAAACTCAACCAAATATAATAATTTTGAAAAAAAAAATTGGGGGACCCAGATTAAAAAAATACCTAATGCAGGATTTTACTAAAACCCACATATCTAAGCCATTTTTAAACATAAATTCAAACTGTTTTTCATATTCT
This sequence comes from Periplaneta americana, assembly GCA_025594305.2. Taxonomy (NCBI): domain Eukaryota; kingdom Metazoa; phylum Arthropoda; class Insecta; order Blattodea; family Blattidae; genus Periplaneta; species Periplaneta americana. The sequence continues at coordinate 27,277,315 of JAJSOF020000011.1, forward strand.
ACTTTCAAAAGCATGGTCTACAAACTGTCTGTAACAGAATTTTGATATTATTCCCTACATTTGTAAAATAAACAATTAAAATTTAATAACACTTTTTTGATTTCCTTCTTTTTGCAAAGAGACAGACATATTTTTAAAATGAAATCGATTAGCAAAATTCTGTTACAGAGAAAAGTTTCCTAATAGTCTAGAGAATGTGTGTTCTAAATGTCATGCATGTATCTTTAATAGTTCAGAAATTATATACATTTTTGTCTGGCATTGTAGCAAAAAAAGAAGTCACAGTAACAACAATCAAAGGGGGCGTGTGATTTAAAAATCCAGAGAGCAGGAAGTTTAAAAATGGCGGCTCAACATCCAATAATGGTACAAATACCCACAAAATGTTAGGGCTTATACAATGTATTCCACACATATTTAAAGAGATATTTTAAAGAATAATTGTCACAACTTGTATAAAATTATTAAACTACATTTTCTAGTTATAAAAATAAAAATCGAGTTTCGCCATCACAAAGCAATATGTAAGATCTGCTAGAAATTTGGCACCAATGGCATCATTAGTTTGGCAAGAAAATGTACCTATGTGATGTTATATTTAAGTAGGCCTATATTTTCGATTTGTTGCAACAATTAAACAAATTGTAAAGAATAAACGAATAATCTAAATTAAGTGAACTATAAGCCATTCAATGCAGCATTCTTTCAAGATTAAATGGTAAAATTTATGTATGGTTATCATAAATCTTGTGGTAGCTATTGTCAAAAGTGTTACTGCGTATTTTGCCATAATTTTTGTATGCGTTTGTAACCTCTGCCATTAAGGAACTTCATTTGTTACTTCATGCATGGCCCATGTTACGCTTCTGTTACAACATTTATCTAATTGAATGCGAAACCCTGCTTATTATGTTACGCATTTATCATAATTTGTTTTTATATTTTAAATGTTTAGGCCTATGTGTACCGCATCATTTCCTGAAAGAATCCACCCAGCCATAAAGGATGTAGTTTTTAATAATAATAATAATAATAATTTATTTATTTATTTAATCTGGCAGAGCTAAGGCCAGTAGGCCTTCTCTTCCGCCCAGCCAGACTCTAATTCTAATTAAATACATTTGCTTACATAGTTATTACATTAATATCTAGATCATAAAACAACATGAAAGTAAATAATGAAAATTGAATAACTAATGTTAATGTGACAATAATAAACACTGGTAAGAAATAGTTATAATAATAATGATAATAATAATAATAATAATAATAATAGTAATAATAATGAGATAATTTAGATATTTATCTGTGATATATATATAGATATTTATATATATATATATATATATATATATATAACCATTAAACATTGAGAAACCTGAAACAGCTATTATTGTTGACAATAATTGTTAGAAAAATATCTTGTTAGTCTATTCTTAAATTGATTTGATGTCTGACAGTCCCTGACATTACTCGGTAGGGAATTCCAAAGTCTAGGAACAGCCACAGTGAAAGAAGATGAATATGAGGATGTTCGGTGGGAGGGAATGGATAATATTGAGGAGTGTTGTGATCGTGTGTCTAGGTTATGATGGGTGGATAAATTTTGAAAACGAGACGCAAGATAGACAGGAGTGGAGAAATGCAATATGTGAAAGAGAAGGGAAAGACAGTGGATTTTCCTACGATCTTCTAGACGGAGCCAGGACAACATTTCGAGGAATGGTGTTACAGACCGGCGAATATTGCAGACGAAACGGACGCACATATTATGAACACGTTGTAGTCTCTGCGCCGAAGTAACGCTTAGGTCAGTAAGCAGAATATCACAGTAATCGAAGTGGGGCATCACGAGTGTTTGCACTAACATTTTTTTTTTCATGGAAAAGGGTAGAAAATTCTTCAATCGTCTAAACGAGTGGATTAATGAAAATACCTTTTTGCAGGTTTCTGCAACTTGAATGTTCCAATTTAAACTTTTATCCATATAAATACCTAGATTCTTTACTGATTCAATGAACGGAATTTCGGTGCCGTGTATTTTAATCGGGGACAAATTTGGTATGGTAATAGCACTTAACAAACGTGAATGGCCCACAATGATTGACTGTGATTCATTTTTTATAGGTCTATCTGTAGACAATTCAAACAATAACGATGACGTATTAAATAAATGAATAATGTATTTTAGTACTTCTTTATTTCAGTGATTTCTAACTAGTAATATTGGTACACGGACCCGTGTTGAAACAGTTAATGTAGATCTGTGATTTCGGTGGAATGCACTTAAAAAGATTTACTTAAAACGTTTGTTAACGTGTAAAAGCTTAACAAAACATTCGACTTAACTGGAATTTAATAAAAAATTTTTATGGGCACACAAATTGTCGTGATTAATAAATAGTTATTTTAACATAGTCTAATTCTAAAATACTTAACTATAGCATTAATTACCAGATGAATCCAATAATTTTCTATAATGACATACTAGCATTACAATTTGAAAAACCTCATTGACGTCATATTTATGTAGCCTATGAATCGTTTCAACTATCAGTTGTATTGTTGTCTCGAGACTAGGTCTCCTGGAATGGGAAAGCGATTATGAAGTTGTTAAATTTAAAAGCGGGAAATCGACAGAAACGAAAAGAAATATCGAACTTTAATTTAAAATTTCAAACATCCTTACAATCCAATCTGTGGTCACAATGACAATCACGAACAGCATAAACGTTTCACGCAAGTATACGGATTCGATCAATTCTCTGTCACATTTAATTTTCGCGCCTTACATTCGAAGACTGCAGAATTTTGTTTATAATTTTGTCGAATTTAAATCCGTTAGATTGGCAACACTACAAAAGAGAAACATTGGCGCGTACCATACGTTCAATAAGAAATAACTCCCCAAATTACTTTCCTGCATCTTCAGAATAGCTCTTATTTTGGAACAGGGTGTTCCGAACTGCTAGTATATCATTATTTATCTCTGAGTGCTAGTTTGTGTAGCATAAATCCCTAATTCAGTCTCATTAGTTATAATAATAATAATAATAATAATAATAATAATAAATAATAATAATAATAATAATTCTTTATTTACACTGGCAGAGTTAAGGCCATAGGGCCTTCTCTTACACTCTACCAGGTCACAAAGTAAAGCAGTTAAAATTTAACAAAAAGCTAAAGAACAGAATACTAACATATTACAAAAAAAATAATAGCATAATAAAATCGACACTAAACAACATGAAAATAATACCATAATAGAAAAAAAGAAAGTAAAATACATTGGAGTATAGTAAAAGCAACTCATTTAGTACAAATAGTTAACATGGAAAACGTAAGGAAGAATATAACAAATGGAATGTAATAAAATGATAATAAAAAGAAAAGAAATACGAAAATTAAATAAAATTCACAATAAAAAGACTATGATGATAAAGTCATCGGTTGATAAAGAGAACAAAAAGGGGAAAGGAAGGAAAGAAATATATAGCCTATACTTACTTACTTACTTACTGGCTTTTAAGGAACCCGGAGGTTCATTGCCGCTCTCACATAAGCCCGCCATCGGTCCCTATCCTGAGCAAGATTAATCCATTCTCTATCATCATATCCCACCTCCCTTAAATCCATTTTATATTATCTTCCCATCTACGTCTCGGCCTCCCTACAGGTCTTTTTCCCTCCGGCCTCCCAACTAACACTCTGTATGCATTTCTGGATTCGCCCATACGTGCTACATGCCCTGTCCATCTCAAACGTCTGGATTTAATGTTCCTAATTATGTCAGGTGAAGAATACAATGCGTGAAGTTCTGCGTTGTGTAACTTTCTCCATTCTCCTGTAACTTCATCCCTCTTAGCCCCAAATATTTTCCTGAGAACCTTATTCTCAAACACCCTTAACCTATGTTCCTCTCTCAACGTGAGAGTCCAAGTTTCACAACCATAAAGAACAACCGGTAATATAATTGTTTTATAAATTCTAACTTTCAGATTTTTTGACAGCAGACTGGATGATAAAAGCTTCTCAACCGAATAATAACAGGCATTTCCCATATTTATTCTGTGTTTAATTTCCTCCACGAGTATCATTTATATTTGTTACTGTTGCTCCAAGATATTTGAACTTCTCCACCTCTTCGAAAGATAAATTTCCAATTTTTATATTGCCATTTCGCACAATATTCCTGTCACGAGACATAATCATATACTTTGTCTTTTCAGGATTTACTTCCAAACCTAAATATAGCCTATATTTTTACAAAACTATCGCAGAGAATAGGACTTATAACTGAAAGGAATCTGAATTGAAAAAAGTGCAATTTTAATTTATTTTTGAAACTAGACAATGTCCGACAGTCTCTGACATGTTGTGGTAGAGAGTTTCAGAGGTAAGCTGCAGATGAAACTGTGAAAGATGAAGATAAGAATGACTTGTGTTATTCCGAAGAAAATCACTTTTTTCTTTAGCGCTCTACATTCGAAGATAAAACTACTTCAGTAAAGGGAGCTGTTGTGGGACGCGGTCCACAGTTTGATGCGGGAAATCCAGAGACAAAGCAATGCGACCGGCAGCGCACAACCACTGTGTTCTGAAGAGGAACACGAAAACGGTCGCGAAAATTAAGGTAATGCGGGGGCCCCGGAGCGAGCTTTCTGTGCATATGGGGCCCTGTAGTATGCATTATGGGGTGGGTGGTGGGGACCATCAACCCATCCACCTCCCTTTTGGCGGTCTTATTGATTCGGTTGGGTTATACACCCCCTGCTAGCCCTCCACCCCCCTCCAGCTGGGTCCCGGGTACGGTTAGGTTAGGTTTGGTGAATCCACGCCCATTTAAAGAAGAAGGCATCCTCAAGTGTACCTACCATCACTGGGTTCGAATCTCTGAAACGTCACTTCCTTACGTCAGTATTGAGGAAACTTCTTTTTTTGCAAAATGTTCCCTTTTAGATCTTGTGGAAATGCATATATTTATATATATTTTTACTCAAACCAGATATCTTATTTCGGTTTTAAGGGAACTTATACATGAAATACTTTAAGGTGTGGGAGATAGCTTTTAGATGCATAATTTTTTTATTAGGCCTATTGACTATTTTTTAATTTATTGGTCTGACCCAATATTTTGGGTTTGCCCTGCGACACAGAATAACTCACAATAAAATTTAAAATGAAAAATTATATAAACAGTTTTCAGACATGTGATTAAGACGTAAGAAAAATAATAGAACCAACTAGGCCTATAATTTAAATTGAATGTACGCCATAAAGATGCTGACGAATTATCGCTACAGTTTCTACCAAAAGTTTAAGGACACCCCTTCTAAAGTGATGTTTCATTCCTGTCATACTTACGTGAAACCCTCTGATGGTTATACAGGTATTAAATGAAAATGAAGTTTTTTTACAGCAAATCCAATCTCTCTAGCTTCTAAACTGTGGATTATATAACAATTTTTCTGTTACGAAATCTTATTGAAAAATTGCAGTTTTTGTAGGAAAAAATTTAAGTACTCCAGAACGGGTTTACTAAGATCAGTGAATTTTAGGTTAGAGTTAGACATATCTGAAAGGTTTCTTGTGCAATTACTACTTTTTGTTAAAACAATTTGTGACAGCTCTTTCACGCATTATAATCCATAATTTTCTCCTTTTTCCTTTAGGAAAAATTGTCATTTTTAAGAATGCTCTTGTTTTTTAAATTCGCAGCAAATTTACCCGGTCCGCCACTGCCACTTACATCATAACATTGGAAGTTGGTAACACTGTTCAATCAGCTTATTCCCTCCATTTTTAGTAATCAGCTGTGGAGTTTGCTACAAGTGTGGGAAGGTTTAGATTTCTTCTTTGAAAAACTGAAAATGGGTCAAAATTTAGTGAGTGTGGACGTGAAGTGGTAGGTTATGGGGGTGTGATTAGAGATAATACCTAACTCTATCTCAAAATTCATTAATCTAAGTACACCCATTCTGCAGTAATTATTTTTTTCCTGCACAAAATGTGATTTTTCAGTAAGTTGCATAACAGAAAAATTGTTATATAGTCCACAGTTTGAAGCTAGAGAGATTGGGTTTGCAGTAAAAAAACTTTATTTTTCTCAGGCATTTGCTCCCTGTATGAACATCAGAGGGTTTCATTTAAGTTTTACAGGAGTGAAACATGTCTTCTGAAGGAATGTCCTTAAAGTTTTGGTAGAAGCTGTATCAGGTGAATATATACAATTTAATTTTGTTTTCTAGATAATAATATAAAGTAAAGGTCGGTAATACTGTGATACAAGTAATATTGTGATAGTTTTTTTTTTTTTTTTTGAGAATTTATTACAATTTTACTGAGCACGAGGAAGATCGGTTTTTTACATCAACGTAGTAAGGGAATGTTCGTAGACAAGTTTCTGCACAAAACCGGTCCTTCTCTCGCTCAGTCAAATTGTAATAAATTCTCAAAAGAATTACCACAATATTACTCGTATCATAGTATTACCAACCTTTATTCTATAGTTAGAAATCTGAAATATTGTGTAAACTTTCAGAACTGAAGTTACGATATTAATGTAAAAATTTCAAATACTTTTACTGAAATTCATAATTTTATGTAGTGATTTTTGATACTGCATTAAAAAAATAAGCTTAACTAATATCCGACGATAAAACAAAAGTCATAGCCCGTAAGGGGTGAAAATTCTAATTTATACAATGTTTTAATGAGTGTTTATTTATTTTTTTTTCACTTAAGATCCTCTTGTAATATTCATAGACTACTGCAAAGACAATATGGTATTTTTGTTTGGGGTAGAAGTACAAAAATTAATCTTAGTCCGTTAAATTTACTAAAAAAACGAATAATTAAAATTTGTTTGAAGAAACGTTTTGATTATCAACAGTAATCTCACTAGACGTTTTGATTTATCTAAAGAAAATCAAAACTCGAGTGGGATTTAATTGACTATTACACGATTAGAAGAAAGTATATAAAGATTAGAAGTAACGAAGTACTCCAATACAATAAAATATTAATTGACTTACGAAAATACAACTGTCTTCAAAAGTATTATTGTACAACCTCAACATTACAAATATTACGCTAGATGCATGCTAGATGGCAGTAGTGTCTTTATACAGACACTGTAATGATTACTATTCAATAAATCTTAATATTAAACAATCTGTGATACGTGGCTATCCATAATATCATATAGCAGAAGTTCTTTTTATCCTCTCAGAGCAGAAGCTATAACATAACCTAACTAATATACACAAGTGTTAGAAAAGTTTTAATTAACGACGATGACATAAAAAATAAATATGAATAATTTTAAAAGGAATAATTATTGAATGTACAATTTTCAAATTTGAATGTGGTTGGTGGTTCAATTGATATTATATTGGACGTGTGCGTAATAGAAGTGGAACTCGTTGATTTAGGCCTACATGGTGTATTCAACTTATTCAGGATTTCCGAATGAATAATTTTAAAAGGAATAATTATTGAATGTACAATTTTCAAATTTGAATGTGGTTGGTGGTTCAATTGATGTTATATTGGACGTGTGCGTAATAGAATTGGAACTCGTTGATTTAGGCCTACATGGTGTATTCAACTTATTCAGGATTTCCGAATGGTGCTCTTCATTTATTTGTAATTCGGATTTCAGAAGATGCATAGGTATGATCAGTGATTTTCATTAATTCTTGTTCTTGAATGCCAATGCGAGTCATATTTGAAACTGCTGTGCATCGACTGGAGTGGTTTGTAATTTTATATATATTTTTGACGTCCAGACCAGCGCAGTTTCAAATGTTGGCAAACAAAGAAACAAATGCTAGGGACGCGATAAAATTAAACAAATGCTAGGGACGCGATAAAATTGTGCGATAAGCAGCTATGATTGGTTGAAATACGTCCTTTCGTACCGTTTTATTGGTCGAAAGTAGTATGACGTAGTAAGAGTGTAATAGTCCAACTAAATTAATTTATTCTGAATTCAATATATTTAATATTTAACAAATTTATAAATATACTCTGTTAAATTTGTATCATAAAAATCGTAATAAGTTTATATTATAGGCACATAATCATGACAAAAGACGAAATAATAATTCAACGTTAGTAGAACCTAAATGTTTCACATCTGCTGCATAGCGTTAATTTTGGTCCTCGGTTGTACAATTATTCTTTAGCTGAATTACATTCAGAACTTCTAACGTATAACCCACTAACATATAACAGGAAAATTAGAAACGTGTTAATGTCTTCAATTTGATTAAATTAATTTATAGCCTATGTGTATGAATTAATCAGCCTATATTAGAATTTAGGCTATAAAACAGTTCTATTACCGGTTCTTCTGTATGGTTGTGAAACTTGGACTCTCACTCTGAGAGAGGAACATAGGTTAAGGGTGTTTGAGAATAAGGTGCTTAGGAAAATATTTGGGGCTAAGCGGGATGAAGTTACAGGAGAATGGAGAAAGTTACACAACACAGAACTGCACGCATTGTATTCTTCACCTGACATAATTAGGAACATTAAATCCAGACGTTTGAGATGGGCAGGGCATGTAGCACGTATGGGCGAATTCAGAAATGCATATAGAGTGTTAGTTGGGAGACCGGAGGGAAAAAGACCTTTAGGGAGGCCGAGACGTAGATGGGAGGATAATATTAAAATGGATTTGAGGGAGGTGGGGTATGATGATAGAGACTGGATTAATCTTGCACAGGATAGGGACCGCTGGCGGGCTTATGTGAAGGCGGCAATGAACCTTCGGGTTCCTTAAAAGCCATTTGTAAGTAAGTAAGTATATTATATTTGAAGGGCTCAGAGTCAAAGGCGACCAACCCACAATTTTGTATTGTTCAGTATTAAGCCTTTTTTCAAAACTATACATTGCTGTTATAGATTCATGCTATATTTTTGTATTTATTCAATGTAGACGAATTAAAATAAACTGTGAAACCAATCATTTTTTGTCAGGATCCTCTTAATTTCAACTCTTATTTACTCAGTTTGTAATTGTGGGTTAGTCGCCTTTGGCTCTGAACCCTTCATTTGTATTCTATAATTTTGGAATATATATCTATATTATTTCTGAAAATATTCAACATTTGAATGGAGCCTTAAGAACCATCAACCAGGTTTTCACAACGACGAAAACCCAAAAACATACCAGGTTAAAAGCATATAAAGTTCTAGCAAGACCTGTCCTCATGTATGGTAGTGAGGCCTGGACTGTCCGAAACTCAGATGTTGAACTCCTAACAACTGCGGAAATGAGATTTCTAAGGAGGACTGCAGGCTACAGCTTGCTTGACCACAAAAGGAATGAACTAATTACAAAATAATTGAAAATTACACCTATTTATGAACATCTCAACCACTATAGACAAAAATGGCTTAACCATGTCAATAGGATGGACCGTTCCAGACTCCCAAGACAAATTCTCCACTATACACCACATGGAAGACGATCTTTGGGACGCCCCCTGAAAAGATGGACGGAGACTGTAATAGGCCACTAGGCCTAATACCTGCAAGGACGATGATTATGATTATGATGATGATATATTTTCATAAATTATCCTACTTTATTCACGTACAATATTATTCTTCTCTATGTTAATATTATATTATATAATTTCATTGCAGCTGTAATTTTAATTGTAGTTGCAATTTTAGTTTATTTTATTTTGTATAGCATATTCTCTTATAGGCCTATCAATAATATATCTGAACTGCGACCGAACACGAGCGCTGCTCATTCGGTACTCAAATGTTGTTAATATTACTGCATCTTCTTTTTTCATATTAATTGTATTATTTTATTTCTATTTGTATTGTTGTAATTATATTCTGTATATTTAAATTTAAATAATAAAAATAAAATAATAAAAAAATACCACTTTATCCTTTGCGTTAATTTTACTGCGTAAAATTTTAAGTGAGCTATTTGTTTTCTTTTCAAACATTTGATCAGTCTTGAAGAATTGAGTCCTATAGCATATTCCGTCCTCATTCGCGAGGATTATGAAAAAGTACCGGGAATCCGTGGTTTGTAATCATACAGCTACCTCTTAACACAACACAAAAGAGACCGGTTCGAATAGAGGTTGAATTCCCACATCTCACACCCTTACCGGGATTCGAAGTACTGACCGCTGCATTTATACTGTAGTTGTGTTGCAACGTGAGCCACGATAAAAGAAATATGCAAAAGTTTTTTTTTTCTTTTTCAAATTCTTCTCTTCTTTCTTCAAGGTTTAAGCTGTTTTCATCTCTACTGTTTAATTTCATCTTCTCCTCTTGTAATAGATCTTCCAAGCAATCTAGTTCCTATTGGTTTGTAATTTAGGATCACTTTAGGAAGTCTAGATTCCAGCTTTCTTAACAGTGAGGGAAGTGGGGGGAAAACCAGAGGCAGTATGCTACTCCAAGGTTTTCTCCTGACATACCTCCATTTAAAAAAGGCATACCCCTTCCCTTACAACATAGACATTATATGATGTATACAATAAATTGTTTCGTGCAGTCAGTAACGTGAATCTTTGAAGCTTACGCAACATCTTAAATTTCTTAATAAAATAATTTCAAGTTACTTGGTTATTTACTAGATTATTTTACTATGTTCTTTGACACTTATCATTTAAAATAATGTTAAAGCATCAAAGAGCCTTACTTAATTATTAATAAAAAGTACAAAACAACAAAAAATGACAGTCACTAAATTGGTAACGACTACAAGCTACAGACCACAGTCTTCTATACTTGAAGTGCTACCGTTGTAAGTATTTCAGGGGTTGACTTATCAAATAAACGTATCTAAAAAATTGACTTACAACAATAAAAATTGACTTACAACAATACAATGGTGTTCACTATTTTATGCAGATGACATAGTTTTACTTTTTGGTGGAAAAACCTGGTATGATGCATATAATAATTCAAATAATGGACTTAAATTAATAAAAAAAATGGTTTGACATAAATTACCTTTCTATCAACGAAAATAAAACCATAATTATTCCATTCTCATTGTCTGAAAAATGTAACAAACCTCCTACATCTATATTAAGTATTAAATTACATAATTCTGATTGTTGTCTTATACAGTATAAATGTCCGATTATTAAAGAGTCCTCTGAAGTTAAGTATTTAGGCATAATTTTCGATAATCATTTAAAATGGAACCAACACATTAATTACCTTTGTAATAAATTACGTAAATAATATATTATTTTGTTTTATTGAGGAATTACTTGTCAATAAGTTTATTACGTACAATATATTTAATTTTATTTCAATCGGTAATTATGTATGGAATTATAGGATGGGGTAGCTCATTTAAATCCAATTTTAATCTACTTTATTTATTACAGAAGAAAATAATTAAAATATGTCTTCATAAACCTATTGATTTTCCATCTCAAAATTTGTTTTTAGACTTTAATGTACTTAACGTAAGACAAATTTATTATATTTTATTAATAAAATTCATACATAAAAATCGAAATAATTATGAACTGTATTCCCATAGTTATGAAACAAAAGGTATGAATTCTTTAAGATTGTTTGAACGAAAATGCAACACTGTTACAGTATTTAATCATAGTAGTAATTTAGGCCCAAGAATATATAACAAATTTATATTTAAATATCCTAATCTTGTCAATTCTAATAGTTCTAGTATTAAATTTAAAAAGTTATGTACAGATTTTATAAAAATTGAAAAATTGTAAATTTAAATTTATATACTATAATTGCATAGTAGACATAAAACAAATTGTACTGTATACTTATTAATTTCAATTCAGAATCCGCCCCTGAGCACGAGTTCTCCTCTTTCAGCGGCGAGCTAAAGTCTTTTCTATATATAATATATGTTATAATTATTAGCAAAATAATAAATAAATAAATAATAAGGCTGCGATTTAGCTTTACGAAGCAAACAGATAGTAGTATGTATGTATGTATGTATGTATGTATGTATGTATGTATGTGTATGTATGTATTTATTCACACTGCAAATGGGTATATACTCAGTGGCAGTGACTCAATAATGACAATTAATAATAAACACAATTAATAAAAGAGACAATTAATACATTAATAATAATAATAATAATAATAATAATAATAATAATAATAAATAGGGAGCATCCTAAATTAAATGAAGCACGATCACTTAAAATAACATTTAAAGTAAATCTAATTTGTATCTTAACCGTAAGTTCGAACTAAAACCCACTACGGTATTCATATAACATTGAAAACCAATAGGCCTATGATTTGGCTTATTTCTCTATCCTATTAATAAATGAAATTATTTAGTTCAGAATAAAACATTACAATTTAAAATATTTGTCTTATATTGTGTTTCATTGATCATAATATTTTCGCTGCTATTGTTAAATATTTATTCTTAATTTCTTATTTCAGGAGGCCAGTGCCATGCCAGCCAATGAAATGTGATATTAGGTAAGTGAATTAAATAATTTATTTAATAATAATACTCGTTGTTGTTACTTATTTGTTATTCTGTTCGCGAAATACACTTAATAAATGCTTCTGGAAGTTCTAATTTTCCACCAAGATAAATTTACTCGTAACTAAAATTGCTCATAAATGTATCAATAAAATCAAAACCTCCCGTGATATTACCTATGATATCATTAATGTATCACTTTCCCTTGCACATTTATATATAAATATAGTGGAATAGGCCTATATGATTTGAGAGTAATTTGTTTTGTAAATCTCAACGGAATTCAAAGAAATTAAATTAAGTCACAAAGAAGCCACAGTAAAGGATTGAGTTATAATGGAAAAGTGTTAAATCTGTAAAATAATTCACTAGAGATCATAAAAATTTTCAGGTGATAGGCTATGTCTAATATTTAGTTAGCTTGATTTTCATTTAAACTCCAAATTACGCTGAGTCTTAGATTTTAATGACATACTTTAAACGTTTTTCTTTTACAAAACAAAGCTCTAAGAATAAAAGCAGATATGCATGAAAGGAACATCATGTAAAAAAGTTTCACAAAATTTAGAAATCTTTAAACTTGTGAGTACATTTTATGCTGAAAACCAAGATACATTTAATATTGATGAGAACGTTAATAATTTTAATACAAAAGACAAATTGGATCTTCATCTACCCTCTGTTAGTCTCAACTACACTATGTAAAAAAAGGAGTTCACTATTCGTGTATGACGGTCTTCAACGTATTGCTTAATTATCTTTAAGCTTTGAACGGTAAAAGAAAAATTTTAGATCAGAATTAACAAAATTTCTACATACTCGTACCTTATACTCCTGATCACATATGTAACTGATTGGCCATCCCCATATTAAAAAGGGAACATGTGGAAGAGAACAACCACCAGGATCGCCACCGTCGATTGTGAATGACCTCTAGATATAACGTGACTTCTTATGCAGTATCTAGATGGCAGCATAGTGAAATTGATACAAGTTGTTGCCGTCAAAGCCTAGAAGACTGAACAATCTGTTATATTATGTGGTCTGGGCTTTTACTGAATTGATTAATTCTGTACTGTTTGGATAAAGGGAAATAAGTCATAAAAATGAGTTCGGAGATAAATGAAAATTAAACTTGGAACCCTTATTACAAATAATTTTCTACACAAATAAAACACATCACCTGCTAGTATTCTTTTATTTTTGCACACCCACTTGTATAATTTAACTTATATGTTCATCTGGGGAACAAAATTCCACCTGGACAAAAAAATGACTTATACCCCTTTACCCGAACACAGAATTGTTTATGTTTGCAAATTGAATTAATCTACTTATTATGTATTACGTCAAAAGGAGGACAGCAATGGTCAAGGAAGCTTTTAATAGAAAAAAGAGCATTTTCTGTGGACTTCTGGAAAAAGAACTAAGGAAGAGACTAGTAAAGTGCTTTGTATGGAGTGTGACATTGTATGGAGTAGAAATATGGACATTACGACGAAGTGAAGAGAAGCGAATGGAAGCATTTGAAATGTGGATATGGAGAAGAATGTAACGTGTGAAATGGACAGACAGAATACGAAATGAAGCTGTGTTGGAAAGAGTGGGTGAAGAAAGAATGATGCTGAAACTGATCAGGAAGAGGAAAAGAAATTGGCTGGGTCACTGGCTGAGAAGAAACTGCCTACTGAAGGATGCACTGGAAGGAATGGTGAACGGGAGAAGAGTTCGGGATAGAAGAAGATATCAGATGATAGAAGACATTAAGATATATGGATCATATGAAGAAAAGGAGAGGAAGGCAGACAATAGGAAAGACTGAGGAAAGCTGGGATTGCAGTGAAAGGCCTGCCCTTGGGTGGAGCACTAAATGAATTAATGAATTGTGTAATACACCATATACATTTTGTAAAGTTTTAAAATTGTTCCACATCTCATAGCTGTAATGCTGATGTAAAATGATTGTAATAAAATTACTAAAATGAAATTTATATCGTTAAGTATCCTTAAACTACACAAATTTGGCTTTCAGTTATAGCTTCCTGTAAAGCTCACTTGAACAATTTCAAGAGGAAAATAATTGTTCGTTAACAAAAAACCACAAATTTAAGACTCGCAGAAAGTGTGTACTCAATGTTGGGTATCTGACGTCTTGTTAACCCACTTAAAATATGTGGGTATAAAGGGAATAATTGAGCCGAGTCTGGTAAAGTTCCTGGGTAGCTCAGTCGGTAGAGCGTTGGCGCACTCAACCAAAGGTCTCGGGTTTGATGCTCGGCCTCGGAACAAAAAATCGTTCTTAAACTATTCTCATCATTATTACCTTTTGATGAGTCTTAATTTAAAACTTCTTAGTCTATACTAAACAGTGCCAATTGGATGTCTTTCTTCAGAAACCAAGCAATCCACAAATGATTAGGGAACTGATTTGACCTCAACTTTTTTCTTCTTTTTGTTATTTTACAATTTGTTTCCAGTTTTACAATGTCTCCGAAATGCCCCCTTATCATTTATTTGTATTCAATAATTTTCCCTCAGATATTTCCGGATTTTGAGCAGAAAACTATGATTGAATGAATTATTATTATTATTATTATTATTATTATTATTATTATTATTATTATTATTATTAATTACTTACAAATGGCTTTTAAGGAAACCGCAGGTTCATTGCCGCCCTCACATAAGCCCGCCATCGATCCCTATCCTGTGCAAGATTAATCCAGTCTGTTTCACCATATCCCACCTCCCTCAAATCCATTTTAATATTATCCTTCTATCTACGTCTCGGCCTCCCCAAAGGTCTTTTTCCCTCCGGTCTCCCAATTAACACACTATTTGCATTTCTGGATTCGCCCATTATTATATATTTATTTATTTAATCTGATAGGATTAAGGCCACAAGGCCTTCTCCTCCATCCCACCAGATAGCACATATAAATACAAAAAAGAAATACGCTTGTGAAAATTATAAAAGTTGCATTAAAGCCCTATAGAGGGTTAACAGGGTCAAAAGAACACTATAGAGCTCTCATCGAGCTAATACAAGAAAAACAGAGAAAGCAATGATGATAGCGATAACTGATAATAATAATAATAATAATAATAATAATAATAAAATAATATTACATTACATATTAATTGTCAATTTTACAAAAGCATAGTTATATGTCATGGGTTAAGCCGAAGTTGCGCATCCTGACAGGTGTTCAACAAGCAATTCCATGAACTAGAATGTGGTTTTTTAATTTAAATTTGAATTTGGATATTGTCCGACAGTCTCTGACATGGTCAGGTAGAAAGTTCCAGAGGTGTGGAATAGATATCCTGAAAGATGATGAGTAGAAGGATGTTCTGTGCAGAGGAATAGAGAGAAGGTACATGTTCCGGGTTCGAGGTCGTGAAATATAAACAAAATTAGATGCTAGATAAGAGGGTGTGGGTTTATTATTATTATTATCATTATTATTATTATTATTATTATTATTATTATTATTATTATTATTATTGATTTTAATATTAGTAGACTACAGTATAATTTACTCTGAAATACAATAAATTGGGCTTGTATATTACAAAGGAAATGATTTGAACTTCGAATGTTAATTAATGTGAAAGAAAAGTTTCTACCTTTAGCAACAGTCGTTAATTTTAAGAACCTTTGTTCCATACGTCAGTTTAATTAGCTATTTCTTTGCCGACGCGCTCCTTATTAATATATTTCTCCTTTGTTTTCGGCGTGAAATTACAGCCTACTCAGTTTTTTTTTTTTTTTTTTTTTTGTGATTGAAAATCCAGCATCTGTCTAGTAGGCCTACCTTTCCTTATTTAACATAAAGATTTGTTGATAAAAATCTGTATAAATTGTATTTATAAATAAATTCAGCAAATTTATTACCATTATACACATTTAAGTTCCTAATTTATGTAGTCCACACCTGTGGAGTAACGGTCAGCGCGTCTGCCGCGAAACCAGGTGGCCCGGCTTCGATTCCCGGTCGGGGCAAGTTACCTGGTTGAGGTTTTTTCCGGGGTTTTCCCTCAACCCAATATGAGCAAATGCTGGATAACTTTCGGTGCTGGACCCCGGACTCATTTCACCGGCATTATCACCTTCATCTCATTCAGACGCTAAATAACCAAAGATGTTGATAAAGCGTCGTAAAATAACCTAATTTATGTACAAGAAATGACTTCAGTTTTATAACTGGGACTGCTTTCGACAAAATCAGATAATCCTTTTCTGGACAGTTGGGGAACTGCTGACGGATGAAAAGATGCAATGGTTTCTAGTGGTTTCTAAGTTATGGAGACTAATGAAATTACAAAAAATGAAACAAAAATTGCTCAGAAATCCAAGAAAAACACCACCTTCATTACTGTCGTCACCATCATCATGTTTCAAAGTTTGGTTTCTTTACAATTCTTCGCAACTCCAATGTACGTGTATAGTTCTTCTGTTTATTTTTTGTTTGGACGGTCCAGTCACTAGTATTTATCCTGTAATTACATGTGGTCGTCTGTTGCAGTGATTGTAAGTCCTTTTGACAGACTTTCTTTCGTAGGTATAATGTCTCTTTTCATGTCGGAATTGACCTAATTGTCTTATAAAAGGTCAAATATACGCCTACGTTAGACATCATTGCTGATTCTACGAAGTAACACACTCATACTGGTAAAAGTAATAATAGTAGGACCTATTAAAGTTAGATTAGGGGAGAGCTGGGTAGTATCGGGCATCGAGTAATATCGGACAGTGAGTTTCTTTCATCTATCACCAGATGATAGTACCTGAATGACATAGTTACATTTTTGTATGCGACATCACAGAAACGTAACCATGTCATTCAGGCACTATTATCTGGTGATAGACGAAAGAAACTCACTGTCCGATATTACTCGATGTCCGATACTACCCAACTCTCCCCTACTTGTTAGAACTAAGGCCCGTTACACAGTCATCCGTATGCTACGCAGTACGCACTACGGATCCGTAGGCAGTTTGCTTTCACAGTCACGCGTAGCAAATCCGTAGCAGATTGATTATATCAGTCAGCTTGTTTGTTTCAAAATGAGCGTGTTTCAAGGAAATCTTTTGGCTGCACATTATTTGTATTAAAAAGAGTGCATAATAGACAATATTGTGATCACCCGCTACTAATTCTAAAAATCCTGAAGGAAGCTTTTATAAATCTACATAGTGACTTGCGCGAGACCGAAAGAAAGTTCCTCTAACTAATTTCGCAGGTTTATTCAATCGTTTGATGAACAATTGGAAAAATTACAAACAAGGCAGCTTGAACTGGATTTACAAAATTATGTCCTACCGAGCGGTTTGCTGTTAATATAAGGTGATAAAAATTACTCAGATGAATAAATTATTTATAATCGACATTTTATTATTTCTTGTTCATTATAACAAATTACAAAACCAACAATTATTTTTGTTATAATCTATATAGATCAGAGTTTCTCATCCTTTCTCATTTCCTCACTTTATTTTAGTGCGGGCCTCTAAGTCTAAGGTGTAGATTGTGTAGAATGTACTGTAATATTTTTCCTTTCTCTTGTACGGGGGAGGGACCCGAAGGCTTACACTGCAGCCTGAGGCTTATTGTGCTTAACATCCTATTCTTGTGAATGATTGGGTAGCAGAACTGCCGCGCTCTTGTACAAGTACAGCACGCTGCACCGTGTATGGATGATGATGATGATATGTGAATTAATAATGGCGAAATGAGTTCGAGGTCCAACGCTGAAAGTTACCTAGCAATTCTGCTTCAATTAGTTGGGGGAAAACCACGGAAAACCCCAACCAGATAACTTGCCCCAACCAGAATTTGAACCCGGGCCCGCTCGTTTCATAGCCAAACGTGCTGACCATTACTCCACAGCGGTGGACTACTGTAGTGCTTGTAGTGCTACTCAACCTTTTAATTTTGAGGCTCCTTTTTTCCTCTGAGACTCCTTTTTTCCTCACATTAGCTTACTTTAGTGCGGCTCCTTGGCCTGACGTGTAGAGTAGAATGTAAAACATACAAAGTAGTAATATGAAATTTGGTATCAATTCAAAAAGAAAAAAAACTTAATTAGCTAGCTTGTTTTAATTTAATGTAAAATTGTCAGATAATAAAATTTTCAAAGAACAACTTTTAAATTATTATTATTATTATTATTATTATTATTATTATTATTACCACCATTATTTTTTTCATTGCACCCCACTACCAGTTGGTCGGTCACCCTCGGGCTGTAACCCCCCTTTCCGATTGAGAATCACTGATTTAGATTAAATCTGTTTTAAATACACTGAGGAAATATTTATATTGACTAGGTAATCTTAATTAAATATTTCTTAACTTTTTTTATAGATAAGAGGTTTTATATATATTATATAAACATCTTTTACGCGGAGTAGCTCACCGCGTGAGACAAATAGAGCTCTCCCTCTATAGGAGGAGGCCTTTGCCCTTAACGGGACACTTTTAGGCTAATCATTTCATTTCATATGCAATAGTGTGTTGCCCATATTAGGTAAATTCCTGTGAGTGAAAGAATATCTTTGGAGGTTGATGGAGATTGGAGAATTGACATCAAGGAAGACTATTGTTCTGTTTGGGAAATGTTTCCAGTGTGAAAATGTGAACTGATATTTGTGTATTCTGATGTACGATTTTTCTGAATATTAGCCCACCAAAAATGGCAAATGAACAGACTAAGTAAGTGATGTGAATGGGAAGGACGGAATAAAAGGGGATGGTTCATGTTTTGTATTCGCAAGACTGTGTTTCCATACAATAATGTAGTTTCTACTTCTGAAAAATGTCCTAACAGCTAACTAAGTTATCCTCAACGGAAGATTTTTTTCTGGAACTTCTGCCATATCTTCTCTCATCTTCATCATTCACCTGCATTTCATTGTGTGTTATTGTCCATTTCTGCAAAATTTTTCAATATAATGTCACACATCACGCCACAACTTCTACCTGATGCCTCTATTTTTGTATTATTCACAAAAAGGATCCCAGGAACATTGTCTTCTATCTAATTGACTGATAACAGCTGCGCATCCAAAATCATAAAGCTTTCAAACATGAATTTTACTGCTTATTATGCCGCTACGCTATGCGTAGTACGCATGACTGTGTAAGCCCACACTTGTCCAAGGTATTCAATCTCTTCTCCGTAGTCCGTAGCGCGTAGCGGGACGTCCGTATGGATCCTACGGATGCGTACAGTACGCAGAACTGTGTAAGCTCCCATATATGTAAGGTATTTTGCTACGGATCCGTAGTCCGTAGCGAGTAGCATACGGATGACTGTGTAACGGGCCTAAGGAAGATACTAGTGAAGTGCTTTGTGTGGAGTGCAGCATTGTATGGGGCATAAACATGGACATTACAACGAAGTGAAGAGAAGCGAATAGAAGCATTTTGAAATTTGGTTATGGAGAAGGATAGAACGTGTGAAATGTACAGATGGAGTAAGAAACGCTGTGTTGGAAATAGTGAATTAAGAAAAAATGATGCTGAAACTGGCCAGGAAGAGGAAAAGGAATTGGTGGGTCACTGGTTGAGAAGAAACTGCCTACTGAAGGATGCACTGGAAGGAATGGTGAACGGGAGAAGAGTTCGGAGGAGAAGAAGACATCAGATGATAGACGACATTAAGAGATAAGAGATATGAGGAGACAAAGAGAAAGGCAGAAAATAGAAAAGACTGGAGAATGCTGGATTTACAGTGAAAGACCTCTCCTCGGGCAGAAAACTATGAATGAATGAATTGGGTATATGGGTTGTGTATATACATGAATTCAAACAAAATACATTACAGTGTTAAAGAAAGTACATATTATAATTTATTAGCCTGCATTAATTCTAGTACAGTCATTTCACATAATCAGTGGGATTTCCTTACATCTCCATTTGTTAAATTGTTTCCATTGTATATTCATTCATAGTGTTCTGCCCAAGGACAGGTCTTTCACTGCAAACCCAGCATTCTTCAATCTTTCCTATTTCCCGCCTTGCTCTTAGTTTCCACATATGATCCATATATCTTAATATTGTCTATCATCTCCTACCTTCTTCTGCCCAGAACTTTTCTTAGCCAGTAACCCAGCTAATTTCTGTTGGTCTTCGTGATCAGTTTCAGCTTATACATTCTTCACTCACTCTTTCTAGCACAGCTTCATTTCTTATTCTGTCTGCCCATTTTACATGCTTCATTCTTCTCCATATTCACATTTCAATGCTTCTAGTCGTTTCTATTCACTTCGTCTTAATATACATATTCCTGCCCTATACAATGCTACACACCGCACAAAGCTCTTCACTAATCTCTTTCTTAGTTTTTTTTTCATTCTTAGTTTTTTTTCCCCCCGAAAGTCTGCAGAAAATATTCCTTTTTTATTTAAAGCTTGCTTTGCCATTGCTATCCTTTTGACTTCCTGCAGTAGTTCATGTTACCAGTGGCGGTTCCTTCATGGAACAGAGGGAACAGGCTGTTCCCTTCCTCCCTGCCCCCTTAACTGAGATTGTGAGATATACTTCGTTCTAAAGGATAGGCCTATTTGCAGTTTTCGAAAAGCGAAAACCGCTATCTTTACCAGGTTTATTGCAGAGTGACGTGAAAACGACTCGAGCCCTTCTCGCCTGCTGTGCGTGATGATGTGAGTGGGAGTTTCGAGTAATGTTTTCTCCGAAGCAGGCTCGAGCAGACACGAACTTACCCGAGTATCGCTGGAAGCTGTAGATCTACCTCTTCCCTCGCGGAGTATTGAGAAGTGTGGAATATACTCTTTCATCAAGCTAGTTTATTTATATAGTGATAATTCGGAAAGCAATGAAGTTCGAAGAGTTTTTCGTGTGACATAATATTGTGTGTGAAATTTACAATAGTTCGTAAAAATCCGTACGATTTACGCATTCACGGCCTGAGTTAAATCTGACGAAAAATGACAATGGAACAGGTGACTCTGACTGTTCCAACTTCAACGAGACAGCGCGAGCGCTCTGATGCGAACCAAGACAACGAGTGTTGTGTTATCGATCAGCTGAAGTCGAGAGCGTAAAGTTCGATCAATTTTGCTGAGAAAAGCAGCGCGGTTATTTTGAATGGCAAACCTACTCCTCTGCTTACATAACTTAAAACTAAAACAAAGTCTTATACAAGTCATTTTCAAAGTAGTTACTATAATTCTGTGAAATGGTTAACTGGGTGCTCGTCAAGCGGTAAATTGTAGGTTTAATTTAAGTTTATTTATTTTTAGTTAACGGTATTATATATTTAGGCCTAATAATAATAACAAATAATGTAATACCATTAATTTGTTATATATTAACATATTCTTTTTCCGATTTAGTTGTAAATAAAGTAAAAAAAAAGGAATTGATAATGTTGCTAAATCATAATACAGATTATTATTATTATTATTATTATTATTATTATTATTATTATTTTTCTGACCTGTTCCCCATCGAGAAATAGCACGGCACGCCACTGCTGATGTTACTGTTATATGAAGCTGTACACTTGTTCTACTGCCTCATTTCGAATTCACAAGTTTACCTTCTTTAGTTTTATTCCGTTAACCGTAGTCTTCGTTTTATTTGCACTTATCTTCATCACATACTGCCCAAAGCTGTCATTTGATTCCAGTAAATCTTAGATCTGAATTATATCGGCTGAATTTTTATGTGTTTTTTGTGCGAAATGCCAGGGTATCAAGACAAATTGTAGGCCTCGTAGGCCTATATTTTAATATATGTTGTCAATCAATTAAATAAAACAGTGTATGAAAAAATGTAATACGAGTAGCGTGCACGAATCTCACCCTGCTCAATTATTTGAAGAAGTTCAAGATTTCAGAGAAAAAAATAGTGAAGTTGTGACAAATATTTTAGGTTTTGCACCCTGCCAGTTGCAAAAACATAAGTTGCACAGCTCCTATCGGCTCAATGATCAGGGAAATTTTACAAAAATATATTTAAATAAATAATCGTAAGGAAGGGCTAACCCAGGCATGTCAATTGATGCCCACAGGAGCAAGCGCGCGCTTTATAGCCCAGGAGAGCCTGAGCGCTTTACAGCGGAAAGGAAAGAGACAGACGAAAGAGGTGGTATATGCCGCTTGGTCGAGCTATATTCAGGGATGGCCAGCACTGATTCAATAGATAAAGGAAGAGAACTTATTAAAACTGTATCCATGTTAATTTTTAGATTTGCCTGAGAAGTATAAGTGCATTATAAGAATGTAAGTTTTAATTTTGACCAGCCTCATGGTCTAGTGGTCAGAGCTTCTGGCTATAGTTCATGAGGTCCCGGGTTCGATTCCCGGTTTTTCCTTAAAGGGGATTATTCCTGTGTTCGTCCATGGTCTGGAATTTAGGTTAAGTTTAGATTTAAGACCTCTCCTGGCACCACATTATCATAATCATCCTATCACATCATCGGGGTAATGTAACTCCGCCTTCCAGGCGCCCCAACCTCAGAAGTGGGTTACAATTAAGCCACGACCAGGAGAGAAGACCAGAAATGTCGAAAAGACAACCTGGTGGCATTGGATTTAAAAAAATAAAAAAATAAAAATAAATTTTAATGCTCACTTTTCACAAGTTTGGTTTTTTTATTCAAAAGAAATATTTTCTCAACTTTTTTTTTATAGAAAAGTGAAATTTTCAGGTATAGGCCTATTTATTTAGTAGCCTTACAGAATGTTTTCGTAAATCTAATATACCGTATATACATATTACTGAAGATAGTGTATTGAAAATTTTCGCATGGAAATTGTTTGTAAGGAAATGAATTAACAAAGCAACTACTGTTACATCATAAGCAAAAGATACGTGCCCATGTGTTGTAAAAATGTTAGCTCTGTAGCTTCAGCAGATTTCGAAAAAGTAATTTAATATTCTGATGATGGGAAGTTGCTCACAAATATCACCTTAAAAGCATAATGCGATAAGAGTTTTGCTATGTAATATTAGTTACACTTAAAACAGATACAGTACCTAGGTAACTTTGCTTTGTACTGTAATATTGTTTTGATTAGTTTATTGATTACTTTTGTAAGGCTAAAGATACCATCAATATAAATTCCAACTTATCATGTCATACTCAATCTCTTTCTTTGGAATATCGCTTTCTTTATGAATGATGTGTACCCCATTAAACAAATACTGAAACAAAAATCGGAACTAAATAAAAAAATAAAGATTAAATAGAATCAAAAATAAAAAAAGTAAAACCCGAATTTCTCCATACATTTCAACCAACTCACAACGTATTTTCAACACAACTACTAACATCAACTTTTCAACTGTATTTGTTTAATGGGGTTTTATTCTTGCTTATTTATTTGCTTTTAAATTATTTTATATGTAAGTTTTTGCAGGATTCAATTATTTTTATCTTAATGATAATTTAATTTTTTGTTTTCATCCAGTACAGTATAATATTAAACTACTGTGGAATTTATGTGAATATTCCTTCTTAACTCTCTATTGTGTTATTAAGATTTAAAACACAAGTGAAATATTAAGAAATCAGTGTTAGTACTTTTGTTTTACAGACAGTATAGATAATATTAAACAGAAAGAAGCCATATAAAAATGACGACATAAAATTTCACGTTCCGTTTGAAGTTTTTGCGCCACTGTTTTCTTAATCCAACAGGTTGCTTATTCATATACACAACCCTTTCTCTTTCCATACTTAGCGCTTGCTGCCCGCGCACGACGTCAAGGTCAGAAAAATGCGCTTGCTTTGACATCACTGGGCTAACCTATTATAGTAATATATACGATAATTTTATTGGGATGTGACTAATAAGCCGCAGAGCTCGAAACTACAACGTATTTCTAGGTACATACAGGTTCACCAACGTCTGGGATACATTGTATAATATTTGACGTTTCATACAGAACTGTCAAACATAATATGATGAAAGATATCACTAATTATTGAATTTCCTCGCCGCATGACAATTATAACGAGCTGAAACACTGGAACTCAGACTTTTTTAAAGGTCAAATAAAGTTGCCTCAAGTCTTAAACTTACAGCATTGGCAAAACAACTGTTGTTACCATAGCAACAGGCGCTGTATGATATTCAGTTGTTTTTATCCAACCGCACCGCTAATATGTCCCATCTCTGGGAAATAGGAGTAGGCCTATATACTATAGAATTACCAGATCATTTGTTAACAGCTGTTCTGCAGTCCAGCAGATCTTCCTTAGAGACAGTGCAAAATAATAAAAATTATAAATACCTAAACCAGTGGTCGGCATTTTAGATCTTCAGCTGTTCTACGGTGACCGCAGCAAACTTTCCTAGTTCATTGACCTCGTATGCTAGACGTCAACCAATCTTGCCGGTACGGGTGAACTAGAGTGGGGTTGAGAAGTTACGTTCTACATGTACAAAATGTACTATATTTGCCTACCGCAGACCTAAACTATCAACTAAATTCCAGTTTGAATATATTTAAAAATATAATAATAATAATAATAATAATTATTATTATTATTATTTTATTATTATTATTATTATTATTTATTTATTTATTTATTTATTTATTTATTTATTTAATCTGGCAGAGCTAAGGCCAGTAGGCCTTCTCTTCCGTCCAGCCAGACTCTAATTCTAATTACATAGTTATTACATTATTACATTAATATCTAGATCATAATACATTAATATCTAGATCATAAAACAACATGAAAGTAAATAATGAAAATTGGATAACTAATGTTAGTGTGACAATAATAAACCCTGGTAAGAAATAGTTATAATAATAATGATAATAATAATAATAGTAATAATAATAATAATAATAATGAGATAATTTAGATATTTATCTATGATATATATAACCATTAAACATTGAGAAACCTGAAACAGCTATTATTGTTGACAATAACTGTTAGAAAAATAACTCGTTAGCCTATTCTTAAATTGGTTTGATGTCTGACAGTCCCTGACATTACTCGGTAGGGAATTCCAAAATCGAGGAACAGCCACAGTGAAAGAAGATGAATATGAGGATGTTCGGTGGGAGGGAATGGATAATATTGTGATCACGTGTCTAGGTTATGATGGGTGGATAAATTTTGAAAACGAGACGCAAGGTAGACAGGAGTGGAGAAATGCAATATGTGAAAGAGAAGGGAAAGACAGTGGATTTTCCTACGATCTTCTAGACGGAGCCAGGACAACATTTCGAGGGATGGTGTTACGTGATCAGCCCGGCGAATATTGCAGACGAAACGGACGCACATATTATGAACACGTTGTAGTCTCTGCGCCGAAGTAACGCTTAGGTCAGTAAGCAGAATATCACAGTAATCGAAGTGGGGCATCACGAGTGTTTGCACTAACATTTTTTTTTTTTTTTTTTTTTTTCATGGAAAAGGGTAGAAAATTCTTCAATCGTCTAAACGAGTGGATTAATGAGAATACCTTTTTGCAGGTTTCTGCAACTTGAATGTTCTAATTTAATACAGGACTTTTATTTCAAAACCTCAGTCTAAATAACTAATTATTTAAATTGAATTCTATTTAAACAAGAAACACGTCAATTTAGATACTGAGGAGGAAAAATGTCCACACTTGTGGAGTAACTTAGCGCGTCTGGCCGTGAAACCAGGTGGCCCGGGTTCGATTTCCGGTCGGGGCAAGTTACCTGGTTGAGGTTTTTCCGGAATTTTCCATCAACTCAATATGAGCAAATGGTAAGTAACTTTCAGTGCTGGACCCCGGATTCATTTCACCGGCATTATCACCATCACATAATTCAGACGCTAAATAACCTAAGATGTTGTTAAAGCGTCGTAAAATAACCTACTAAAATAAAAAAAAATTGAAGAGGAAGTCTAAAACCGGGCTTAATTGTATTTTAGATTTCATCCCCACCCTCAGCCACCCCACTTTGAAATTTCAAATGGAACCCATATATTTTATGCTTAAATATGAAAGAGCATTCAATTGTTTATACACCTCATTCATTTGTTTTCGCATCTTTTGTTTTCTATCGTCGCCTGGCAATCTGGATTGTTGTTATTGTTGATTAGAGCTGAAGAGAATAAAACCACAAGAAGTTATTGAGCATTTCATGTAATAGTAGTATTTTTGTATTAAATTATTTTAAAATGGTGTATAGGCCTACCCTTGGAGAGAGAACATAAGAAGAATAATAAGAAGAATTCCGTTATGGTAACTAAACTTATTCTTCTTTTCATTCTATATAGTTCACGTTACAACAGTTTATGACATCGTGTGTTCCATCTTTATATTTCGCACCTGACGGTCGTCGATCAGTCAGACAGACTAGCTGTTTGTAACGATCTCCACAGTAGGTTTTCACCTGACGACGAAGATTAGCAATGGAAAAAGTCCAAACAGCTCAACCATTGAACAATTCAGCGTTGCTCTCCCCCTTCATTCAGATTAGTAATAATAATAATAATAATAATAATAATAATAATAATAATAATGAATTAAATCAGAGTCGATGGTTTTCTGGTAAAATGGGTTAAGTCATTATTAGTGCAAATAGAGTTTTGTTTCCCAGGTGAATATACAAGTTAAATTCTACAAGTGGGTGTGCAAAAAGCAAAATAATACTAGCATTTGTTGTGTTTTATTTGTGTAGAAAATCATTTGCAATATGGGTCCGAAGTTTAAACTCATTTTTATAACTTTCCTATAAAACGTTTTAAAACAAAGCTTGTATTTTATTTTTATTTTTAATCTGAAAACATGTGGGACAATAAATAGAACGCTGCAAAATAAAACTCGAAAAGATACAAAGTTCAAGTTTTATAAGATTATGGCTGTACCAGTATTAATGTTTGGAAGTGAGTCTTGGATATTACAGGAAAGGGATAGAAACAAGATTCAGTCAGCTGAAATGAGATTTTTACGTAGGATAAAAGGCTGTACAAAGATGGACCGGATACAAAATGAAGTTATACCAGAAGACTTAAATACAGGGTGTATCTAAATTGGTGTCAAATATTTCGGGGACGTGTTCTTAACATCAAAACAATCAAAAAAGTTAATAAGAACATGGGTCTGAAAACCATTCGTTAGGGAGTTATTAAAGGATTTGTCCCTTCATTCACCGCTGATTGATGGTTTTTTGTTTGTTTGTATTTTGTAGAGCAAAGAAATTAGAAGAAAATGTATTCTGTGAGTGAACAGAACGAAATGATCTGCATCATTTAATTGATGATGTGCTTCTGGACGTCATCCAACGAATGGTTTTAACACGATGCTGCTCCAGCTCATTTCAGTCTGATAGTTTGTAATTTTTTTAATGATCGATTTCCCCAAAGATGTATTGGTCGAAGGGGATTCATTGCATGGCCTGATCGATCGCCTGATTTGAATCCAATGGATTTCTTCGTCTGGGGACATTTAAAGTCGCTGGTTTATGCGACTCCTGTACTTAATGTTGATATTCTGAGAACGTATCTAAACTGGATTTCACGAAATACGAAACACTCCAGGAATTTTCAACAGAGTACGCCAGAGCATGTAACGCAGGTTTAGGGGACACATCGAAGCAGGAGGAAGCCACTCCGAGCAATTTCTGTAACATTAAATTTTGTCTTGTAACTCTGAAATAAATTATTTTGAGACCAATGTTCATTTGAACCTTTTGTATTGTTTTTGTGTTACGAACACATCCCCGAAATATTTGACACCAATTTAGATACACGCTGTATATACAGCATAATTGAAAAAATAGAAGAGTATAAGGATAATTGGAGAGACCATTTGGGTCGAATGAATAATGAAAGAATCCCAGTCCTTGTAAATAATTACAGTCCTTGTAAATAATTACCAGCCTCAAGGAAGAAGAGATATAGGGCGCCCAAGGAAAAGATGGTCGTAACACTGTGAAGAGGAACAGGCAAGATGCCTAATCCCTGTAAGGATGATGATGATGAATCTGAAAACAATATTAGTGGTAACGAATGACGTTACAACAGATTTTTTGCGATTATCTTGCGGGCTACATAGCGGAAGCTACTGACGCAACTGCTATTAATGAAAATTCCACTTGGCTATTGGAAAATGAAACGGGCCCACTATATTTGGAGTAAAGTAGCTAGCTTAAAGTTTTGGGTATGTCAACTTTATGGTTAATAAACTTGAGTCTTCAAGTAGAGAGAGACACTAGTTTGTAGAACCCGCGTAGATGATGTAGGTCCTAACCTTAATTCAGTGAAGATGTTGTACTTAGCTCGATCGATGCAGTAATTAAGATATGAGATAAAAACTGAATATTGTCCCCTTAGTTGAGTCCTTAGATAATTACAGAGATGAGAATATCTCTTAAGAATAGACTGATCAAGATTTCCGAAATTGGCTTTTAATACATTTCGAAAGGCAAACTGAATAAGTACAAGATGCCTAAGAAAAAGTAGCAGAAGATTCATCTCTACTAGGATGTAACAAACTAAAGACCGTGTGTTTTACTGGACTATCAATGACTAGCTATAGCACAGCCAGGCAGTTGCTTGTTGTAAATGAATTATGACATAGTGTTCAGTCGACCTGGTTGGCAAGTTGGTATAGCGCTGGCCTTCTGTGCCCAAGGTTGCGAGTTCGATCCCGGGCCAGGTCGATGGCATTTAAGTGTGCTTAAATGCGATAGGCTCATGTCAGTAGATTTACTGGCATGTAAAAGAACTCCTGTGGGACAAAATTCCGGCACATCCGGCGACGCTGATATAACCTCTGCAGTTGCGAGCGTCGTTAAATAAAACATAACATCCAACATAGTGTTCACTGCAAAATTATTTTTTTGGCTGTCTTTAGACAACATTTTAGAAACACTCTGTGTGTATGTATGTATGTATGTATGTATATATATACAGGGTGAACCATAAGTAATGTCATTAATTTCAGAGATTATTCTTTGAGATATTTCAAACAAAAAAAGTTTAATAGAATTTTGCTCGTTTTTGTTTACTTTTTCAGATAAAAATTGTTTTATATGAAACATTATTTAAAATGGCCTCATCACATTACTTATCTTTGTAAGAGGCTTCGTAAAACAATTTATAAATTCGTTAAACTTCGATGCTACTTACCTATTAGAGTTCTACGAAATGTTTATTTGGCCATTATTCAGTCTATCATTCAATATGGTATAATTGTTTGGGGTGGAAGTACAAAAATTAATCTTAGTCCGTTAAATTTACTACAAAAACGAATAATTAAAATTTGTTTGAAGAAACGTTTCGATTATCCAACTAAATTAATTTATTCTGAATTTAATGTATTTAATATTGAACAAATTTATAAGTATACGCTGTTAAAATTTTATCATAAAATTCGTAATAAGTTTGTATTACAGACACACAATTATGACACAAGACGAAATATTAATTCAACATTAGTAGAACCTAAATGTCTCACATCTGCTGATCTAAAGCATAGCATAAATTTTGGCCCTCGGTTGTACAATGCTTTAACTAAATTACACCCAGAACTTCTAACATGTAACCCACTAACATATAACAAGAAAATTAGAAACGTGTTAATATCTTCAATTTGATTAAATTAATTTATAGCCTATGTGTACGAATTAATCAACCTATATTATATTTGTATTCTATAATTTTGAAATAAATAAATAAATAAATAAATAATATATATATATATATATATATATATATTAGTCCTACTTTTCACGTGCGATATTATTCTTCTCTAGTGTTAATATTATATTATATAATTCCATTGCCGCTGTAATTATATTTTAGTTCCTATTATTATTTTTATTTATTTTAATTTTTATTTTATATTATCTGAACTGCGACCGAGCACGAGCGCTGCTCATTCGGTCTCAAATTTTGTTAATACTACTGTATCTTCTTTTTATATTGCTTGTATTATTTTATTTGTATTTCTCTTTGTTTGTTTTGTAATTATATTTCTTTATTCTGTATATTTGAATTTGAATTAAAAAAACAAATTTAATAGCGTCTTTTTGGAAAGCCATTGATTTAATTCCCAATATTCTCAGTCAATTTAAGAGAGCAGGGTATTATGATAATAGACGATTGAAAGAATTTTAGTGTTGTCCTTTTTAATGTGCATAAATTTTACAAATGTAACATTGTAAAATCCCTTTGCAAAACGAGAAGTTACATTTGTTCAGATCAAATTTCTGCACATTTAAAGGACAAAACTAAAATTATTTTATTTATTTATTTGTTTGTTTTTTTGTTTACTTATTTACTTACTTATTTACTTAGTTATTTATTTATTTGCTTATTTCTTTACTTAATTATTTATTTCTTTAGTTATTTACTTGTTTTGTTAGTTAGTTACTTGTTAGTTAATTACTTGTTAATTAGTTAGTTAGGTAGTTGGTTAGTTAGTTACTATTTATTTATTCATTTATTTATTTATTATCCTAAT
Organism: Periplaneta americana; assembly: GCA_025594305.2. Classification (NCBI taxonomy): domain Eukaryota; kingdom Metazoa; phylum Arthropoda; class Insecta; order Blattodea; family Blattidae; genus Periplaneta; species Periplaneta americana. Next base: position 27,308,250 of record JAJSOF020000011.1, read on the forward strand.
ACACTGCTCTCTTAAATTGATTGAGTGTATTGGGAATTAATGCAGTCACTTTCCCAAAATACGCTAAGAAAATTATATTAATTTTTTATTGAAAAAGAAGCAAAAATGAGTAAAATTGTATTAAACTTTTTTGTTTGAAATATCTCAAAGAATAACTACTTGAAATTATGTCATTACTTACGATTCACTCTGCATAATTTAATGAGGTATGTTAGATAACTACCAGTTCTATGATATACGGAATCGAAGGGTGGAGAGGAGAGGAACGCGTAATATGGCGGATGGTAGGACCTGTTTAACCGGGAAACACAATTAGAAAGCAACTCATTCCATCACGGATGCACAGAAAACCTCTCTGGACTGAGGTGCTCAGAGATTTACATGTACCGCCCAGTAAGCACCTCTACATTCCTGTGAAATGCGTCAGATAAGCAAGAATTGCTCTGTTTATAAATGGATGCACAGACAAACCGAAAACGATGTATGTTTTTCGTTGGTGAAAACATAACAATTTCAATGGAGACCAACTTGAAATTGAAGCCCAAGATATACATATCCCAGCAGAGCCTCATATGGCGGTTTGCACCCATGGACTCTTGCAGCCATATCCGGTGGAGATGCAGATATGTCCTGATATGCTTCTGTGAAATTGGATTGTTGTCTGGGTCGTAATCTAGAGCTATCTGCTCTTGGAAATGCAATCGGAAGGATATGAAAAACGCAAACGTTCAGAATACCTCCCCTTCCTTGACATAAAGACTGACGCAAGGACAGAATCTTTACGACTCTGGAGTTTGATTTAACCCACTTTTCCATGCTACGTGAATCAAGTTTGCACAAAATAATTTATGAAGTATATATTCAACTTTACTAATATCCAAGTCTGAAAATGTCTAGATTAATATTGTTGGTAAATATTTGTCTGAACTGCTAGCGGGTAGGCCGTGAACAGTTGAAGTTAATCAGCAATTGCACTCATTATAATCATCTGTCTTAAAGATAGACGGAGAGGACACAGTGGATAAAGAGAAGAGAGAAAGTAGAGAGAGATGACAGCGAGTATAGGAACAGGACAGAGAGGATAAAGGGAGTATAGAGAGGACAGAGAGGATAGAGAGAAGACACAGAAAATAGAACAGACGATAGAGAGAGGATGGAGAGGACAAAGAGGCTGAAGAAGGTAGGTAGAGGATAGATAGAGCAAAGAGAGGATAGAGAGAACAGAGAGAGATAGAGGAGATAGGGAGAAAGAGAAGATGGGAGGTTTAGAGAGAAGATGGAGAGGTTTGAGAAGATAGAGAGGTATGAGAAGATGAGAGAGATGAGAAGATGGAGAGGTTTGAGAAGATAGAGAGAGAAGATGGAGAAGATGAGAAGATAGAGAGGTATGAGAAGATAGAGAGGTTTGAGAAGATAGAGAGGTTTGAGAAGATAGAGAGGTTTGAGAAGATAGAGAGGTATGGGAAGATAGAGAGGTATGAGAAGATAGAGAGGTTTGAGAAGATAGAGAGGTTTGAGAAGATAGAGAGGTATGAGAAGATAGAGAGGTATGAGAAAATAAAGAGGTATGAGAAAATAAAGAGGTATGAGAAGATGGAGAGGTATGAGAAGATGGAGAGGTTTGAGAAGATGGAGAGGTTTGAGAAGATGGAGAGGTATGAGAAGATGGAGAGGTATGAGAAGATGGAGAGGTTTGAGAAGATGGAGAGGTTTGAGAAGATAGAGAGGTATGAGAAGATAGAGAGGTATGAGAAGATGAAGAGGTTTGAGAAGATAGAGAGGTATGAGAAGATGGAGAGGTTTGAGAAGATAGAGAGGTATGAGAAGATGGAGAGGTATGAGAAGATGGAGAGGTATGAGAAGATGGAGAGGTTTGAGAAGATAGAGAGGTATGAGAAGATGAAGAGGTTTGAGAAGATATAGAGGTATGAGAAGATGGAGAGGCTTGAGAAGATGGAGAGGTTTGAGAAGATAGGTATGAGAAGATAGAGAGGGTTGAGAAGATGGAGAGGTATGAGAAGATGGAGAGTTTTGAGAAGATGGAGAGGTATGAGAAGATAGAGAGGTTGTCAGAGAGAATAGAGATGATAGATAGAGGACAGATAGAGGTATGATAGAAGGTGGAAGATAGAGAGGTTGAGAAGATAGAGGGTTTGAGAAGATAGAGAGGTTTGAGAAGACAGAAGATAGAGTATGAGAAGATAGAGGCTTGAGAAGAGAGAGGTTTGAGAAGATAGAGAGGTGAAGATAGGTAAGAAGATAGATAGAGATAGACAGAGAGGATGAAGGAGGCAGGGCGAGGACAAAGAGGATAGAGAGGACAGAGGATAGAGTGGGTAGAGAAGTTTGAGAAGATAGAGAGGTTAGAGAGAATGAGGATAAAGCAGATAGAGGGAATAGAGAGGGCGAGACAAAGAGGATAGAGAGGATGAGGAGAGAGGACAGAGAATAGATGGATAGAGACAGAGACAGAAGATAGAGAGTATGGAGAGAGGATAGAGGACAGAGAATATAGATAGGATAGAAAGAGAACAGAGAGATGGAGTAGGTAAGAAGAGGACAGAGGATATAGAATATAGAGAGCTTATAGAGGATAGAGAGGTCAGAGGGGATAAAGAGTGGATAGAGTGGATGTAGAGTATAGAGAGAGGACAGAGATTATAGAGAGACTAGGGAGCGGATAAAGAGAAGACAGAGGACAGAGAAGATAGAGGTGATAAAGAGTATAGAGAAGACAGACTGTAGTCGCTGTGGTGAAGTCTATGTTGCGATTACAGTATCCGTAATCGTGGGAAAATATAACATGCCGTTCGTTCAGAAATTTAGAAAATAGTGGCTGGAAAATTTTGTTTAAATGGCTGGCTTTTATAAGTGAAACGTGTTATTCAAAGGAAGGCCCAACTCGTCATTTTAAAATTCCACTGGAGGAACAAAAACTGAATATCTCACTATCAAATACCGATACAAAGTTTTATTATTTAACATAATATATTATTTAAATCACTTCCGAAGAAATATAATACTGTATAATTTTATTCTTACTGTGTCTTTTCTTTGAAAAGTGTTTAATTATAACTTGAAAATAACAAAATTGGACCCTTCTTCTATAATATTACTATTTCGGAAATAAAATTCTCCGTAAGTCCTTATTACTATTATTAATATAATTTCAACATAACTCAAATTATTAGCTACCTATTACATTAAGTAAATTCAAACAGATGATAAATTATACTGTATCTATATAAGAAATAAAAAAGAACATAATTAATATGTTCTAAATTTGTGAGATGCTATTTCTGAAGTTGCAGTTAAAGTAACCGAGTTTGATATAAGCGGGTATACAGCGGTCAAGTTGTAAAAAAAAAAAATTTCCAATATAAATTAAGTTATATACGTATATATTGGTCCTTTGGTAGAGCGGATAGAGAGATAAATTTTGGCTCAGGATGATACCCCAGCGGGTTCAGATTGGGAACAAGGAAATTCCCTATTTATCGTCAGCTGTCTCTGAAGTAGAAGTGAAGGTACACATAAATATGGAATTACGTGAAATGTATGTCAGCACAGCTTCAAATAAATGCACAGATCTTATATTTTATCTTTGTTTCTGTGCAACGTCACATTTGCTGTCGGGAGGAAAAAGAGAAATTTAACGGTCACTGACCAGCAGAGATAAAATGTAAGATCTGTAGAATATTTTAGTCAATGCTAAGTGGGCGTACAGGGACCGAGGGATGTCTTTTTGTTTTGCTGAATTTCAAGACAATGCTAAATCATTTAAAGTTTGTGTGACTGTAGCCTGTATATATTTTTTTCGTTTAGTTTATTTTAGTTTTATTTTTCTATTATTTTATTTGTATTTCTGGTGGTATGGAACAGAAGGCCTGAAGACCTTAACTACACCACAGTAAATAAATAAACGAAAATAATAAAAATAATTAAATAAATATATATAAATTAATTTAAAAAATAGTTGAACGTAATACACATTATGGAAATTTTTTCTTTTCGATACCGGATCTACAGATGTTTTAAACTGAGTTAACCGTGGCAGGAATTTGGCTAAAGAGTTCATTAATTCATGTAACTGATGCTATGTAAAGATTCATCTTCAGTAGCGAGTAAAGCTTAATAAAGAAAGTTCGTTTTGGTTCTCTATAGTTGAGTTTCCAAGATTTCCGAAAAGTCCAAAAACCAGTTTAATTGAAGATACAATCAAAAAAGAAAACCAGTAACGCTGGATGCTTTCAGCTAGTAGAGTAAAGTTGCCTAATTCCGTGATACCCCTAATTCCGTGATGCTTTTTTTTAATTGAATGCCAGTCAAAGTTTTGCCGTTCGACCAAAACGCCAGACATCTTCCGCCTACTTTTGAGACATCGGTGAACTTACTATCAAGATATCCAACCCCGTAACATTTAATGAAAAAATGTATCACGGAATTAGGCAACTTTACCATACATATATAAAATATAGATACCGTATTTTAGGCTCTAAAATGTAAAATAGATCACAATGATCAAAGCAATTTAGGCGCCATAGAACCCTATTACAAACGTTTATAGTTATATAAAGAGTGAAGATATTAAATTAGTTTTAGTTTCACCATTTACAAAAAAAAAAAAAAAAAAAAAAAAAAAAAAAAAAAAAAAAAAGCATTCAGCTTAAAATCCGAGATCTACACACAATACATACTTTATAATAAGTTCATGAAACGTACACTGCTTTGGAGTAACGGTTAGCATATCTGACTGCGGAACGAGCGGGCTCGAGTTCAAATCCTGATTGGTATAAGTTATCTGTTTGAGGTTCTTTCCAGGATTTTTCCTCAACCAATTGAAGCAGAATTGCTGGGTAACTTTTGGCGGTGGACCTCGGACTCACTTCGCCATCATTAATTCTCATATCATCATCATCATCATAATCATCATCCATACCATAGTCCGGGTTAAGTTCAGGTGTGACGTGCTGTACTTGTACATGAGCGCGGCTGTTCGGCTATCCAATCATTTTAGAACAGGAGTGATAAGCACAATAAGCCTCAGGCTGCAATGCAAACCTTCGGGTCCCTCCTCCATAAGAAAAAGAAAGAAAAAACCCTCATGAAACATCACTATTCTTTCTCAAATACCTTCTAGACCTACTATTGAAGGAGTGTAATTGAAGGTGATTTTTGAGAAAGTGTTTTTAGTAGTGTTCTCTTCGAGTTATAAATATTTACTATTAAAATATTATTAAGCTTGGTATTTATTTATATATATTATTTTAATGTACCGAAGTACATATGATATTTCCATGCAGATATTCTGCGTCATCATACGATGTAAGAGTATTGGAACGGAGAAAAATTCTCTCCGGCGCCGGGATTTGAACCCGGGTTTTCAGCTCTACGTGCTGATGCTTTATCCACTAAGCCACACCGGATACCACCCCGGCGTCGGACAGAATCGTCTCAGATTAAGCTCCAACTCTTGGGTTCCCTCTAGTGGCCGCCCTTGCAGTAATAGATGTCTATGAACGTAGGACCGAAGTCCACACATGTGCTGAGGTGCACTCGTTATGAGTGACTAGTTGGCCGGGATCAGACGGATTATCTTAAATCACGATGATTTACGCATATCATAATATTATTTTAATATACCGATTAATCTGAGACGATTCTGTCCGACGCCGGGGTATTGTGGCTTAGTGGATAAAGCATCAGCACGTAGAGCTGAAAACCCGGGTTCAAATTCCGGCGCCGGAGAGAATTTTTCTCCGTTCCATTACTCTTACATCGTTGGTATTTATTGTTTATCGAAATTATAAATTTAATGAATTCTATGATGCGTAAATATTAGAACACTTTCTTGATATTTGATTGGTGCAGCGATATTTATAATTCTTACAGCTAAGACGGTATGCCAACCGTTTATAAGACTCTTTTCCACAATATTATAATACACCTTCGCGATTTTAAGAAAAACACATTTTTCTTCAGACGGCATGTGCAATGCGTTATCGAACATCTGCAGGAAACCGTTGCAACGGTCGATATTGAATTAGGAACGTTAGAAAGGAGCCCGGTGTTATTCTAGTTGAATTTTATGAAAAATACAAAAAAAGTTATGTACGCTGCCCTGATTCCCAGAATGGGGGGGTCCGTAAGTTGCTTCAATTTTTTAAACCACTTCGGCAAAGAGTCCGTTGAACTGGTTCGCGAAGAAATTTTTCTACAGACGTTTATCGCAACGTCTTTTGATTTGAGATTGGGTGCCTGAGTGCTATAAAACACGAATAAATAAATATTACTCTAAAATCTTTTGTATGCGTACGTTTTAAATAATTTGTACTTTTTTATTTAATTGCAGAAGGGGAGAGCTTTTGAATAGAGAAGCACCGGTTTCTGGAATGAGGTTGAGTATTGAATTTGTGATTTTTATGTTAATGAATAACCAACAAGTAACCTCTTTGCACCGAGTCAGGGGATTATACTGGATATGGGGTGACAGAGCACCACATTTTTCAACATTTGTAATTTTTACTGATACTGAATCAAGACCAGCAAGGAGTTTGATGGCAGGGGAGGTGCTTCATACATACAAAGCACATTACATTTTTTAAATTTGTAGCTTTCATGCGAGTTGCTGAATACGGAAAGTAGTTTTATGTCAACGGAGGGTTGAGAGAGGGGTACGTTGCAACCTACAAGACGGCTCTGTGTTCGATGCCCGGTCACCGCATCCCCTGGAGCCTTTGCAAAATCAGTCCAGTGGAAGGGGTGTGTGTGGACGCTTCCTTTGAGGGATGCTATAGAGGAGGGAGAAAACACTTTTCTATCCACGTTTTCCTTCATTGAACGCGTTATATTATATCCAACGTTACTGGCTTCGATTCTAGTCAATAGTACTTAGAAGTGTGACTATAATAGACATGGATATCTGCAGCTCTGTGGTCAGTGTTTGGTTATGCTTTATGGTGTGTGGATTACCAAGTCAATTTTATTGAATATTACTTGATACAGTGTGTGTATTAGTAAAGTGTTACAGATTTGTGTAATATAATTAACTGAAATATTATCCAATATTCGTTCAGGTAAGTTTCTATACGCCTATTTTACACATTTTCACACAATAATTTTAGCTAACTTAGAAATACAGCCAATTCAGAATATGTGCGTCAAATACGTGTGCAACATCCGGTGATACGATCACATATCACCGTCCTCCGTAAAGTCTTTCGTGGCTCCGACTCAAAGAACGCAGAACTTTACACTTTTTGTCTTTACTCTTTCGAATTCTGCACACCTCAACACCAAATTACCTTTCGTCTCGTTTCTCTTATCTATACTCTAACCACGATGTAAATTCCAGATCACTTATCTGTGGCACGCTAAGTATACCTTTTCATAGAACACCTTGTTACTCCTCATCTTTTACAGTCTTCACCTCGCGACAATGAAATTCCTTGTCACGAAGTGTTAGGGGCAGCTGACAAGAAACACTTTTAAAAATGGCTTAGCAGTTATTCACTCTAATTATACTGGCTTGAATGGTCACTGAATAACATGGTAACTTCTTTCTTTAGACATGCATCCTGATAGCGCAGTTTCGCGTGTTATTATATATATTTTATCCGTGGCTTTTATTTTATTTTCCACCTACCATAATACTTATACCATCTGATTACTAATGTGTTATTTCGCAACAATATAGTTTTTGCTAGGGAAAACAAGTGCAAATATTTGTTCGAGTAATAGAGAACAATGAGTGGCACAAAGTCCCTTAGGTATTTTAGTATAACTCGGAGTCCTTTTATGCATTACAAAAATGAGATGGTTTTAGTTTAAATGGCAGTCTATCCAACGAACTGTTAACGGCTAATTCAATTAAGGTCTTAAAAGGCGAAGGGCATCACCATTTTCTGCGTGCAGTCTAATCTTCCAGGCTCTTAAATGTTCTTTTTGTTCGTAAAACGTGCTAGCTCTGTATAGACAATCTATTAGAATAAAGATTTCCAGTTCCTAGTGATTTTGTGTACCATTTGTCATAATATTTTAACTTATTTTGTAGGCCTAATATTCTACAGGGTGTCCCGTTATTGTAGGCCTATACCTTAAATATATGCCGTGGTTATACACCTGTAAATAGACAAAAGTTATAAGAACTAATAAATTGTCTAAACGTCTATTTAATAATAATAATAATAATAATAATAATTCATATTGCCAGAAAAATATACCGTAATAATAATATAATTGTGAATATACAAAATTCTAACACTTCCCTGAAAGAGAGTAATCTCGTGCTCAGGGGAGGATTCGATACATAATAAAGTTACATGCATAAATTACAATAAAATAACATCTAAAAATTAATATTTACTCACAACAAATTGCTTGCATATATTTTTAAATCTGAAACTGTTGGAGTATAAATGGGCAATCTTTTATTAATTTGTTATAAATTCTAGGGCCGATATTACTACTTTGATAAAATGCGGTACTCGTTAAACATATAGGTTCAAACAAAGGTATTGTATCCATGCTTTTGATTTTGTGTTTGTGAGTATACGATCTGAAATATGTCTGATTTTTATGTATAAAATGTAGTAATACATTGATAAAAATTTGACGTAGCTATTTTCAAGACTTAATTCTGCAGTGCTTGGGAAAAGTGGCAAAAGTCAATTTTCACAACAATTTTTTATTAGTTTATTGACAACTTACGGAACATCTGCTCGCTTGGGAAAAGAGACATAAGTATTTCTCCCATTAGAATTTTTCTTTCCTCCCTGAGGAAGCCATGTTGCGAATTAGAAATTACTATTATTACTAGCCACCGGCGTGTCTCAGTCGGTTAAGGCGTACATTTACGACACGTGAAACAATTCTATTTAGGATAGAGGGCTTCAGGCAAAATTTCCGGCCGTTTCTTCTCCAACTTGAATTGCTACTACAAATAAAATGCAATTGAAAGCATCTTAAAATTTATTCGTTCTATTTATTAGTTGAACTTCATTTCATAGCTTAAAATTTGTTCATTAAGTAATGAAATGTTTGTTACCTTTCTTGTCTCTTCATATTTAAAATGTACAGTTGCATTTCATAACTACTGCTCAACTTTAAACTTGTAGACTGTGAATATGAATAAAATCCGTCCACTACAAATTGCTGTACACTTACACGCAGATAAGTATTACTAACTTCAGTACTGTCACTGCTGCTATAACCAATACTGCTGCTTCACAAAAAAGCTTGTTTGAAGTTGATTATTGTGGGCTTGAAAGCAAATGTTTTCACGATATGTCCAAACTGTTCTGTTCTCAGGTTCGTGATGGCTACATAAGAAGATGCCGAATTTTTCCCGTTCCCTGAGACCCTAACTTGTGACGTATTGTTTATAAATCTCACAGGCTAGAATCTCAGGTATGGGCGAAACTCCGTTACACCAAGATTGGATCACCTGAACCATCTTTCAATGGCGTCATCATCAAAACTATATCTTTATGTTGTTTTGGTTGGTAAGTGTAGTTTTAAGACATAAAAACGGAAAGGGAAGAAGTTGCAAGTGCATATATGCTAATGAAAATACAAATATACAGGATGTTAAAAAAACTATCCTATATTTTAGGAGGTGATAGTATGCTTCAAAACAAGAAAATAATGTCTAATAAACATGGGTCCTACAACACATACTTTCTGAGATCTGAACACTTGTTCATAGAAGGTGCTCAATGTGACGTCCATTCATGGCCCTACAATACAGCAGACTACCACATAATGATACCGTACTTGACACCCCTAGCATGGAATACTGATACGTCGCAAGGGATACTGAAAACAAAAGTCTGGTTGCGGATATGAGCGGGGTTCAACAGAGATGGTGTTGTGAATTTCCGTAATCAGCATGTGTAGGCTGATGAAAATCCTCGTGCAGTTGAAGAAACAAGGCCTCAGCACCGATTCTCAATTTATGGTCAGGCGTTCTTGGTGATAGATTAATAGAGCCATACGTGCTACAGAAATTAACTGGGGCTCGTTATCAGGACTTTCTTATCAACATATTAAAACAAATTTCAAAGAGTGCATGATTCCTTACACCTAGGATCAGAAGAATGAATTGCCATGAATGGACGTCACATTGAGCACCTCCTATGAACAAGTGTTCAGATCTCAGAAAGTATGTGTTGTAGGACCCATGTTTATTAAACATTATTTTCTTGTTTTGATGCATACTAGCACCTCCTAAAATATTGGATACTTTTTTTAACACCTTGTATACAGTGTGTTTGAGAATACAGTGCACACACTAGGAAGGGTAGTTGAGAAAGCAAAGAAAATTTATTTTGGTCAGACAACATAGGGTCGCGATTCGTTATCCAGTACGCGATGATCAAATCGTGTTAGTAAAAAACCTTTTAAGGGAAATATTACAATTTGTGATGTTCCTTAAATTAAAACAGTAGTTCACCTACAAACGAAGCTCACACCCAACCCCCCCCAAAAAAACCCATACATTGATTCAACTAAGATTTTGCAAAAGATTAGTACTTCCATTATTAACATACGGGTGCAAAAACTGAACTACGGAAAGAGAATATATAAAATATTCTGTGCTGTATGAGGGATACACCGTCGCTGTGGCTCATAGGTTTGTTACATTAAGCATTTAAAATTTTGCCGGTTTGTTTTACCACGGATCTCGGAACGTATGTCCGTACTCGGTGCGGAGAAAGACTTATTCTACTTCAGGAAAATTAAAAAGAGCGGATTTGAAATTCTTGGTAAGAAATTATTCTGATTAGTGATGGGAGTATTCGAATAAAAAAATACACGAATTATTCGATTCTTGTAAGTTCTCGAGATCTATCTCGAATCCTGAACAAGTATTCGAATAATTTGCTCAGATGGTAGATGCTTCGAGAAATGAAGAATGAAACAGTATAGAGAAGGAAGTTCTCGAGAACACTGACTGTTCATCAATCGTATACATTCGTCTAACCTCGCCAACAAATATGACATAGTTGCGTGCAATAAAGACTTCCTCCAGATCGTCTCTCACTGCCTCGCCTCTTTCTTTCTCTCATCTAATTACGGAACGCAGGGATATAACGTCTTTATCGGAAGTTGCAGATAGCTACAGCATGTGATTAGAGTAATAAAAAAATGTGAACTCCTGTGTTTGCACAATACACTGCTGTCGTTACCAGTGTCGTGCTGGATTTGGATAAGAGAACCGAGAAGCGAGAACCTGCCGGTTAGTAATCAAATCGGTATTGCAATGACGAAAGTATTCGAGAACTTTTATTCGATTCTTAATATTATTCGAGAACAGATATTTGATCCTTAAAATTATTCGATTCTGCCGATCACTAATTCTGATAACAGAAATATCGCTATAATGACGCAATTAATTAACATAATTAGAACAAAACAGAATTGACATTGTACCACGGACCAAAATGGATTACTTGCTGCGAACTAAGTTCATTAGACGTTCAAATAAACATTTTTCAGATTTATTTTCAATGAAGAATACCAGACATTTTGAAAGTTACTTGCCTACATAATAATGAAACATACTCCCTCTGAAGGTTTTTTTTTTTAACCCAAATACTTTTTCTTGAACCTATCAACCTTCAGTTTTTTACTTTCAACGCGAAAACGCAAGTAACAATGTCGGGATGATCAGTGAGGTTTTCATGTAGAAGTAAAACAATAGCTATTTCAGGTCATAGAGGGTAAAATCATTTTATTCTGCTAAGAGATCTTGCTGAAATGATCGGGAGACTACAAAATTTTGCAGGCATCTTATTTTATCAGTACCGGTAACTAATGCCTTTTGGTCTTGCCTTAGAAACTGTAATTTTTGCGCTCTCTCGAGCCAATACTGAAGAGAATGACACATATAAATATCTACACCACACCGCTATTAAGTAAATGAAAAAGACCCAACCCCACCTGATTAATAACTATAAAAGTATTTGATTTGTAATAACAATATTATTATCTTATGTAAGTTTTGTAGTATATAGGCTATATTAGCCGCCACTCAATAAATTATAGAAATGAAGATCTAATTTAAGATATTGTCTACAGCTACTTATATAACCCAAAACGTTTCACTTTCATATCATCAATATAGCATTAATATGTATAATTAATAAACAAAATAGTCCCATCATGGCATTAACTATAATAATATTTCATTTCTAATGGTAATAATGTCATCAAACCATCTCAAGTTTTTGTAGATTTTAATATCCAATACACACCTATACTCATAAAAATATACACCTCAGAATCAGACCTGTAAATTATTTTTAGTAAGTCTTGAAGTTTTTAATAACCAATTGAATTTGAACTCTAAATATGTCAGCATTCCTGCAGGTCATGGCCTTCGTGTAATAGCCTATTGTTTATCGTAGTGTGTGTTTTGTTTTATTCTGAAATCGATTAGTTCTCAAATCTGACGAAAGATAGATTTTGGAAAATAAGAAAATTATGTAGGAAAACTAACGCTTCACTGAAATTTATTATTTTTCTGAAAATCCTTGGATGCCAAGCTTCAAAATGAAGGGTCATTCATTAAAATCCGTTCAGCCGTTTTCCCGTAATTTCCATTACCAGTTCAAATTATATATAGATAAGTCGAGCCTATAGGAAATAGAGATATGGATCATCCTAGAGCAAAATGACTGAATCAATGAGAAAGTAGGTAGAGTAAGAATGGATGGCTTTATCAGTCTTTCTGACGAAGACGAGGAAGGATGAATTATTACAACTCTGGACTTCGTGTTTCAGGGTTTGATGTTGCATTATAGACTAAGATTGTCCGATACAAGTACAGGGACCAGAAATTGCTGTTACAACGCGACTGTTAAGCGGACTCTGTACTGGTGGGCGATTGAGTGTAACAAGTCGCAGCAAAGTCGGATGATGCTGCTCTCAATCGATTTTGAGTGTCGGTGAGTGGGACGGCGATAGCAACAGCTGCTTAGCAACCAAGATCCGACCAGACTGACAGACTTTCTGAATCGCTGCTATTGTTACCCGTCTACTTGTTTACTGTTAGAGTAAAAAAGAACTTTTAATGAACATCATCCCTCGTGTATGGGCAAGTATTAATGACGAATCTAACCTCCATTGTCTTCCACCTTACTATACACATCTCGACTGCTTCAATGTTCCTATATTTTGCTCCAGTGTAGTCCCTGTCAAGTATCCAGACGATGTACGTGGCAAAGGATCCAGGCGTTATCGACGTTACTGTGATATAACACTTTGGGCCCAACTCCGAGAGATTGCAGCATCGGCGGTATTACAGCCAGCGCCATCGTTTCTGGCGCGTGTCCTTGAGTAAAAATCCAGCCAGTGTGCACTTGTTGCCAGTGCAGCTGAGAACGGTACCACTCAAATTCACGTCACGTCAGCAATCTGCCAATCACAGTTGTCCGTCTTACTGCCCACTGACTGCAAAAAGGCAAGGTACTCGCACTTTGCGTTTTTGAGATGTGTCCTTGAGTACATTGCCCAGTCAGTGGCATCTGTTGCCACTTCGGCTGAGAGTGATACCACCTCCTAAACAGAAATCACGTCAGCAATCTGCCAATCACAACAGTCAGCTTTTCAACCTACAGACTGCGACAAAAATAAGATATTCGCACTCAACGTTCCCATTACTTACTTCACACATCAGAAACGGTGGCCTTGATTATACTACTGACACAACAATATCAATTCAACATCCCTATCTATCAGCACCATTACTACTAACACTTCCACACCACCTTCCAACACCAACACTAATAACTATGTCTAGGAAGTTCGTACCAAAATATAGTTTTCAGGTTACGTGCAGCCACGCATATAGATCACGGCGAGTCTATTACCCTAGTTGTCTTCTGTGTATACTATATTCTGTTTACATAAACAACACAAAAGTATATCCGCAAATGTGGATGGATAACTTTCGTAACCACGTTAAAGCTATACGAGTATGCATAGAAGAGAAGCAATTTCATTATGTGCTAACGTTTGCAATGGAGTTGTGCAGTTTAGTGAGTGGTTTTTAACATGGCAGAATTTAAGTCTTCCAATCACACGAAGTTGAGTCCAATACTTCAAGGTTTACTGATAATCCTATATCAAAAATGAAGAAAAATTTTACTGTAAATTATGTAATGTGGAAATATAATCTACAAGACACATATTAGTTCAGGGACAGTGGTACGAAATTATATTATTATGGAATTTATCTTTCTTTGAATGGAAAAAAAACAACAATAAAGAGAAACATTCTACTTCAAAATTTGACTCAAGTAGACATAATAAATTGTATTCTTTCACGATATATGTATAATGTTGGTATGTTTCAATATCCCTTCTAACAATTGCCTGTAGCAATCACTCTGCTGTATTCCAGAGATATAGAAATAACGACACCGCAAGATGTAGAAGAATAATAATACTGTTCAAATATTTATACCAATCAGCAGAAGTTCCAATAGTCATTTAAGCAAAAATGAAAGTGTTCTTTAAAAGAATTGCGGGTTTAATGTGATGTGCCATGTACAAAATACACTGCAAGATTCACAGAGGTGTTTGTTCACTTCCTGGTACAGTAATTGGTTATAAACTGAATATATTTTTGAATTCATTCACTCATTCATTCATTCATACATTCATTCATTCATTCATTCATTCATTCATTCATTCATTCAGTGTTCTGCCCAAGGACGGATCTTTCACTGCAAACCCAGCTTTCTCCAATCTCTCCTATTTTCTGCCTTCCTCTCTGTATCCTCATATAATCCATATATCTTAATGTCGTCTATCATCTGATATCTTCTCCTACCCCGAACTCTTCTCCCGTTCACCATTCCTTCCAGTGCATCCTTCAGTAGACAGTTTTTTCTCAGCCAGTGACCCAACTCCAGTTTGAAACCCTTAAAGTATTATGGGTGCCCTTCCATTTTCTCAATACTCTCAATAATCGCCAGAACTACCAATTCAATTCAATTTATTAAGCCATTAAACATACAGTGATAGGCTTCGTCACAAATACAAAAAGGAAAAAGTATACATTTGAAAATACAATACAAAAGGAAAAAAATGACATTTCTCTACATTTGTAAATGTCAATCACTATATAATTGTAAACAGTAAAGTTTAATTAAACAGAATGAAAACAAAACAAAAACATTTTGAAACTCTAAAAATTAATGAAAACACTTCACTCTTAATGTATTATTTGTAACTAAATGTAAATAACTTTATTTATTAAAAAATAATTTCCATATGAATTTACGTAAAGAAACTCATCTACAGAATAGAAAGGATTAATTAAAAGCCAATTATAAAATCTAGTTTTGAAACTATTGGTTGGTAACTTATAATATTGACTGGGAAGCTTATTATATAATTTCATCTCCATGACAGAAAAATTTGTACTAGTTTTATGTAATTTACAGTATGGAATATTAATTTGTTCACTATTTATAATTTCATGATCATGTATATTGACTACTAATAAGTAATTGTATTTTTTTCGAGTGTAAAGAACTAGGTCATATATATATATATATATATATATATATATATATATATATATATATATATATATATATATATATATGACAGTTCTGCAGTGCTTGGGAAGTGACATAAGTCAGTTTCCACAAACCTTTTTTGATAATTTATTGACAACTTACGGAACATCTGCTCGCTTGAAAAAAAAATACATAAGTATTTCTCCCATTACAATAATTCATACAGAAAAAAATCAAATCGACATAAACCAGTGTAAGTCGTCAATAAATTATCAAAAATGGTTTGTGGAAACTGACTTATGTCACTTTTCCCAGGCAATGCAGAGTTAATATCTGTGATGTTTGAAAAGAGGTCGACAATGTTCAAGATAGTTTGATTGACATAGAATTCTAATGGCTTTCTTTTGCAAAATCAAGACACTCCCAATTTTGCTACCATTTCCCCAGAAAATTAAGGCATACCGAATTATCGTCTGAAAGAACGAAAAGTAGGCACATCTTAAATAATTTTGAGAAACGCAAGTCACTAATTTTATTAATAAACTAGCCGTACCCGTGCGCTCCGCTGCACCCGTCAGAAATAAATATAAAGTAATTACATAATTAAAATAGGACATTTGATCCAGGGAACATTCGTGTTTGATAGAAGGATAAATCATTTATTATGCTACTTAATTTAAATTGTATTAAAAAAATTAAAATGCGATCATTTTGATCCAGAGACCACTCATTTGGTCATAAAAATTATTTTAGGAAATGCAGGAAACGAATGTACAGAATAGCCTATCAAGTTTTCTGTGCATAAGAAGCTATTTTAATCTTACCTGTCCTCGTTTCACTCAGAAGTTACTGTAATAACATTATAGCATTATGTCCATCTAGAGAAACTACACTTTCCAATGGTGAAATAATAATTAATTATACAAATCTGTTAATTTAGCTCCCGATATTACTTCATACAAACACAGAAACATTCTCTGTTGGTTATGTTTCATAGCTTTCGATTGTTGTCCAAGCCCCCTTATAGACGAAGTCATCTGTTTTTTATTTCATTACACCACCTTAGATGGCGTTGTTATTGTAATTTTGAAACTCATTTATCTCATTAAATATCAGTTCTATCAAAATTTTGCATAGAATAAAACTTATCGGAAATTATTTGTAAAGAAACTTTTGTTATGTAATATTTTTCATGAAAATTAATAATGAGGGAGATATTTCGATTTATTTAATTCAGGCCCCCTTATAACCCCCATTTAAATAAAATATGTAGAATGACGTATAGCCTAAATTCTATGTTACAACGAACTTAATTTTATATTCCAATTTTCATATAAATCGCGTGAAAGGTAACAAACATCCAGACAGACAGACATACAAACAAAAATTTCAAAAAAGCGATTTTCGGTTTCAGGGCGGTTAATTATATATGTTAGGACCAATTATTTGTGGAAAATCGAAAATTACCGGAAAAATTTTGGCTACAGATTTATTATTATTATAGATATATAACCCTTGATAACTTTGTGCATATATATTCGATAGTATTGGAAACAATTTTACCATCGATAGTTGATAGTTGAAGTCATAACTATCGGTAGCACTATCGACTATCGCCTATCACTACCAGCACCACAACTCACCACTAACACGAGTAATAATACCAGGATCGTTCTACTACCAGTGCTACAGTTACTACCGCCAGAATCGCTTCTCGTCAGCAAGACTATTGCCACAGTTAGCACCACTACCATCTGTGCTGATGTTCTTTGGCACACTACTTCTCTTTCAGACCTCTCTCGTAAGAGTTTTTCATTCTTTATTTATGTCGTCATATTTTCTCTTTATCACTCGATTCCTCCCTTTGAACATCACACACTATTCAGATCTCTAGTGATACGATGGTAATGACGATGATAGTAAATGATGAGAAGGGAACGGCAAAGGAGATCTATATGGTGGGAGATATCCTGTTTCACAGCCGCTCTGATTGATCTAATAATGATACTCGTAATAGCAGGAGCTGCTGCTGGTTTACAAAGAGGTATCAATGAACGATAGAGCTTCAGAAGACTGGGATCGTATACACCCAAATATATTTTGAGAATAGAAAGGATCAATAAATTATCTGAGATTGCCTGGAGTTGGGATGGAACCAAGGACTTCCAGTAACCTGCCGAAAGATCAAGTCTATTCCTGGCTTCTCACCAAAAGGGCCAGGATTTTATCTACACCTCTCAATACTTGGTTTTTCCCTGTGGTTCTAATACTGCTGATTTAGAGTACTTCGGTTTGCACGTTATTTCCATTACCTACTTCATAATTATCGCATCGTCTCGTCGCCAGTAAACTGCTGTTTGTAGTTTAAAAAGGAACGTTAAATAAAAGTCATAATTGGAGTGAGTAAAAATACGGAGAAATATTTGTCAAATATGGAAAAATAAAATGTCAAAATATGAAAAATATACAAAACGACGGACCAGTTCAAAACGGAAACAACTTAAAATGTAAAGTTTTGAAAAAAAAACTTGCATTTTCAAGCGTCACGTTACTGTGAAAAATCCAAGGATCATTGAAATTACTTCAAATTCTGTTAATGATGTTTTATACAAATTTGAGTGTGCTAATTATCTCCGTTCGCCCTGGACCAGAACACTACCCCTAGAAATGATTACATATTTGTAGGTTGCTACATCAGTTTAAGAGTTAGGTACAACTTACAGCAAGTATTTTTTTTTTTTTTTTTTTTTTTTTTTTATTCAACATTATTTTCCTCCATTACTGTATCTTGTACAATGATGAAAATTAATATGTATAAAACATTGTAGTTCTGCTTACTTTTAAGGAACCCGAAGGTTCATTGCCGCCTTCACATAAGAACGCCATCGGTCCCTATCCTGTGCAAGATTAATCCAATCTCTATCATCATATTCCACCTCCCTCAAATCCATTTTAATATTATCCTCCCATCTACGTCTCGGCCTCCCCAAAGGTCTTTTTCCCTCCGGTCTCCCAACTAACACTCTCTATGCATTTCTGGATTCTCCCATACGTGCTACATGTCCTGCCCATCTCAAACGTCTGGATTTAATGTTCCTAATTATGTCAGATGAAGAATACAATGCGTGCAGTTCTGCGTTGTGTAACTTTCTCCATTCTCCTGTAACTTCATCCCGCTTAGCCCCAAATATTTTCCTAAGCACCTTATTCTCAAACACCCTTAACCTATATTCCTCTCTGAGTGAGAGTCCAAGTTTCACAACCATACAGAACAACCGGTAATATAACTGTTTTATAAATTCTAACTTTCAGATTTTTTGACAGCAGACTAGATGATAAAAGCTTCTCAACCTAATAATAACACGCATTTCCCATATTTATTCTGCGTTTAATTTCCTCCCGAGTCTCATTTATATTTGTTACTGTTGCTCCAAGATAAGAATTTTTCCACCCCTTCGAAGGATAAATCTCCAATTTTTATATTTCCATTTCGTACAATATTCTCGTCACGAGACATAATCATATACTTTGTCTTTTCGGGATTTACTTCCAAACCGATCGCTTTACTTGCTTCAAGTAAAATTTCGGTGTTTTCCCTAATCGTTTGAGGGTTTTCTCCTAACATATTCACGTCATCCGCATAGACAAGAAGCTGATGTATCCCGTTCAATTCCAAACCCTACCTGTTATCCTGAACTTTCCTAATGGCATATTCTAAAGCGAAGTTAAAAAGTAAAGGTGATAGTGCATCTCCTTGCTTAGCGCGCAGTGAATTGGAAAATCAGTTCTGCTATATGAAAAAATATTTTTGCGATCAAAAAAACATTATTTACATTTTTTTTTTTTTTCAAAACTTATTTCACTGTGCAGTGATGAAGAGTTTCCCTAATAACTCAAAAACTATCCAACATTCTGTGATGCAATTTTTATGTGTATTTATACATGATATCTACAATATGATGCAAGATCACTTCTCTACCTTTGGTAGATTTATAAAAATAAATTCGTTGAAAAAAATGGTCAAATATCAGTATTGTCTTCTAACACAAGATAAAAAAAAACAATATTTATGAAGGAATGTAGTTGAAAGAGCATGATATTGTAAACATGAGTTTCAGTAATAAAATAAAGAGAGAGAACGTGAAAATGTTAACAAGTTTATGAGTTATGAGGGAAACGCTTCATCACTGCACAATAAACTGTCACAATTTTGAATTTTGAAAAAAGGTATAAATATTTTTTTAAACATAAAATTATTTTTTATATAGCAGAAAGACAGTGTTTTACACATATCAATTTTCATTATTGTACACGATACAGTAATGGAGGAAAAAAAAAATGTTGAATATTTCCTAAAATTTTACTGCTGTAAGCTGTACCTAACCCCTTAATGTTTATTGGAAATGTTTGTCTTACCTTCAAGAACTTAATTCACTTCATTCAGTACCTTGTAACATCTTTTTTTGTTCAACATAGACCCAGACTTTTCTAACACAATTCTGCCTTTGAGTCCTGGTACTTCTGCTACAATTTTCATCGAATCTCCCATCTTCTAAATTGCTGACTTAAGGGTGAAATTGTGTGATTTTTTTTTCTGAGCTTGTTATAAACAACATCCACATATATTTTTCTTAAGATTAATTCTAAAAGAATATCCTTTTTGCAATAGTTTTCCAAAAGAAACGTAGAGTTTTCCAAAAGAATGTTCTGTATTCTTTAGGGGAATGTTTGATGATATTAATACCTTACTAAATCCTTCACAAACCAATTCTGTGGTTCTGTTGACAGATTAGAATTCGTGACCAACATTTGAACTGAGATCCTTATAAAATTACCTTAGAAAACGATCATATTATTGCATTGTTATTTCCCGTCCAAGTTGGACTAGTGGTGGGGTGTGATTTAAGACCTGTGATTTTGTCGCTGTGACAGGTTTGCCACTGTTTCCGACTGTGATTATAATTCCAAAAAATCCAAGAAATAGTCATCTCCGACCATTATGTGACTCCTAGCGATGGTGATTGTTGTACTAATGGAGTTACAACACATTTTCGAGACGCGTCATTGTGAATGGAGCGCTAGGCATGTTTGTCGCCATAACTACGTGCATGTGCATCTGGAGGTAAATGAAAGGCATCGTGTATCAGGTTAAGGTACAAACACGCGAAGAGTTGCTTCAGCTCATTCTGAATGCCGCGGTGTCAATAAGGAAGAAACGTGTGGAGCAGCGAAATGCTACACGTGCGGTTCACACCAGTGCGGACCGTTACCTTCAAATTCAGGGAGGCATTTTCGAAAATGTGATTTAAATCCACTCTAAATGAAAGAGAGTGGTACATAAACAATTAATTGTTTGTATTTTATTATTTTTTTGCATTTTTGTTAACGGAATCCTGAAATAAACATTTTTTCTGCCGTTTTCAAATTATCGTATCTTCGTAATTATGAATGTAATCCCAGTAATGTACTTACATTTTTTGTTTCAAATAACCTCTGGAATCACCTCCATAAACCGGGGCAGAACTTCGTGAGTCATTCTGTATAAGTTCGACAGCACTTTATCGGATTTGGTTCTATAAAAATCATTGTGTTATTTTAATACGAGACTCCAAGCACGATTTTAAGATGCAGACAGATTTAGTCGTTTCTACTTGGATACAGGACAGCCTATAAGAATGATTCTTGCTCATGGCGATGAGGATGTTGTTAACACGATTATTTGGTTTCAAAACCATCTCAATCCTTGTTATAAATATTATTTCGAGAGCAGGTAGATAAACATGTGTTTCTTTCTAAACGCGATGCTTGCAAGTGAATAATCGGCTTTATGTTACAGCCGATTTATTCCACTACTTGTGTCAAAGACGCCTTCTTATGACGGAAAAAGAAATTTGTGTCCGTTCGAGATCAAATCCCCATAATTGAAGTCCGTAGCCAATCGTTCAAACGACTAAGCTCGCTTCGCTCCCTTCAGAAGGCAAAGATTTCACAATTTAAATGTGTCTGCACCAATAAAAGTATCTAAAAATAGAAGTTCTGCCTTAGAAGTTTTTATACTAAAATATTTGCAAGAATACTGCGCAAAATATTCTTGGCATGACAGTAACTACCTACATAGACCAGCGAATAGGGATTATAAAGAATGGACACTGAGCGAATTTTCCTGTGTTTTGTTTCTCTGTGCGCCAGCGTTTAGTTCCACTTTCAAGCGCTAGAGGTTAGTGTAATCGAGCATACGCTAAGATAATAATTGAGAATAGAGTTGAGACACAGGATCCAAACATCGCCTTCCTTATTACATAATCCAGTAACGCTTTGCTTCAAATAAATTCAAGTTAACAGCTTTTCCTTATTTCTCAGTGACAAACTAGTTGTAATAATAATATTTTATATTTCAGATATCATAAATTATATTATAAAATAATATAATACGTTATAAAATTAAGTATCGAATTCGTTTAATATTTGTATATAATATAATATAGGTATATGGATTTACTTCTCGTAAGAGTTTTGTTTTTCCATTTTCAGCGCTATCAAATCATTACATATTTTAATTGTTGTTGGGGTCAACGTATCAACTCTCATTATAAAGGAACTCTAGAGTCTAGACATTTAAGTTAATGACGGATTTATATTTTATTTCAGTACATAATGTACCTAGATGTATTAATTATATGTGTTATATTTCCGCTGTGTCGACTGCTAGCTGGTGTGATGTCAGCGCCAACTCTAGGGAGAAAGCAGAATCTCACCCTTTAGCTGGCTTGAAGGTCATTGAAATCAGTCTGGCTACATCAAAGGTACCGACGCGAAGTGTCCATTCTTTATAATCCCTATTCGCTGCATAGACTGATTCTCTGTTAACTTTTCCCGGAATGTTCCGAAGTGATCTTGTTTTCCTTCTTCAACCTAAAGAAAGGCTAACTTACCTACTCCATTACTCACATTTGCCGTGGTAATAGTAATAGATCAGACACCGGAACTTTGGCAGAATGCCCTTTTAAATGTGTTAAATCTATCTTCATTTTGAAAGTAAATCTGTACGAATTAGGCCTATATCTTTGTGATTTAAACGTTACAGTTTTATGCTGTCCTTTTCTGCCTTTTTTTATACAAATGCCTAATTTACGAAATAATTTTTTTTGCCTTTATTTGATTATTTATCTTATTTATCATTATCAACATCATCATCTTCACAGAATTAGGCCTTTGTTTTCCTTCCTCTTGGAAAGTGTCGTCCCATCTAAAAAAAAATGCATCTTTAAACATTCCTCCTTCCTTTCGGTCTGTAGTTCATATTTTTTGGGGAATCAAATTCATTAATCCTTAAAATATTTTCTTTCCAGTTTTAATTTAATCTTAATAATCTGTCGTTTAATAATAAAATAATAATAGTTCCGTAAATTTATGTAAAAAGATATTATTGGCTTTGAAACCTCTGGTCCAATAGAGTGTATCCTGCCACTGATCTCGGAAATCTCATCTCTGCAGCCTCTATCCTTCTTCTTTCTGATCGAGTCAATGCCCATTTTCGCAAAGTGCCATACATTTAGAACTGCCATTAAACTTTAAAATTTTAGTTGGGTCTCTTTCAGTGTTTAATGCGGGATAACATTTTTTTCTTTGATAACAGAGAAGATTCTCTGGAATTTATTTTGTTGTTAACATCTTATTTTCAACAAACGACATACAGACATTGCAACCCATAAACCACTCACCTACTCATTTATTTTAACCTTTGTATTACTATTTTGGTCCTAATAATGTATCCAAAAATCTGACTTTGTAGAATGTTTATAAAACAGTTATATTAGGTTCTTCTAATGGTTGAAATAAACTCACTAAAGAGGAATCAGTATTACAGATTATTGAAATAAGGTGCTTAGGAAAATATTTGATTGGGCTTACAAATGTTGATATTAAAGTTCGCGCCACCGCAAGGATTTCAATGTCCATGCGCCCCCTCCAACCACGAATGGAGAAAGTTACACAACACAGAACTGCACGCATTGAATTCTTCACCTAACATAATTACGAACTTAAAATCCAGACGTTTGAGATGGGCAGGGCATGTAGCGCGGTATGGGCGAGCCCGCAAATGCTGGGCAAGTGGGAGACCGGAGTCGGAAAAAGACCTTTAACAGGAGGTTCCGACCTAGACATTTTTGATGGGAGGATAATACCTTAAAATGGGTTTGAGCCCGCAGGTGGCAAGTATGAGCTCGATCGGAGACTGGATTAATCTTGCAACAGGATAGTTCCGATGGCGGGCTTATTTTTGCAGGGTTCAATGAACAGTTCCAAAATTTGTTGTGTTAAGTTTGCCCATCTCTACCAGAAAGCCCATTGCTTTAGTTTTGTGTTAAAGATATTTTAAGATTATAATCTTTTAACTTTCAAAACTTACTTACCTGCTATTACTCAACATTTCCTCTGAATTACTGAAAATCACTTGATCATCGGAAACAAAATGTCTATACTTTTAAATGGCGACTATAAAATGTTCTATTAAAATACTTTGCCATTCTTCATTGACTGCGTCTATATCTTTGTGATTTATACATTTTAAAATTTTGCCTTTTTGACAATGGGCAAATAAATGCTTTTTCCTTTATTTGATTATTTATCTTTTTATCATTATCAACATGTCCATTTTCTATTTAGGCCTTATTATTATTTATTAAAGTATTATTAAAATTGCCTGCAGGCATATTTTAATTTATTTCCTTAACCGGTCTGTAGTGACTTCAGATTTTTAATTGTCTTTCATCTCATCATTTTCTTTTTGCAACAATGAGTGCTGCCGTACAAAAATGTATAACAGTAAGAGTTTTAATTATCGCTTGTGTTTATTTGACAAGGCAACAATGAGTGCGGGTCTAACGTTATTTTTAACGGTTATTTTCCTTTCCGTTTTCATTGCGACGTTGTTGTAGCTAGCTAAATATTTCATATCGCAACATATCAGTATAACCAAACACAAAAATGCACTTTCCAAGGCTACTGGGAAGAAGATTTCTTTGCTTCCAACAGTAATTGCTACATGGAGTCGAAAATCTCAATTTGCATTCGACTTATGTAAAGCTTTTTTGCTGCCGAAATCCCTTTGTGGAAAATACAAGGTTGTAGGTTTATTGCAAGGTTTTTGTAATTGCCTTTTATTGCACATTTTAGCTATTTATAATGCCTTTTTGCCTATCTATTATAGCTATTTATGACGCCTTTTTGCCTGCCTATTTTAATGATTCATAATGCCTAAACTTCCGGTCTCTGCTAATAATATTACAAGCAAAATAGCTCAAAGACTGTAACTTTTTTAGAAATACCGGTATTACAGTGTTGCATTTTGATTTTTGCAGGTGAAGGCGTTGCTAGTAGACGATGACCAGTTGCATTGCATCTTTCAAAACTTAAGGTGAGTTTAATACGGAAGAAATCTACTTCATTTTTCATTTTCATTTAGTTTTCTGTCCAACGGCAGGCCTTTAACTGCAAACCCAGCTTTCTCCAGTCTTTCCTATTTTCTGCCTTTCTCTTTGTTTCCTCATATGATCCATATAATATCTTAATGTCGTCTATGATCTGATATCTTCTTCTACCCCGAACTCTTCTCCCGTTCACCATTCCTTCCAGTGCATCCTTCAGTTGGCAGTTTCTTCCCGGCCAGTGACCCAACCAATTCCTTTTCCTCTTCCTGATCAGTTTCAGCATCATTCTTTCTTCACCCATTCTTTCCAATACAGTATCATTTCTTATTATGCCTGCCCACTTCACACTTTCAATTCTTCTCCATATCCACATTTCAAATTCTTCTGTTCGCTTCTCTTCACTTCGTCGTAATGTACATGTTTCTGCCCCATACAATGCCACACTTCATACGAAGCACTTCACTAATCTCTGCCATAATTCTTTTTGCAGAGGTCCGCAGAAAATGCTCCCTATGTTTGTAGTTTTTCTTGGGAAAGATAAATGCGGTAGCTACCCGTTGCTTTCAACATTTCTATCGATCACCCAAATGCATGTATCATACCGGATGTTATATTTATTTACACTTACCTGACTATAATCTTGAATTGTAACCACAACGCAACGCAACACACAAAATAACTAATGTGTATTAATATTAATACTGATATTAATTAATCGTCAGTATGTTCAAATTTCACTAGCTTCCAATAATCGGCTCAGAAATCTAGAACAATTTGAATTTTTAGAATTTGCACTACAGACAACTGCTGTCACTGCTGCCAACATAACAGTTAGAAAATCACTAATAGTTGTATTTCTCAGTACAGAAATTCGAAACAAAGTTGGCAGAAGAAAATTCAACTTTCAAACTAGAAAATATAATCCACTAGCATATGTAGTAACGTGGGGGAAATGGTTAGATTTCACCCATAGGGTATTAAGTAAGGTGATGCGGACTATAAATTACTTCACATATTATGTCTATCGCATAATAGCTATCGAAAATCAATAAATATAAGCAGTAGTTATTCGTAACATGATAAAGAAACGTAATTGCTACGGGGCTCGTAAAACATATACACTAAATTTTCGTTATAACGAACGACAGTATCTATAACGAAATTTTCAGTATTGCGAAATTATTTTCTTTCCCGTGCCTTTTGAGCCCATATCATTTTAATGTTAAAATATTCCAATTCAACTAATTTAATTTTTACGAAAAAATCAATATAACGAAATAATAATTCCGCTTCCTTGTAAAAAAAATATATAATTTTTTTAACGAAAATTATTTTAAAAATACTGTACAATTACCTTAGCAATTAGGTCATATTTTATATTATAATAATATTGCGATGGCTTTGTGGCCACATCATTAAGTATCTGTCGAACTTACTGTGATGCAAATGTCTCTGAATTTTGTGTTAGTTTTTTCATGCAATTGTTTCCTTGTTATCCTCTTTTAGTTTCCTTCTACCAATCACAGCTCACTAATCTCACAATATGGCTTCCCAAACAAATGACATCTCTTTTTCTCCAAAGTTCTTCATAAAACAAACTTGAATTTTGTATTTTTCCTATGCCTTTCTTTAAATTTTATATTTTCAAATGCAATACAAGTTCAATCTTTTATTTTATTTAATGATATTTTCAGACCTACATGTCAAATATGCGGAATTTACTGTGTAAGTAGAGGTTAATGAACAACGATATAACGAAGTAATTTAAGAGGTACCTCTAGGTTTTCGTTATACTGGTATTTTACTGTATAATTATAAAGTATGTGTTAACTTCATGGACTCGTTTTTCCATTTATAAATTTAAAGTTTTCCTTTATCTTTTTTATTTTACTTTACTTTCGGATTCCCATGCCATCTTACATTTTCTCTGCTAATGGTACTTACTTCAAAAGAGGTATTTCATACGTAATCATTATGTTTCCAGGTAGACGAACTATCAACCTGCCTGTGTTACTGTGGAGTTGTGAAACATAGTAGTGCACCTCTTACGTAAAAGGTAATAATACTAATAATTATTTATTTTATTTAATTACTGATTTACTTCGTCTTGGAGCTGCAGCTTCTTTGTTTCGCTTGTGCGCACATCAATATCAAGATGTATATATATATATATATATATATATATATATATATATATATATATACATATGTACACATGTATATATATGTATATATGTATATATATATGTATATATATACACATATATATGTATACTAGCCGTACCCGTGCGCTCCGCTGCACTCGTTAGACATAAATATAAAGTAATTACATAATTAAAATAGGACATTTGATCCAGGGAACATTCGTGTTTGATAGAAGGATAAATCGTTTAATAAGTTACTTAATTTAAATAGCATCCAAATAATTAAAATGCGATCATTTTGGTCCAGAGACACTCATTTGGTGCAATGACAATTCCTTTAAAATGTTTCTTGATTTTTATTACATGCAACCATAGCTTAATGAAGATTTAGATTTAATGTGTATATTTTATTTTACTTGTTATAGGTTTCCATTGAATTATGGTAATAACTTAATTTTAACCCTTGTTTTCTACGTATTCAGTAAATGGCGCTTGGCCCACTATGGTTCTGAACCCTTCAAATAACTTAAATTACATTATATTATATTATATTATGTCAGAAGTTACTGTAATAACATTATAGCATTATGTCCATCTAGAGAAATTACACTTTCCAATGGTGAAATAATAATTAATTATACAAATCGGTTAATTTAGCTACTGTAGGCTATCTTTCATAGATTTTCGATTGTTGCTGTCCAAGGCCTCTTATAGACGAAGTCATTTGTTTTTTAATTCATTACACGGACTTAGATGGCAGTTATTTTAATTTTAAAACTAATTTATCTCATTAAATATCAGTCCTATCAAAATTTTTGAAGGAATAAAACTTATCGAGAATTATTTTTAAAGAATCTTTTGTTATGTAACATTTTTCACAAAAATCAATAATAAGCGAGATATTTCGATTTATTTCATTCAGGCCCCCTTATAACCCCCCTTTTAAATAAAGTATTTTGAATGCCATATAGCCTAAAATCTAAGTTACAACGAACTTAATTTATATTCCACTTTTCATATAAATCGGTTCAGCCATTATCGCGTGAAAAGGTAACAAACATACAGACAGACATACAAACAAAATTTCAAAAATGCGATTTTCGGTTTCAGGGTGGTTAATTATATATGTTGGGACCAATTATTTTTGGAAAAAAAATTACCAGAAAAATTTCGGCTACAGATTTATTATTAATATATATATATAGTATATATATATATATATATATATATATATACCTTCGTCTTGGAGCTGCAGCTTCTTTGTTTCGCTTGTGCGCACATCAATATCAAGATGTGTGTGTATATATATATGTGTATGTATGTATATATATACACATATACATACATACACATATACATATATACATACATACATACATATGTATATAATATGCTATACAACAGCCAGAAACCAATAACAGTTCAGCACAAGACAATTCATTACAAAAATATTAACAAAGATACTTACTTACTTAAATGGCTTTTAAGGAACCCGAAGGTTCATTGCCGCCCTCACATAAGCCCGCCAGCGGTCCCTATCCTGTGCAAGATTAATCCAGTCTCTATCATCATACCCCACCTTAAATCCATTTTAATATTATCCTCCCATCTACGTCTCGGCCTCCCTAAAAAAAACTAACACTCTATATGCATTTCTGATTCGCCCATACGTGCTACATGCCCTGCCCATCTCAAACGTCTGGATTTAATGTTCCTAATTATGTCAGGTGAAGAATACAATGCGTGCAGTTCTGTGTTGTGTAACTTTTCCATTCTCCTGTAATTCATCCCGCTAAATATTTTCCTTAGCACCTTATTCTCAAACACCCTGAACCTATGTTCCTCGCTCAGAGTGAGAGTCCAAGTTTCACAACCATACAGAAGAACCGGTAATATAACTGTTTTATAAATTCTAACTTTCAGATTTTTGGACAGCAGACTGGATGATAAGAGCTTCTCAACCGAATAATAACACGCATTTCCCATATTTATTCTGCGTTTAATTTCCTCCCGAGTGTCATTTATATTTGTTACTGTTGCTCCAAGATATTTGAATTTTTCCACCTCTTCGAAGGATAAATCTCCAATTTTTATATTTCCATTTCGTATATTCTGGTCACGAGACATAATCATATACTTTGTCTTTTCGATTTACTTCAAACCGATCGCTCAATAAAATTTCCGTGTTTTCCTAATCGTTTGTGTATTTTCTCCTAAATATTCACGTCATCTGCATTACAAGAAGCTTAACCCGTTCAATTCAAACCCTGCCTGTTATCCTGAACTTTCCTAATGGCATATTCTAGAGCGAAGTTAAAAAGTAAAGGTGATAGTGCATCTCCTGCTTTAGCCCGCAGTGAATTGGAAAAGCATCGGATAGAAACTGACCTATACGGACTCTGCTGTATGTTTCACTGAGACACATTTTAATTAATCGAACTAGTTTCTTGGGAATACCAAATTCAATAAGAATATCATATAATACTTCCCTCTTAACCGAGTCATAAGCCTTTTTGAAATCTATGAATAACTGATGTACTGTGCCCTTATACTCCCATTTTTTCTCCATTATCTGTCGAATACAAAAAATCTGATCAATAGTCGATCTATTACGCCGAAAACCGCACTGATGATCCCCAATAATTTCATCTACGTACGGAGTTAATCTTCTCAAAAGAATATTGGACAAAATTTTGTAGACGTCAACAAAAGTGATATTCCTCAAAGTTACCACAGTTGGTTTTGTCCCCTTTTTAAAAATAGGTACAATTATGGACAAAGATATTGTTCTGGTACAATTTCCTTTTCCCAAATAGCAAGTACAAGTTTATAAATTTCGCTATATAATGCACTCCCACCCTCTTGTATTAATTCTGCTGGAATTTGATCGATACCTGGAGACTTGTACTTTTTCAGATTTTCTATCGCAATTTCGACTTCCGCCGCCTTCAGACGCAAGCAGTGCACCTCTTCATGGACCTCGAAGGATTTGTTTCTAAGGGCTTGTGCTATTAGTTTTCGGATGTTATGATGGCGTGAATTTCTCAGGAGTTCTCCATGCTGACAGGATCCTAGGACGTGTGCTATGGTTTCAATCTCGTTGCAGTATCTGCAATGCAAACCGTCCAAGGATCTCCCATGAAGACTTCTCACTGGTGCTACGTTAGCATTCATCTTAATTGCGTCCCGCCATTCAGAGGAAGATAGACCCTCCTTAGAAAAAATCCATTTATTTCCGGGAGTATATTCATGAAATAAAATAACACCTTTTCCTTTATGTGGAAGCGCACACCATTTGTCGTACTCTTGTTTCCTAAGATTTTGTCGTAGTTTATGGACATTGATGTTACTTATATCCAGATCTTCAGGTGGAATTTTTAACTTCCTGGAACATACTTTCTTTTCTGCTGCTATGTTCCTTGTAGAAACAACAAGAGGATTCGAGGTTCTCAATAATGTGTTGCAAATATTGAGATGCTGTAAATATGCTTCCCATTGAGCTTTGAAAAGGCTGAGACATCGGAGTAGAAAAAGAATAAGTTATAGAACTAATTAGACCAAGCATTCTCAATGAATGGGTATAAATATATTGCACATGATCATGGAAATATCTATATATATATAATTTGAACTGGTAATGGAAATTACGGGAAAACGGCTGAACGGATTTTAATAAATGACCCCTCATTTTGAAGCTTGGAACCCAAAGCTTTTCGGAAAAATAGTAGTTTTCAGTGAAATGTCCATTTTCCTACATCATTTCCCTTTTTTCCAAAATCCATCTTTCTTCAGTTTTGAGAACTAATTAATTGCATTCACGGCCGTCTTGATGTTCGTTCCCTCAAGCGAAGCGAGCATCAAGTCGGCCGTGTTGCATTTCAGAATAGAACAAACCACACACTACAATAAACAATAGGCAATTACACGAAGGCCATGACCTACAGGATTGCTGACATAGAGTTCAGACGGCTCAGATTCTTTCCCATCATAATGCCAATATGTCGATCTTCATTTGTGTAATTTTTTGATAACGTATAAAAAATAATTTACAGGTCTGATTCTCTGATCTGTAGTTTTCCGAGTACAGCTGTGTATTGGATATTAAGAACTACAAAACTTAAGAATGCTTGATGACATTATTACCATTAAAAATGAAATATTATTATAGTTAATGCAACACATAATGCTATACTGATATATGAAAGTGAAACCATTTTGGGCTTTATGTAAGTAGACGCAGAGAAAGAATATTTTATATTAGATCTTCATTTCTATAATTTACTGAGTAACGGCTATAGATCTATATAAACTTATGTTACTGAAAACTATAAAACTTACGTAAGGTAACAATATTGTTATTAAAAATGAAATACTTTTACAATTATTAATCAAGTGGTGTGGGTCCTTTTCATATATGTAATGGCAGTGTGATGTAGATATTTATATGTATTATCATCTAACTTTCCTTGGTAGTAATTGAGTCATGCTTCCTATTTTAGCTGCGTCTTTAAACTACATCAAAATTAATTTCATATTCCTTTGGTTTAATTGATTAGATTTGTGATCGCTGCCAAGCATATTTTGTTGTAGGGAAAATAGCATGCCATTTCACTTCTTGCTACCGTGATGAGTAAGTTTATTTCCCGCAACCAGCAACAAATGAAACACCGAAACTGCTAACGATTTACGATGGACAATTTTATTTAGGGCGCATATAAGATTCTACAACTCTGACATATCATTCGCCTCATTTTCCACATCTCAGCAATAAATTCCTCGCAACAGCCTATATTACAGAAAATATACGAAATAACATTCATTGTTACACAAATTAATCCAGCAGTATTTGATAGATCAGTATTGTCTGGAAAAAGCGCAAAAAATTACAATTCATAAGAAAAGACCAAAAGTTATTACTTATTGATAAAATAAGAGGCCTACAAGATATTGTAGTCTCTTGATCACTTCAGCAAGATCTCTTAGTGGGAAAAAGTGATTCTGCCCGCTACATTTCAGGGTAGTTCACGAAACATGCAGCAGCTATACCAAGATGTTAAGTATTTTGTTCAAAGCATGACAAACCTTACATTTCCTTAACTTTCACATACAATCCAGAATGACCCGAAATAGCTACTGCATTACTCCCACATGAAAAACCCACTGATCATCCTGACATTGTTACTAGCGATTTCGCATTGAAACTCAAGAACTGAAGACGGATAGCTTCAAGGAAAAGTATTTGGCCAAAAGAAAAAAAAAAACTTTCAGAGGGAGTATGTTTCACTATTATGGAAGCAAATAACTATCAAAATGTCTGGTATTCTTCATTGAAAATAAATCTGAACAATTTTTATTTGAACTTTTTATGGACTTAGTTTGCAGCAATTGCTCCACAAGCCACTAGTAATTTAGAATCAAGACATCAATATTATTATTATTATTATTATTATTATTATTATTATTATTATTATTATTATTATTATTATTATTATATTACAAATAGGCTTGCATTAGTATTAAAGTTCCCAATATCCGTTTTAAACGACGTAGCTATTGTTAAGTACAAAAGTAATTGACAAGATGGTCAGTTAGTTACAAATGGAAATATCACCGCTAGATGGCAATATTATTCAGATGTCAAGGTGATCGATGTACACAAAACAAGGTAGCAGCAGTTGTAAGATGTCACCAACTTTACACGAGTGTACTCGCACCGTTGACAAGCAGCTCTCCGTTTGCGATTTTTCTTGATAAAAGATCTGGCAGTAAAGGATATTCATAAAGAAATGCTGCCCGTGTATAGTAATCAAAGCTTGTCACGTCAAGCAGAAGTTCTCTGAATGGTGGACAGTATCAAATACCGAGTCGGTCGGCCAGTGGAGATTGTCACAGAGACAAATGTGCAACAAGTTGGCGACTTAGTCAGAGTAGACATGATTAGGGGGACGAATGCTAGCCCGGAGTCACAGGTGATGGGTCTTGGTTGCATCATTATCAGCCCGAGGCATAGCCTGCGACAATGCCCGGATTATGTCGCCAGTGCTGCACTTGAGCAGAGTTACCGTTATCTTGGAGCTACTGCTTCTTCGTTTCGCTTGTGCGCACATCAATAACACTTCTCTCTAGCTATGATAGTTTCAGGCACTACTTCAAATTGTAACTTACTGACTCAGTCACAGGCGTAGCTCAGTCGGCTGAGGCGCTTGCCTGCTGATGCGGAATTACGCTCGGGCGTGGGTTCGATTCCTGCTTGGGCTGATTACGTGGTTGGGTTTATCCGATTTTTTCCCAACTTTGGGGTGAATGACAAGTAATTTACAGCGAATCCTCGACCTTATCTTGCCAAATAGCATCTCGCTATCATCAATCCCATCGACGCTAAATAAATGAGTAGTTGATACAGCGTCGTTAATAACCAACTAAAATAAAAAAAAAATACTGATTCTCCCTCGTACATACTCAAGTTACTAGCTTGATATTTTATTTTATGTGTGACTTTTATATGGGCTCCTGTGACATCATTATTTCAAATTTAATTTGCTTAAAACATTCTTAAAAATTCAAATACAGAATGTTAAGAAAAAAATATCCAATATTTTAGGAGGTGCTAGTATGCATCAAAACAAGAAAATAATGTCTAATAAACATGGGTTCTACAACACATACTTTTTGAGATCTGAACACTTGTTCATAGGAGGTGCTCAATGTGACATCCATTCATGGCAATGCATTCCTCTGCCCTTCGGCGTAAGGAATCACGCACTCTTTGAAATTGACCTGGTCGTTCTTAACCAAAAGTCTAAGGTCGACATTTCTTAAGCGTGTTAAACTAGCCCCAGCTATCGACTGGTTAGGGGTTGGTTTATGAATTTAGTTCGTTGATCATCCACCGGAAGCCCGCGCTAAGAATGTCTATGAATATGGCCTTAGGGGTTTAGATTTGAGGAACGAGCAGGCCAATGTGTGGGGCCTCCCCGATCAATCCAGCGGTCCTGAAATGTCAGCGTCAGGTGTTCACGCTCATTGCCCAAAAAATGTGCTGGTGTGCCATCATGCATGAACCACATCTGTAGTCTTTGCTGACATGGCACATGCTCCAGCAAGGTAGGCAATACACTAATTAGAAAATCCTGATAACGAGCCCCAGTTAATCTCTGTGGTAGCACTATGGCCCTTAATCTATCGCCAAGAACACCTGACCATAAGTTGATTGAGAATTGGTGCTGATGCCTTATTTCTTCAACTGCATGAGAATTTTCATCAGCCACACATGCTGATTACCAAAATTCACAACACCATCTCCTGAACCCCGCTCATATCCGCAACCAAACTTTTGTTTTCAGTATTCCTTGCGATGTAACATTATTCCATGCTAGGGGTGTCAACTACGGTATGATTATCTGGTAGTCTGCTGTATTGTAGGGCAGAAAATGTATTGCCATGAATGGACATCACATTGAGCACCTCCTATGAACAAGTATTCAGATCTCAGAAAATATGTATTGTAGGACCCATGTTTATTAGACATTTTTTTCTTGTTTTGATGCATACTGTAACCTTAAAAAATATTGGATACTTTTTCTTTAACACTCTATATACATACAAGGTAGAAATGAAATAACCTTGCAAATTGAATGGAACGATAAGATACACTGAAATGAATAGAAACCTATATTACGTTTTGTGATTAAATGCACGGTTAATTACAAAATTAAATTTGACGTTTGAACAGTCCGGCAACATCGTCGCTAACACACTCTACTTGTGATATAGATGTAAGAGGTCAACGAACTCGGTGTGTCTCTATAGGTGAGCTGTTGTCTGCCAAGACGTTGCCACTTGCTCGCATCGTGCAATGGCTTGAATTTAGAGGTTTTTAGAATTAAATTTGTAGGAAAACCGTGCACGCTATTGAAATACGCCAGAGGGATAAATTATTCTTTATTAGATATCCTATCGATATGTACAAAACTATGAACTTTCCACCAATATGATGATATAGTTTTTTGTTACATACAACATGAGCAATTCGCTCTGGAAATCTGCAAGGCTATTTCACTTCCACAGTGTATGTGCCGAATGTGTACCACCAACACGTACATTCTATAAAAAGATTATACCTGCAGGAAACAAAATGCTTAGATATTTCGAGAAATATGCGTACAAAATGATTTCGTATATAACATTTTTCTTAACGTTAAGGGAAATAGATGAAGGCGAAAGATTTGTGTATTCAGTTGATCAATCTATGGCATCATATTGATTGATTCATTCAAATACGACCGGCATGCTACAATTTGTCTATGGTATTGGAATAGATTAATAATGCCAGATTTCTTTCTTTTTGCAGTTGTCTACTATATGGGGTATTTAGACTGAAGAACTATCCCGTCATGAAGATTTGTATGTCACTGACCTGGACTTGGAAATTGTCTGAAGATGGACAGAAAGAATCTATGGTAAGGTAATATGTAATTTTTACACTGCTGTTTTCCGTACAATATCGAGCAGTCCACACCTGTGGAGTAACGGTTAGCGCGTCTAGCTGCGAAACCAGGTGGCCCGGGTTCGATTTCCGGTCGGGGCAAGTTACCTGGTTGAGGTTTTTTCCGGGGTTTTCCCTCAACCCAATATGAACAAATGCTGGGTAACTTTCGGTGTTGGACCCCGGACTCATTTCACCGGCATTATCACCTTCATCTCATTCAGACGCTAAATAACCTAAGATGTTGATAAAGCGTCGTAAAATAACCTACTAAAATAAAAATATCGAGCAACGTTAAGGTGTAGGTAATAATATTCCGTTTAAATATTTTTGTTAAAGAAATTGAAGGTACATTTATTTCCAATTCGGTTGTTTTGCGTGTTAGCCATACATGTAAGCGTTTAATATTTCAAGCATTAACTTATCAAATAGGCTACATAAGGTAGTTCAAAATTTCATAACAATTACCTACAAAATACTTACTTACTTATGGCTTTTAGAGAACCCGGAGGTTCATTGCCGCCCTCACATAAGCCCGCCATCGGTCCCTATCCTGAGCAAGATTAATCCAGCCCCTAGCATCATATCCGACTTCCCTAAAATCCATTTTAATATTATTCTCCCATCTATGTCTCGGTTTCCCCAGAGGTCTTTTTCCTTCAGGTCTTCCAACTAACACTCTATACGCATTTCTGGATTCGTACATACGTGCTACATGCCCTGCCCATCACAAACGCCTGGATTTAATGTTCCTAATTATGTCAGGTTAAGAATAAAGAATACAATGCGTGCAGTTCTGCATTGTATAACTTTCTCCATCCTACTGTAAATTCATCCCTCTTAGCCCTAAATATAGTTATTCCTAAGTACCTTATTCTCGAACACCCTTAACCTTTGTTCCTCTTTCAATGTGAGAGTCCAAGTTTCATAACCATACAGAACAACTGGTAATATAACTGTTTTATAAATTCTAAATCTCAGTTTTTTGACAGCAGACTGGATGTCAAAAGCTTCTCAACCGAATAATAGCAGGATTAGCTACAATAATGGTATTTAAAGAATTGTCTTCCTTCCGTCATTCTCTACAGAAATTCCCGGTCGGGACAAGTTACCTGGCTGAGATATTTTCCGGGGTTTTCCCCTCAACCCAATATGAGTGCTGGACCCCGGACTCAGTTCATCGGCATTATCACCTTCATCTCATTCAGACGCTAAATAACCTAAAATGTTGATAATGCGTCGTAAAATAACCTACTAAAAATTCTCTACAGAACTAACGAATCTCATGTGATATTGTTGTTTAGCCAACTGTCCAACGACAGTTTTCAACCTCATAAGTGACACCAATAAGGCATCACTCATGGGGCAACTAAACCAGGAGATAATGGGGCAGGGGGCCAGTTCCTTTCCTCCACATGTCACATGGACAACATTTATTACTCAAATGACCACAGTTTGTGGTACCCTACTATAAGAAGAACGTGCAAAAGTAATACAAGAAATAAATACAAATTAAATACGAGTATACTAAACATAGCCATGTTCTCCTCTACATCCAAGGGATGCCGATTTTTCAACGCAAAAATTCGTGACTCAGGTCCTCTGGGAGGGCCTAAGCCGTTGTCCCGTGTCTGAGTTTTCCGGCACCTTAAAGACTTCCAAGCCTAAATTAGAGCTTATGGACCAATTTTTCCTCTCTCGCGTTCTATCAATATCTTAGTTGTATACTAGATGGCGTTTGATACGATTAGCTTAGCTCTTGTTCTACTGCCCCTGGCGGCAAATAAATGTACTAACTAAATTCCTTATAGATATTGAACCTTCCATCAGGGGGTACTTATTTCCGACATCGGAACTATGCATTAAATACATACATACAAACATAATATCCGGCTTATTTCTATGTGACAGTCATAAAAATTATAACAGACGAATACAGAGGAAGAAGAGCTGCATAGGAGTAAACACGTAGCCTAGTCCTACTAAAGCTACAAAATTACTGTAAAGAATATGCAGATCGCATTGATAAAGCCATACTGACGAACACAGTGATAAGATATATAAAAGAGAAAGAGCAAACCTGACAGACAGAATTAGATTTGAAGGATAAGAAAAGAGATTAAACTAGAAGGAAGAGGAGTAGGTGAGTGAAGAAAAGGAATAAATGTTCTGTGAGATTGTGCTGAATGGAGGATATGAAGAGAAAAAAGATAGGGGGTGAGGAGGGAAAATAGTAAAGGAGAGAAGAGAGAAAAGAGAGTAGCAGAAAAGAAAGATCAGAAGAGGGAAGAAGAGGAGAGGGCAGAGAAAAAGAGGGAATAGGAGAGAGAAAAGGAGAGAAGAAGAGAAAGCAGCAAAGGGGAGACAGAAAAGGAGCGAAAAAGGGAGAGAGAAGAAAAGAGAGGGGAGGGGAGAGGAGAAGGGAAGAGAAGAGACGGGGAGAAAAGAGAAGAGAAGAGACGGGGAGAAAAGAAAATAGGAGAGACGGGGTGAAAATAGAGGAGAGAAGGAGAGAAAAGAGAGGAGAGACGGGGAGAAAAGAGAGGAGAGGAGAGACGGGGAGAAAATAGAGGAGAGAAGGGGAGAAAAGAGAGGAGAGGAGTGACGGGGAGAAAAGGAGGAGAGAGAAAAGAGAGAGACGGGGAGAAAATAGAGAGAGAGAGAAAAGAGAGGAGAGGAGGGAGAGAGAAGAGAAGAAAAGAGAGGAGAGGAGAGACGGACTTGGAGAAAAGAAAATAGAGGAGGGGTGAAAATGGGAGAGAAGGAGAAAAAGAGAGGAGAGGAGAGACGGGGAGAAAGAGAGGAGAGGAGAGACGGGGAGAAAAGAGAGGAGAGGAGAGACTGAGAAAAGAGAGTAGAGACGGGGAGAAAAGAGAGGAGAGGAGAGGAGAGGAGAGAGAGGAGAAAGGAGAGGAGAGGAGATACGGGGAGAAAAGAGAGGAGAGGAGAGAGACTTGGAGAAAAGAAAATAGAGAGAGACGGGGTGAAAATAGAGAAGAGAAGGAGAGAAAAGAGAGAGACGGGGAGAAAAGAGAGGAGAGGAGAGACGGGGAGAAAAGAGAGGAGAGGAGAGACGGGGAGAAAAGAGAGGAGAGGAGAGACGGGGAGAAAAGAGTGGAGAGGAGTGACGGGGAGAAAAGAGAGGAGAGGAGAGACGGGGAGAAAAGAGAGGAGAGGAGAGACTGGGAGAAAAGAAAAGAGAGACGGGGAGAAAAGAGAGAAGAGGAGAGACGGGGAGAAAAGAGAGGAGAGGAGAGACGGGAAAAGAGAGAGAGGAGAGAGAGAAGAAAAGAGAGGAGAGGAGAGACGGGGAGAAAGGAGAGGAGAAGAGACGAGACTTGGAGAAAAGAAAATAGGAGAGACGGTGAGAAAATAGAGGAGAGAAGAGAGAGACGGAGGGAGAAAAGAAAATAGAGAGACGGGGAGAAAATAGGGAGAGAAGGAAGAAAAGAGAGGAGGGGGAAAAAGAGAGGAGAGAAGACGGGGAGAAAAGAGAGAGGAGAGGGGAAAAAGAAAAGGAGAGACTGGGAGAAAGGAGAAGAGGAGAGGGCACAGAAGGAACGGGGAGAAAAGAGAGGAGAGGAGAGATGGGGAGAAAAGAGGCGAGAGTAGAAAAAATGAGGAGAAAGGGGAGAGAAGAGAAGGGAAGAAAGAGAAGGAAGGTGGGAGGAAAGAAAGAGTAAAAAACGAGAGGGGAAAAGAAAAAACTGGGATGGGAAGAAGAGGAGAGAGCACAGAAGAAAGGGGAGGAAAGAGAAAAGAGGGAGTAGGAGAGAAGAAGATAAAGAATGAAAGAAAAGGGAGAGGAAAGGGGAAAAGATAAAGAATGGAGATGGGAGGGGAAAAAAGAGTAAAATGGATGGGAGGGTGAGAGATGAGGAAAAAAGAAACAGGAGAGGGAAGAGAGAGAAAAGGGAAGATAGAGAAAAAGGAAGAAGGGGAGAGGAAAGAAAGAAAAAGAGGAGAGTGAAAAGGAAGAGAGAAAAGAGAAAATTAGAGGAGAACGGAATGGAGAAAATATGAGGGGAGTAGAATCTTAGTCGATAAAGAGGACGTTTTAACTGTAAACTACTAGGCCTATGTACATAAAGAGAGAAAGGCATGGTTATTCCCGAGGTACATGTTTGTAGCCCGAGGGATTTATCCTGAGGGCTACAAATGTACCGGGGAAAATTGTGTTTCGATCCCGTGGCGTACCCTATATGCTATTTTTCCAAGATCGAGAGTAAATTGTCGTATTTTATTTCTGAAATTTTTATTATTGAAGTCCACTGGAGCTATTTTATTGAGCGCATATGCACAGACGCAAAGAAATAATGCCATAGCAACAACGATTGATATGTTTCATTGTTAACGTTATTTTCTCTCTCGATTTTTCTAGCCTAGAAACAAACCGACATTTACTCTCGGTCATGGAAAAATGTTATTTTGGTGTGTATTTTGAATCACCAGTTAGTTTCCAAGGTTCGACCGAATCGTCCACACCTGTAGAGTAACGGTCAGTGCGTCTGGCAGCGAAACCAGGTGGCCCGGGTTCGAATCCCTGTCGGGGCAAGTTACCTGGTTGAGGTTTTTTCCTGGGTTAACCCTCAACCTAATATAAGCAAATTCTGGGTAACTTTCGGTGGTGAATCCCGGACTCATTTCACCGGCATTATCACCATCATTTCATTCAGACGCTAAATAACCTGAGATGTTGATACAGCGTCGTAAAATAACCGAATAGAATACGTACTTACTTGCAAATGGCTTTTAAGGAACCCGAAGGTTCATTGCCGCCCTCACATAAGCCCGCCATCGGTCCCTATCCTGTGCAAGATTAATCCAGTCTCTATCATCATACCCCACCTCTCTCAAATCCATTTTAATATTATCCTCCCATCTACGTCTCGGCCTCCCTAAAGGTCTTTTTCCCTCCGGTCTCCCAACTAACAGTTTATATGCATTTCTGTATTCGCCCATACGTGCTACATGCCCTGCCCATCTCAAACGTCTGGATTTTAAGTTCCTAATTATGTTAGGTGAAGAATACAATGCGTGCAGTTCTGTGTTGTGTAACTTTCTCCATTCTCCTGTAACTTCATCCCGCTTAGCCCCAAATATTTTCCTAAGCACCTTATTCTCAAACACCCTTAACCTATGTTCCTCTCTCAGAGTGAGAGTCCAAGTTTCACAACCATACAGAACAACCGGTAATATAACTGTTTTATAAATTCTAACTTTCAGATTTTTGACAGCAGACTGGATGATAAGAGCTTCTCAACCGAATAATAACACGCATTTCCCCCGATATTTATTCTGTTGCTCCAAGTTTAATTTCCTCCCGCCCTCAGTGTCATTTATATTTGTTACTGTTGCTCCAAGATA
The DNA here is from genome assembly GCA_025594305.2 of Periplaneta americana. Classification (NCBI taxonomy): domain Eukaryota; kingdom Metazoa; phylum Arthropoda; class Insecta; order Blattodea; family Blattidae; genus Periplaneta; species Periplaneta americana. The sequence goes on from JAJSOF020000011.1 coordinate 27,349,210, forward strand.
TTTGAATTTTTCCACCTCTTCGAAGGATAAATCTCCAATTTTTATATAACCATTTCGTACAATATTCCCGTCACGAGACATAATCATATACTTTGTCTATTCGGGATTTACTTCCATACCGATCGCTTTACTTGCTTCAAGTAAAATTTCCGTGTTTTCCCTAATCGTTTGTGTATTTTCTCCTAACATATTCACGTCATCCGCATAGACAAGAAGCTGATGTAACCCGTTCAATTCCAAACCCTGCCTGTTATCCTGAACTTTCCTAATGGCATATTTTAGAGCGAAGTTAAAAAGTAAAGGTGATAGTGCATCTCCCTGCTTTAGCCCGCAGTGAATTGGAAAAGCATCAGATAGAAAATGACCTATACGGACTCTGTTCTATAAATAAAAAAATTCGATTGAATATACATCCTGTTGCGTGTCTTAAATATCTCATTACTGGAGTCCCGATGATCTATTTTCTGTGTGTTTTAACACTCGTGTAAATGCGTAAGATGCAATCGCATCATCTAGTTAACACTTGTACTGCAACAAAGTGACAGTTCTTCGTACTCAGAATGCATCCACATGTCAAACAAATTACGCACGCCTAAGTGACGGGACGGGAGTGCATGGCAGCTCATCTGCATCCATTAGGATCGACTCATCTCCAGCATGCATGCGGAGTCTGTGATGAATATGGAGTACCTTACGAAATGAGACAAGTTTAAACACAAGACACCAATTTGCCAACGTTATGTTGGCACGCCAGGAAGCAAATGGTGTTATTACTAAGCTTCCACGTTAAGATATACAGGGACATCATTTTATTTTTACTAACATTTCTGATATTAACCTGGCTATACCTCTGAATCAACGGTTGCTATCCCCTTCCACGACTGGAGTTCGGTGGCGTAATATACAAATAAATCACTTTACTAGGTATAGGAGGGAAGAAAAGTAATTAATTGATGAACTAGTGGACTTACTCGTGTTAAATATGTAATATTTGTCCGGCTTACAGCTGTTTCAGTGCTTCACGCACCATCATCAGAGCCTACTAGATCGCGGCTTCATCTCGAACTTCTCTGCCTGTTGGGGGTGTGTTTTATTGTTGGAAGGTGTTGAAGTGTGGAGTCGAATAGTGTGTGTGTACTGTGAGGCAGAGAAGTTCGAGATGACGCCGCGATCTAGTAGGCTCTGATGATGGTGCGTGAAGCACCGAAACAGCTGTAAGCCGGACAAATATTACATATTTAACACGAGTAAGTCCACTAGTTCATCAGTTAATTATATTCAAGTGTTAAAAGTGGTGTACGCAAGATTCAAAATGGAAGAAAAGTAGTTCATCCATTTACGTAAACTAGGAAATATCACGCTTTTGAGTTTGATAATTTTCATTAGGTTTTTGTTTAATCAAAATACGGTACAGTATTAACAATGAATGTTTTTGCTCACGAACTGAGCTGTCCATGCGGACGTATTCATTATGCAGTGTATATTATACTCTCTACAGCATATTTCCGTACATTATAGAGAATGAAGTTAAATTGAAAAATAATCATAATATGGATATTTAAACACATTTTTCAAAATTGGTGGCCGTTCATTTCGATACCGGCTTCAGTTCTAATGTGTGTAATTCCAATTACCAGTTTCGTCTTTCGTACTAGTAACTCATGTTGAAATAATTCTGTACCTACTCTGTAAAAGAGTACCTTACGTACTGTAAATTCAATCTTCACTTCTGCTCGATCCGAAAAGATAAAATTACTCAGACATGCTATCTACTGTCCGTCCAAGTGATTATGTCGCAGGATCGTAGAAAGGAGGGAAATCACGTGACAGTTAATTACTTAACGAGGCCCATTTATTTAAGTTATTTTAAACAGTTGTATGGGTATAATGTTACGTAGATGTTCAATTCCTAACAGAAATTAATGTTCTCAGAAAAGAACTAAGACAGCCCAGCCACTAGCCTTTACAGAGAGGCGAATAGAAGCTGGTGGGGAAAACCGGAATGCGACGTAGGCAAATGGACGATAGTACCTGTGCGAAAATGATGCAATATTGAAAGCTCTTTCGTCATTGGAAAACGCTAACATATTTTTGGAACGTACTGTGACGGTAAGGCTACTATTACTGTATATGCTGTCTTGGATCTGTGTGGAGGACGGTTGAACTTCATTAGTAGAAGGGGTGGGAGTGAAGTACATTCAAAAACTCAGGTACAATAAAAATTGAAGTAAAAATAAAATGATATCCCTGTACAACTACAACTGACCCTATTAAAATTCTTTTGTTTATTTATATTAATGTTTTTTTTTTTTTCAAATTTCAAATTCAGATTTATTCACAATTTACATTTGAAATGGTACATATGAATAGATACCAGAAATAGGCATATGCTCGTGCTCGGTTACAGTCCAGTAGTCTACAAAAATTTTACAGATATCAACAATAATGTTAATGTAGAAATAATAATAATAATAGTAATAATAATAATAATAATAATAATAATAATAATAATAATAATAATAATAGAATAACCGTGACGGAGATAATACATAGATAGTAATACAAATTAATTAATTATTAATAATAAAACAAAAATATTAACAATAATAAAATAAATACTAAGACTGATAAAGTAAAATAATAAAACCACTTAGCGAGAGTTAACACAACTTAAATAAGCATATAATAACCAAAAAAAAAAAGAATAACGAACTCGAAAATCAACAGAAAAGTTCGTTGCATCGCAGACGACAGCAACCGCCGTATTGATATTGTGTTATGCATTATTGGTGGTAGGGGGGAGCCGAAGGTCTACATCCTGACGTTCTCTTCGAACCTTTTTATACAATCATGGGAAGTTAATGCTGAAAACCAAATGTCTACGAGTCAAACTGTTCACTATTACCAGGATAAATACAAATACTGAAATATATTAATTAAGTTAATCAAATTTCAGTTATAGATCTCCCCTTTTGTGCAAGAGGTGTCATATCAAATTATTTTATGAATGGCGGGGAAAATATAAATTTCAAGAACTCTCTGGTGACAGAGATAGTGACAAGTACAATCAAGTGTATCTGTGGCGATGCTAAGAAATCATTTATCGGAGATATACACTGTTATTAATTAAGAAAATGATCTATCTATATTTATTACAATGTTTTATCTTATAGGTTACATGCATCGGATAAATACAATAAATATTAGTAATATATAATGCTAGTAACACTTAAAATAATAATAAAATTTAACAAATATCATACAAACATTTTCACCTAATTTTTAAACTTAAGAATGTGTAAATTGCTTAGGTCTGGATTATTTTTTCAATACTGAATTGTATAGTCTTGATCCATAATTCCTGCTGAGTCTTAATCCAGCTATAGTGTGGCATTTAGGTTCTGCCAAAAGAGTTGGGACATTCCTTCCGGTGTTATGTATATGATTTTCAGTTACAAAATTCATTCGATGCTAGTGAAGAGTGATTAGCAAATAACATAAGATTGGGACAAGAGTTACAGTCTAATAATTGAGTCTTGTATGCCGTCTCAGACTCATGCGTATAGTTATGGGTAGGGACTGGATTTTTATGTAATATCAAGGTGTAAAATATGTACACATTTATGTAAGAAAAATAAGCTGAATATGTACCAAAATATGTAAAATCATAAAAATATTTAGTATCAGTATCTGCCTGGTATGGCATAGGTAAGACTTTCTACTTGTTATTTCATAGAGCACCCGACTTTTTACCGCACACGTGACACATTACTATTTTTCCGTCTGTAGTGAAAGCTTTGTCCATCGCAATTCATGATTTTATTTTTGTCGTTGGGGTTGAAGATACAGAGGCCATTTTAGTTAATTAAAAACAGTAGATAAACTCACTTACACTTTATACTGTAGTACTAAAACTATAGAACTAAGTGAAATGAATGACACAACAATACTGCAAGCACTGTTTCGCTTTACTGGATTAGGAGAAAATAAGTGGAGATATGGAACACATGCATTTTAGCTGCTCCCTGTAAGAAACAAAGTACCTTTTAAAACCTCAAACTGTAGGCATTTACAAATTGTTGTTTGAAAAGTGACATTCCTGTCTCATTCAGAAGGGTAGGTTTATTCCAGCAGAGGACCATATTTTCTAATTGCTCAGAAAATGCCATTTCTTTATAGGTCTACTAAATTTTAAGTAAAGAGGTCAAGAAATAACCTGAAAAGCTATTTATATTAATCTTTCAACATCTTTACAGTTTGTTGATTTACTCCAGCTTCTTCTCAAAAGTCGGCTTCTTTATTACTGCTCATGTCAGACTTGTCACGGGTTTTCCATGGAAAGATTAGAAAGAGGGTGGGTAAGGTTGCAAACTGCATGGGAACGGCTTGGGTAGGTAAAAAGGCTTTTTAAATCTGTATATTTCAAATTGCAAACTTCCCCAGCAGAAGTTTCTTTTTTCCCTTTTAGAGAAGTAAAAATGAATAAAACCCTCTAAATATTAGCTTTATGTAATACCAAGCCATAATATGTAATGTGGAGTAAATATGTAAAAATATGTAGTATCAAATTTTAATATATTAATGGCAATTACAAGATTCGAAAATATTTGTTATTTATATACGGTTAGGTTGAAAGGAATATAATATGTAATTACATAAAAATCCAGTCCCTAGTTATGGGCATGTCCTATCCTTCCACGTCATAGCAGCATCGTTACACTGGTAAGCGAGTAGGACGGCAACCGAACCTTGATGGAACCAACCAGTGATGTAAGATGGAGGGATCCACCGGCGTGGCTCAGTCGGTTAAGGCGCTGGCCCGCCGGTCTGAAGTTGCGCTCGGGCGCTGGTTCGATTACGTGGTTGGGTTTTTTCTGAGGTTTTCCGCAACCATAAGGTGAATACCAGGTAATCTATGGCTAATCCTCGGCCTCATCTCGCCAAATACCATCTCGCTATCACCAATCTCATCGACGCTAAATAGCCTCGTAGTTGATACAGCGTCGTTAAATAACCAACATAAAAAAGATGGAGGGAAATATCCCACATTCTGGGTAAAAATTCATGCTATGAGGGAAAAAGGGACAATCACCATCAAAAAGAGAATGTTTGACATTTTTGGTAGCTTTTTAAGTTTCATTTAGAAATACAGAGTGATCCAGACCACCCGTAACAATAATTTATTTCGGAAACTAGTGCATTAAAATTTTCGAGAAAAAAATATTTATTGCTAAACCAAATGTGAACTTTCACTTGAGCTTAATTTCATCAATCAGCTCTAACAGGAAGTAGGGTCAGTGGCCTATCACTTTAAAATTTCAAATGGGAGTATGGATCAAATAGGTACCATTTGATAGAGCTCTTCAAAACAAAAAACTTTCTTAGGAAACGTTTTTATTAATTCCTATTCTTTCAATGAGAAAACGTACGAAAAGGCAATAGGTGATTCTGACCACACGTAAGTCATTTATTTCGGAATCTATCGCATTAAAATTTTCGAGACAAAAATATTTATTACTAAACCACATGTGAACTTTCACTTGAGCTTGATTTCATTAATCAGCTCTAACAGGAAGTAGAGTCAGTGGCGTATCACTTTAAAATTTCAAATGGGAGTACGGGTCAAATAAGGTACCATTTGATAGAGCTCTTCAAAACAAACAACTTTCATAGGAAACTTTTTTACTAATTCCTACTCTTTCAATGAAAAAACGTACAAAAAGATAATGCATTAGTTTCCGAAATAAATTACTGTTACGGGTGATCTGAATTACTCTGTATATTTGTTAATTTTTTTAACATTTTCTAACTAATTTAGAGAATTAATACGAATATAATTGGGGTGTACTATAAGCAGTAACATGAGCTGATGCCAAGAAGTCAAAAGGAGAATAGTAGCCTAATGGCAAAGGAAGCTTTTAATCTCTACCTTAGTCCTTGTTCCGCCGAAAATGCTCCTTTTTCTATTAAAAGCTTCCTTTAACATTGCTCTCCTCCTCTTGACTTCTTGGCAGCAGCTCATGTTAGCGCTTACAGTACACTCCAAGCATTTGAATCTGTCCACCTACTCCACTGCCTCATTTCGAATTCTCACGTTTTCCTTCTTTATCTATCTTCCGATAACCATGGTCTTCGCCTTGTTTGCATTTATCTTAATCCCATACTGCTCGCAACTGTCTTTTAGCCCCAGTAGCATATGCCTTAATATCGTTGGCAAATCTCATGCACTTTATTCGTCTTCCTCCAACTATCACACCTCCCATGTTTATACGGTCTTACTAATAAACCGTGTATAGTTTTTATACGAGACTTATGCAGCGTTGAGGCAGAAAACGTTACTAATAAACCATGCATAAGCGATGGATGTATAAACAATCTGTAACAATACAATGGGAATTGCTTTGCAGTAGTTATCAGTGGCGAAGCCAGTTTTTAAAGAGTGGGTAGGCAGAAAGTCTTACCTTAAATTGTCTGTACAATAGTTCCAAACGGCGAGTTTTCTTGGTGGCAAAATTGTCAATGACACGATCCTTGAACATCTGGTCACTCATCAGTTCTTTCACTAGCTTTTTCTCAATGGCAATGGTACTGAGACAGCTGAGTCTTTCATTGATCAAAATTACGCAAGTATGTTTTTATTCTTTTCAAAGTACTCATACTCCTTTCAGAAGACTGTGGTCACAGGAAACATTAAAAACAAACGAACTAATTTGAACACTTCCACATATACACTTTCCAGGCCATTTAGGACAATATAATCTAAAAGTCTTTGAAGGGAAAATAATACAAAAATGATCTTCACTCACTCATTATTTCGGGCACATTCTAGTAAACTCACACTTAATTCTAACAACAAAAATGGTCTTGAGTAACTTCTGCGCCGACTAAATCAAAAGGAGCATTTCCCACTAAAGCAGCGTTGCCAACAGTGTTTGTGATATAAAGTCCTTAAACAGCAGTAAAAATTCACTATAAATATGCTATCAATGGAGAAAATTTGTACTCCTGTCGCTAAGAGGGCTTTAAAAACTCGCTAAATTAACAAAAAAAAATACAATACAAAACTTTCATCTATGTTGCCGCTGAAAATTAGTTAAAAATAGCTAGATCTAGCTACCATAAATTGGCAACACTATAACTGCAAGCGAGAAAAAGTCTGAATATTCTTTGTTGGTCACTGTGGTTGGTCGTGAGACATGCCTCCTTGCGACGTGGAGGGGGTTGCTAGTAATTCAAACAACCTCACGCCTTTTTCCGTCACCTCCAATCCCTGCCGTAAAGCCAAAGCCTGTTGAAGTGGCAGAAGAGGCAAGCGAGAAATTGTCTCACTCGCAGATGCCCATCACCCTGGCCGAGCACAACAGATTTTGTAGTTGACATGTGCCGATGAGCGAAGAATCCTGTATAAACTGCTGATTTTCTCAATCACAACAATTATTACGGTCGAGAAATTTATGTTAGTAGGCTTGTTTGTAATTCTTTATCTTGAGGTTTTTTCTGGGTAGGCATTGCCTCAATTGCCTCCACGTAGCTTCGCCACTGGTAGTTATATATACGAAACCCCTTGTTTAAGCGTTGTATATAGAGAAAAATGGCCGCCCCTCTAACAGCTGTTCGTATCGACTGTCATTTTATGATGATGCATGCCTTGTAACCACAGAAGAACACACCAAAGAGCACAGAATAAGTAGAATATTATTGCTGTAGCTTGTACTCTTTGACCAAAATATATATAGTGTGGTAATCGATCAGAGCCAGTTGTACTATCAATACTTAACACGGGACACTAGAGCGCTCTACTGGATGCAATAGAGAATCTCAGATATTCTCTTAGCTACCTTTCGTAATGAAGTAATGACGAAACTATGACGTAGCTGTGTAACAGTTATACTGTTATACACAACGTATGTAGTGATTATTAGTAAGGAATTTACATATGACTTATAAACGAGCTACTCATTGTATAAGTATAAGACAGTTAAACGTCTGTATATAGAGTTTTTACTAGTAAGACCGATGTCTATTAGCCAGTGACCCAGCCAATTCCTCCTGCTGTTTCTTCTCCTTGTATTCCCATTTTTTTTTTTGTATCTCCCTTTTCTCATTTCATTTCCCTTGTTCTCTCTTTATTCTCCTTATATTCCTATTTTCTTCTGGTATTCACATTACTCTCCTTATATTCCCCTTGTTCTCTTTGTATTTCTATAGTTCTTCTTGCATTTCCCCTTTTTTCTTGTATTCCCCATGTCCTTATATTCCGTTGTTGTCCTTGCATCCTCCTTGTTTTTCTTTTATTCCCCTTGTTGTCCTTGTAATCCACTTATTCTTGCATTCCCCTTGTTCTCCTTGTATTCCTCTTGTTATTCTTGTATTCCCTGCTTATTATTGTACTCCTTTATTCTTCTTGTATTCCCCTTGTTCTCTTTATCTTGCCCTTGTTCTCATTATCTTTCCCTTCTTCTTGTATTCCTATTGTTTTCCTTCTATTCCTCTTCCCTCATTGTATTTCCCTTATTCTTCTCGTTATCCATGTGTCGTAATTGTACTGTCGGTGACTCAGGAGAAGACGAGAGCGGACTGAGGAGGAAGGGATGTGAACAGATAACGTACGACAACACGCGCAATATTTGTACTGCAGTAAGCGGAAACATTAGGTCTCCTTCTGTTCAACTTAGCTTTAATTTCCATACGCATTGTTACTCATGTTTCCTGCACGAGTAATAACCTGGCTACTGGGATGCTTATCTGAGCGATGTTTATAATAATCAGCAGCGATAGTCAAGAAGGTCACATTCTTTCCGCTCGTCGTCTCCTGAGTAAAAGACAGTACGTGAAGATATGATCATAGTCGATTTTTCTCTAACTGTAAGGCTGTTATCAGGTAATACCATAGCATATCCTCCTAACTCTTTTCCCCATCAACTGCTACACCTATGCTAAATAGTTTTTTTCGGTGATACAGTGTCGTTCAATAAGCCAAAAAACGTCAAATGTTTTTGCCTGTTTTTTATTTTGTTATTTAGCGACGCTGTATCAACTGCTAGGTCATTTAGTGTCCATGGGATTGGTGATAACGAGATGGTATTTGGCGAGGTGAGGCCGGGGATTCCTCATAGATAACCTAACATTCGCCTTACGGTTGGAGAAACCCACGCCCGATCGCAACTCCGAATCGGCAGGCAAGCGCCTTAGCAGACTGAGCCACGGCGATGGTTCTTTTTTTTTTTTTTTTTTTTTTTGCTGTTTCATGACTGAATTTGCTTATAGTCAAATTCTGTAAGAATCCCATCAGCTCGAGAGCATGTAGCAACCGCTCTGCCCACTGGTTACTCTGTAATTTAAAATGGCTCCTCATATTGCGGGCATGACATATACTTAGCGTCTTCCTACTTAATATTCTGATGGAAGCTTATTTTTGTCTCGCCTTAAGCAAAGTAGGGGCCTATATGCCACTGCCAGAAACGAAAGGACGTTCGTTACGAAACATTAGCGGCTTCTTCTAAAAGTTGAGTTCTACTTGTTTCATGTTAGCACCTTTATTCTCATTATTAGTAGGAACATCTTCATTGGCAATTATACCCAGTTACTCTGTTACGCTCGATTGGAAATTAGTCCTATCCAATTAGGCCTATACCGTCCGACCTTTCTTTGTCTTTTTATGTTATTTTCTGGTATTCTAGTTTGTTCACTTTTTATATGATTCTTGTCTTTTATCCCGTATATCTTTCGTTTTCAAGTTTGTGCCCTGCAACCCCTCTACTTGTTATTTTTGTATTCCCCTTGTTGACCAGTGGCGACTCGTGATATTTTTTTGTATGTAGGATATGAGATTGACGACTGTTGACCAAGACAGCAACTAGTATTAATAATAATATAATATTAGTAATAATAATAATAATAATGATAATAATAAATAATAATAATAATAATAATAATATAAAGCATGCAAAATCAATGTAAGTAGGCCTATGTCAGTCTTTAACTCACCATTCTGGAACTGGCAACTTATTAGTAGTGAAGTTCGATTCTGCTCCTCTTTTTAGTTGCGAAGATGGCTCCTAAGCCATGGTACTACCCGATGCTCCGTCGTACGTTTGCGCAATTAATTTCTTGCTATAGTTAAATAATTCTTCTGCAGTGCTCGGGAAAAGAGACATGGTCAGTTTCCACAAACCTTTTTTGATAATTTATTGACAACTTACGGAACATCTGCTCGCTTAATTCATACAGAAAAAAATCAAATCGCCATAAACCAGTGTAAGTTGTCAATAAATTATCAAAAAAGGTTTGTGGAAACTGACTTATGTCACTTTTCCCGAGCACTGCAGAAATACAACTTTAGATATTCTTTCGGCTGTCCTGTCATCTGAAAGTCCTTTTAATTCTTGTATTTATTATAGCTTATTTTATTTATTTTTATGTAATTTTGTTTTTTATTAATTTTATTTTTTATATTTTATCTGTAGTAATGTCACGAGAGGTCTAAGATCTGCCGATGAATCCACGAGCGAAGCGAGTGGATTTATCTGGGAAATCTCAGATCTCGAGTGACATTTATTAGGACTATTTCGTGAATAAAATAAAAATTTAAATAATATATCCCTAAAATTCGATCACAAAATGTTAATAATTGTATATTAACGAATACTTAACCTATTCAGACATTGCGAAGTTGAAATACTCGTAGATGAATATCGATTATTGCAATAAAGAAATTCGATGTTATTATTCAGTAATGCCAATTGCTAAAAGCGAAAGACAGGTTTAACAATGTTAATTACATGTACTACACTTTTCTATTATTATTGTAGAAAATACATTTTCATTATCTGCTGAAATCATAATTTAATTTAACAGTAACAGTGGGGACAGCTATGTACCAATGCTTATGTATTCACAGCGAGACATGTTGCTACACAGTGAAGCCATCTCTGTATAGATAGGCCTAATTAAAACACGAATTTTATTACTCCATACGAAAGGCAGTTTGATCAAAGACATTATTACTATGCAAGGTCTTTGAGTTTGATATGCGATGATGTTACATAAATTTGAACGTCTATTAATTGTTTAATTTCAATACAAATGTTATAGGCTACAATTTTATAGGTTACGTTAGGCCTACCTGTGGAAGCAGGACCAATGTCAGCTGTGCCTTGTTTCGACCGTTACTTATAATCAGTGCTACACGAAAGCATTTTTATAGCTCGACAAACGCATTCTCGCTGTAGTGTGTAACGGAACTAAAGCTGCATCTACACAGTTCAATATTCCAATCGCGTATGCGTGCAATCTGGGAAGAATATTGAAAGAATCAAGTTTAAAAGGTACGTTCAATTAAGATGCATAAAGATTTTGTGTCTACATGGTGCGCCGTTTTGAACGTGGTCTTCACTGCGTAAATATATTAATTAATATTAAATATCAATCTGCATTCATTGCTTTAAAGTTGAAAGAAAAGTTTAACCGTGTAGTTGCATCTTAATGTATTCATGATCATCACTTTACGGGGAAACAGTTTGCGACAACGACTAAACAAAGAACGACCATGCGATAAATTGATAGCGATAAATCTAGCTGCAGAAATTATCGCAAAGTCTGACTGTGATTGGTTGGAATTCAAAATTTCATTACACTTCATTGGTCGAAAATGCAATGACGTCATTTAAACGAAATAATCTGTTTAAAATATTTATTATTTCATTTATTCTATTCTTTTAAAATGACCAATGAACTGCGTTTAAGGAGGCTGTAAGGGTACTTGAAAATTCTTATTGTAGTCTCTGACAGGGTCTCCATCACCCAGAAAGAAGGGTCGTAGTATTAGGATACGCGGTCATATCCTCAAACGAACACTAAAGTTATGGCATAATCTGCAAATTCTATAGTTTGTCATGTCAATGCGGGAGAGCGGAAGTCTTGAGCCAATAGCTGGTAACTCGCACATTATGCATAAAATTTGGTAGATCTGTAATTTAACTACAAACTGCTTTCGATATGACTCCTCCATTGGCCACACCGTAGTGGAGATTTCCTTTTTGTTACCGAAGTAGTGAACTGGGTTATGACTGAGACTCGGAAGTTGATGAAATATCGTCTATTTTCTCATCACAGACAATGCAGAATGCAATACAAACTCATTGCACTTCAAAAAGAACTACGTATTACTATAGCCTACTTTTATTTTTGCATTTTTATTTTTGCATTTTTCGGTCTTTAATTGTCTATTGGTAATTTTTTTAGTAAATGTTCTACTTTTTATTGCCCTTTTCTATTCCACTATTTTTTACGCTATAGTCGTAGTCTATATTCGAGAACCTACTGCAGATTGCTTACATAATTCTATTGCTTCATGCAGGAATTTTCCTTATGGTTTCACCAGCCTTGGCTTCTGATCACTTGTGTTACGTGCTTCCCCTCCATTCAACACAACAGAACAAATACTGCAGCCGCAGTGTCCGCAGTCAACATATTGCATCTCACGAGTGAGGACGTAAAAATGCCTAAAGTAAAACAAAACAGACACAGTTTTTTGCGACAGTTGGTGACTGAGTTTGGTGGCAATTTAGTTTCCATAGATGGAAGTATACTATTTTGTTTGTACCAGTGGTTATAATTAAACTGGCGGTGTTCAACGTGGCACAGCACGGACTGTAATGATCGTAGATACGCTAATTAAGGAGTGCGCTCGCGATTTATACAAACAAAAAAATAATTATTTCCTAGTCTTGACACCAGGTGTAAATATGGCGCTGTAAACAGTCAGAACGTGGTATGGGCGCAGGAAAAAGGCAAGAAAAATCAAAAACATGAACACCTTGCGGGCCTGTTAGGTGTACAGTGATTTCTGCACGTTAGCTATAGAGACTTGAATGTGCAACACGTGATTCTACAGTAGCTTTGTTCGAACGCAACTGTGATCACACCATTATTTTCATGCAAGATGGGGCAACACCGCATGTCGCTCGCCAGGTGAAAGATTTGCTGCGAGAAACTTTCAGTAAGAACAGCATCAACTCTAGGCAATATCCGGATGTGTGGCCTTCAAGATCCCCCGACCTAAATCCATGTGACTTCTGGTTGTGGGATATTTGAAAGATCGTGTCTATCAGGGACATATCCGGTGTCTGCTTGACGTAAAGGCTAGCATACGATATGTCGCTCTGATTTCACCAAATATGCTGCGAGCGACTGTTCGACCATGCCGTGTTACGGATGCAACACGTTGCTGAGGTGGGAGGCCATGTTGAATGAAGTGTTTGTAACCATAATTCCTAATAAACGTACCATAACTATCGTTGTCATGTGCTTGATCTTTTCTACCTTTTTCCTGTGCCCAGACCACGTTCTGACTGCTTACAGCGCCATATTTTCATCTGGTGGCAAGACTTGGAACTAATTATTATTTTTTGCATAATTCGCGAGCTCATTGCTTAAGCATATCTACGAGGTTTCACACTCTTAAGATCATTACAGTCCGTGCTGTGCCACGCTGAACCCGTCAGTTTAATTACAACCACTTGATACTGTTAAAATCATAGTCTTTTTTTTTTAATTTTAATGCCATATTTTCGGAAATTTAAAGTCATTTTATAGGTAACTTTTTGTGGTTTTTAGGTCATCAACTCCCGAGCCCTAGTTATGGCCATCTGTTTGTGAAAGTGTACTCTAGTATAAGCCTCAGGATGAACACTTAAACCACTTGTTGATATCTATAGTTCGTTTAACTGTCTTGTAAGGCTCTGCATATTACTTACTTAATTACTTATGGCTTTTAAGGAACCCGGAGGTTCATTGCCGTCCTCACATAAGCCCGCCATTGGTCCCTATCCTGAGCAAGATTAATCCATTCTCTATCATCATATCCCCCCACACTCAAATCCATTTTAATATTATCTTCCCATCTACGTCTCGGCCTCCCTAAAGGTCTTTTTCCTTCGGCCTCCGAACTAACACTCCATATGCATTTCTGGATTCGCCCATGCGTGCTACATGCCCTGCCCATCTCAAACGTCTGGATTTAATGTTCCTAATTATGTCAGGTGAAGAATACAATGCGTGAAGTTCTGTGTTGTGTAACTTTCTCCATTCTCCTGTAACTTCATCCCTTTTAGCCCCAAATATTTTACTAGGCTGCTATTACACTATCAAAGTTCTTTGGCAAAGAAATTTTATAAAATAAATAGTATTATAAAATAAATGAAAGTGTAATGGGTTTTCTTTTATAAAATTTCCTTTGATAAAAGATTTCTATACCTTGAAACAAATATGACGGAACGCAAATATAACTGGACCATTGCTACCACAAGAATTCTGATATCGGAGTGTGAAGGAAATTAAATCTTGTAAATAAATAATTTATAATAATTTGTATAACTTTTCAAGTCCTCGCATTGTAGCTCTTTCAATAAATTCTGATGGATATCTCTCTTATTACATTTTGCAATTCACGGTTTAACCCACAGACGTTTCTTTTTCAGTAAAATGCTTATGTAATAATTGAACTAATTCTAGCTAAATAAGCATAATACTGGTCTTCATTCATGGTGTTAAACTTAACGCGTAAATATAGTATCAACAAATCTTCGGAACACTTGTTAACTATTGTGAAATAAGTGTTAGGTGAGCTTTTGTTCCTAATTTTAGATTATCATTGACTATTACACTTTTACTACGTCATACTACTTTTGACCAATAAAGCGGTACGAAAGGACGTATTTCAACCAATCATGGCTGCTTATCACACAATTTTATCGCGTCCCTAGCATTTGTTTCTTTGTTTGCCAACATTTCAAACTGCGCTGGTCTGGACGTCAAAAAAAAGCAGAAAATTACAAACCACTCCAGTCGATGCACAGCAGTTTCAAGTATGACTCGCATTGGCATTCAAGGACAAGAATTAATAAAGATCACTGGTCATAGCTATGCATCTTCCCTGAAACCCCATTTACGAATAAATGAAGAGCACCATTCGGAAATCCTGAATAAGTTGAGGAATACACCATGTACATCAACGAGTTCCACTTTTACGCACACGTCCAATATAACATCAACTGAACAACCAATCACTAAAACATTCAAATTTGAAAATTGTGCATTCAATAATTATTCCTTTTAAAATTATTCATGTTTATTTTTCATTTCATCATCGTTAATTAAAACTTTTCTTGTTTATTTCATCATCCCTAATTAAAACTTTTCTAACACTTATTGATATTATTTATGTTATGTTATAGCTTCTGCTATATGATATTATGGATAGTCACGTATCAGAGATTATTCAATATACTAAGATTTATTGAAAATCATCTGTCAAGTGACGTTGATTACTGGGATCCGGATAATTGAAGTGGAATGCAACTGTTTTAATAAAAATGAAACTGAATCAACAAAGCCTTCTTGACTAGTAACCGTCCACAGAGTTCAATGAAGATTCCATAGTTGGCACAACTGATAACAAGAAAACAGCTAATCATAACACACTACTGCCATCTAGCGTAATGTTGAGATGGTACAATAATACATTTGAAGACAGTTGTATTTTCGTAAGTCAATTAATATTTTATTGTATTGGAGTACTTCGTTACTTCTAATCTTCATATACTTTCTTCTAATCGTGTAATAGTCAATTAAATCCCACTCGAGTTTTGATTTTCTCTAGATAAATAAAAACCTCTAGTGAGATTACTGTTGATAAAATATTTTATGCTCGACCATGCCGAAATGTAGTAATTATACACCTGGTACCAGTCCTTTAATGCATGTCATTAAAGTGCACCTATTCATTAAAGTTCAGGTTTTCGATTATTCTCGGATATGCAATCGAAAGACAACGAGGGAAACGTCACGGAGGCTGTAAATCCAATACTGTCGCAGAAGGTTATGTTCTGTTACTATAATAATTAGCGTTAATTGTAAATAATATTCAAATAAATTCAATTTGTCATCTCGCTTTTCAATTCTAAATCAATTTCCAGGTTATATCAAAATTAGTTCATGTTATTCTCTAAATTATATCAAGGTCAATGACATTATTGTTCCTCGGAAAAAATCAATACTTTCGCTCTGCATCTCACAATTCACGAGCTATGCACAAGGTCACTTCCGATCTTCAGTCAGATGCGAATAAAATGAATACTTCTGAATAATTTAAAGTTATAAATATGGTCGAGCATAAAAAGTCGTATGAAACTTGCCTATAATAGTAATTAAGACGCTCGTATGAAAATTATGAAACTCGCTTGCGCTCGTTTCATAAACAAACATACTCGCGTCTTAATTACTATCATTATAGGCTCGTTGCATAATGTACTATTATAAAAGATTTTATGTAGTGTAATATACTCCAAATCCTATCTTTTATCAAAGACCTTTGATAAAATATTTTCTCATATTCTTTGTCAAAGATCTTTGATAGTGTAATAGCAGCCATAGAGTGACTCTAGAGATGTAATGGTCTCTCAGAAAAACATGAGAGCGAGTGTATAGAGGCCTTGTACAGTACACAAACTGTGGAAGAAACATTTTTGAGCATATCAATAATTCAGATTTTCGAAAACGATTTCACCTGGCGTGCGGAGTGTTGTACTGTAGACCGATTCAGCTGTAGCGCATTGTGGAAGTTCTTAGAGAGATGGCCCAAGGCCTGCAACACTGTGCATAATGTATTACTCCAGTTATCTTCCCCGAGGCACATTAAGGCTCCTTTGAGTGAACGATGGAATCTCTCTACAGCCCCATTTGTTAACAAAGCAAATGTAATATGTGTAGGCAGTTATTCTAGGGTCTGCATTCGTTAGCAATCTTGGGAAAACTAATTATCTGCTAAATGTTGTATTGTTCTCAACGATGTGGGCGGTTTCTCGAAACGACACTTTTTTTGTCTGCATTAGCTTGCTAAATTTTGCTTCTTTATTTCCATGAGTTCTCCATTAATGCGATACGTGTGGAGCATTCCCCCCCCCCAGACCAGAACCGCCCATAGGAATTGTGGTCCACCTCACAAATATTTAATATTATCGTTATTATTATTATTCTGGCGAAGTTAAGGCCATCAACCTTCTCTTCCACTTAGCCAAAAACAAAAGAAGCCGATACATTTTGCAATAATACAAGTTAATCATTACCAATACAATTTTCAATAATACAAGTTAATAATTACCTATACAATTTGCAATAATACAAGTTAATATTTGCCGATATAATTTTCATTAATGCAAGTTAATAATTACCGACACAATTTGCAATAATACAAGTTAATATTTACCGATACAATTTTCATTAATACAAGTTAATAATTAGCTATACAATTTGCAATAATACAAGTTAATATTTACCTATGCAATTTTCATTAATACAAGTTAATAATTACCGATACAATTTGCAATAATACAAGTTAATAATTACCGATACAATTTGTAATAATACAGGGTAATAATTAGCGATACAATTTGCAATAATACTAGTTAATATTTACCTATACAATTTTCATTGATACAAGTTAATAATTACCGATACAATTTGAAATAATATAAGTTAAAATTACCGATACAATTTACAATAATACAGGGTAATAATTAGCGATACAATTTGCAGTAATACAAGTTAATAATTACCGATACAAATTGCAATAATACAAGTTAATATTTACCGATATAATTTTCATTAATGCAAGTTAATAATTACCGACACAATTTGCAATAATACAAGTTAATATTTACCGATATAATTTTTATTAATGCAAGTTAATGATTACCGATACAATTTGCAATAATACAAGTGAATAATTACCGATACAATTTGCAATAATACAGGGTAATAATTAGCGATACAGTTTGCAGTAATACAAGTTAATAATTACCGATACAATTTGCAATAATACAAGTTAATAATTACCTATACAATTTGCAATAATACAAGTTAATATTTACCGATATAATTTTCATTAATGCAAGTTAATGATTACCGATACAATTTGCAATAATACAAGTTAATATTTACCGATACAATTTTCATTAATACAAGTTAATAATTAGCTATACAATTTGCAATAATACAAGTTAATAATTACCGATACACTTTTCAATAATACAAGTTAATAGTTACCGATACAATTTGAATTATTACAAGTTAATTACCGATGCAATTTGCAATATCACAAGTTAATAATTACCGATACAATTTACAATAATACAAGTTAATAATTACCGATACAATTTTCAATACTACAAGTTAATAATTACCGATACAATTTGAAATGATAAAAGTTAATAATTACCGATACAATTTTAAATACTACAAGTTAATAATTACCGATACAATTTGAAATTATACAAGTTAATAATTACCGATACAATTTTCAACAATACAAGTTAATAATTACCGATACAATTTTCAATAATACAAGTTAATAATTACCGATACAATGTTCAATAATATAAGTTAATAATTACCGATACAATTTTCAATAATACAAGTTAATTATTACCGATAGAGTTTTCAATAATACAAGTTAATTACCAATACAATTTGCAATAATACACGTTAATAATTACCGATGCAATTTTCAACAATACAAGATAATTACCGATACAATTTTCAACAATACAAGATAATTACTGATACAATTTTCACTAATACAAGTTTATAATTACCGATACAATTTGCAATAATACAAGTTAATAATTACCTATACTATTTTCAATAATACAAGTTAATAATTACTGAAACAATTTGCAATAATAGCCTACAGGTTAATAATTACCGCCTAATATTTAAATAACACTAAAAAATTGATGTAGTTATACAAGCACAAGTTGAGTAAAATAATGCAAACATACTAAATTTTTACAAAATAATGAGTGCTATAGTTGAGCCGGTACGGGCCGGTACGCCATACCGTCTAAAATAAAAACACGCTGTTACCATACCGGCAAAAAAAAAAATACTCGAAAACATATTAAGTCTTTAAAAGACTCGAAAATGGAGGGTGTTAGATGTTAGAAAAACATTTATTTTGATTTTGATATCTGGCATAAAAGATATTGAGCTACACAGCAGGACAAAGACAGTTGAAATAAACCCTGATCAGTTTTACAGAAACCTGGCAGAAAATCTTAAGCAAAGGCTTATCATTCCCACACAAACATCCTACTTACATTCAAATTCTAAGATTAGCGATACAAAATGGAAGGCAGAAAAAAGAAACTTGAAAGATTTGACTGCTGTAAATATAAACAGATACAGGTGTAACCTGTAGTGATACAAGCATCTCAACTTGTGTGACATTTCCATCTTGAAGACGAGCGAAAGTACATAGGCAACAAGAGTCACTGACATGAGGAAAAATGCTGAAAAAATTCTGCAGGTTACAGTTATGACACAAATGCAGGTATATTACACTATACTTCGGGTTTCTGCACATACATCTTATATCATAATCATAACATAAAAGTAGGGGTCCCTCAGGGCACAGTTCTTGGTTCAATTTTATTCTTGATTTATATAAATGATTTGTTATTAACTGATTTACGCAAATATAATAGGGTTATATATTCATATGCGGATGATACCGTAATTCTTTCTGGTGAACAATCTTGGGAAGGCACTTATATTAATGCGAATAATGGATTACAGGTAATTAAAGAGTGGTTTGATTCAAACGCTCTTTCCTTAAACAGATCCAAAACAACTGTTGTTCCATTTTCACTACGGTCCAGTGGTCTTCAATCTCCTCAATCTTCCTTTAGGCTCAAAATTCATCATTCAGATTGTTTTTCTCGAAATTGTGAATGTCCCGTATTAACCGAATCCTCAGAAGTTAAGTATTTAGGCATTACGATCGACCAACACTTACGATGGAACAAACATATTACATATTTATGCAATAGATTACGTAAAACAATTTATATCTTTGTTATGCTTCGGTCATATTTACCAGTTAATATTTTACGTCTCATTTATTTAGCTTTATTTCAATCCATTCTCCAGTAGCCTATGGAATTTAGGGTGGGGAAATGCTTGTAATTCTAAACTCACTCCACTAATACTTACTCAGAAAAGAATCATTAAAATATGCCTTAATAAACCAATTGATTACTCATCCGAGCTTTTGTTCACTGATTTTAATGTTTTGAAAATTAAACAGATTTATTATATTGCCTTATTAATCTTCATACATAAAAACCGTAATAAATTTAAATTGTATCATCATAAATATGGAACTAAAAGATCCGATTTTATACGACTAGAGGAACCGAAGTGTTTCACAAGCACAGCTCTGAGCCATGGTACCTACTTTGGTCCAAGGTTATACAATAAAATAATTGATAAATACCCAAATTTGGAAAATTTTAGTATCAGAATTTTCAAAAATAGCGTTAGGAATTTAATTTTTAAAGAATATATATTGATTTAATATGTATATGTATTTGTATGACTTAAATTGTTAAAATTGAAATTGTATTTTTAAATTTAATTTATTCCTGTAAATTTTTTTTTTCTTGACCCAGTTTGTGTCAAAAAATTATCTTTGTGTTTAGATATCTCCCTGAGCACGAGTTTTTTTACTCCTTCAGGGAAGAACTAAGATTGTATTTCTGTCAATGTTATGTTATTAACAATAAACAACAACAATAAAACAACAATACAATGTATGAAGTATGATATAGTATACTATACCCTCAGGAGAATAAGATGTAGATTGTCAGCGAAATTTCAAGGTAGGTTTCGATATGATCTCACTGATAATTCCATGTTAGATGCATCAACAGTTACGCGAGATTCATAGAAAGCAGATGCTAATTGCTTGACCCATTCCGTATTCTACTTTCAGAAAGTCGGAATTTCGGCAAGTTTTACGACTTCAGGAGTCGAAAATAATGTGTGACCCTGCTCCATATTATAATATTGAAACTTGACGACTTCGGTGTCGTCGATTATGTAGCGAGACAAATACACAGGCCAGAACAATGAAAAAAATACTAGATACAGAAAGTGCTAAAGTAAACAAACTGCTTTTGTTTTTCTTGGCCTTCTTGGTGTTCATGGAACACAGCCAGCGTCATGTTGCATTGACTCCGTGTGACAGCTCTCTTATTTGTAGCTGCAACATTGCTACCGGTATTCAAGCGGTGTAACAGAGATTCATTATTGAGAAGTTATAATTCAAATATTTTCGAAACGAAACAAAATATTGAAAACCAACTTGCACAGGAGTGTACCCACGTCAAGTGCAAGAAAAATGAGGGGATATATTTATTTATTTGTTTATTTATTTATTTATTTATTTATTTATTCATTCATTCATTTATTCATCTATCTATCTATCTATCTATCTATCTATCTATCTATCTATCTATCTGTCTGTCTGTCTGTCTGTCTGTCTGTCTGTCTGTCTGTCTGTCTGTCTGTCTGTCTGTCTGTCTATTTATTTACAATTCAGCTAATTCAGAAAATATTACTTTCAACGTAAAGTTTATTGTTTTCAAATGGAACATGCATGATTTTTTTCTCTCAAAGTGAAAAGTATAGGTATAATTGAATGGTTGATAGCAAAAATCGGACAAGTCCAAAAATTCAAATTTTGAGTATAGTACAGTTCTCTTCACTCCATTTCAAGCGGCATCTATTGACGTAAAAAGTTTGTACAAAAACCAGATTTGTGTCACTGAAATGAGTGTTTGAATATGTAACGTTTCTACAAAAAGCGGATTAGTCCAATGTCTTTCTAGCCAAAGACGGACAAGTCACAAACTTATTCGGTTCTTGATAGAAAATATTATGAAGATGGCATTAGTGTTGTCTTCTTTTGTTTCATCGTCATATTAAATGTTATTGTCAGTGTTATTGGTTAAATATTCGGTTTTATAAATGTTCATAATCAAAATATTGAAGTATAATAATAATAATAATAATAATAATAATAATAATTTATTTATTTATTTAATCTGGCAGAGCTAAGGCCAGTAGGCCTTCTCTTCCGCCGAGCCAGACTCTAATTCTAATTGAATACAATTGGTTACATAGTTATTACATTAATATCTAGGCCATAAAACAACATGAAAGTAAATAATGAAAGTTGGATAAGTAATGTTAGTGTGACAATAATAAACATTGGTAAGAAATAGTGATAATAATAATAATAATAATAATAATAATAATAATAATAATAATAATAATAATAATGAGATAATTTAAATATTTATTCTGTGATATATATAACCATTAAACATTGAGAAACCTGAAACGGCTATTATTGTTAACAAGAATTGTTAGAAAAATATTTCGTTAGTCTATTCTTAAATTGGTTTGATGTCTGACAATCCCTGACATTACTCGGTAGGGAATTCCAAAGTCGAGGAACAACCACAGTGAAAGAAAGATGAATATGAGGATGTTCGGTGGGAGGGAAAGTATGGCAAGGAAGATAAAATAAGAAATGCCAAAGTTAAAGATGAAGAACATATAAATCATGTTGGGAAACTAATTTCAAGACTGTGAAAACAGCTGTTATAGTAATAATAATAATAATGATAATAATAATAATAATAACAGTAGCCTAATAATAATAATTTTTTATTGAGCATAGTTTATTGTGTTATTAGAATAATTTTTTTCGGTAGCCTACTTGATATACCTCGTGCCAAGAATTCAGGCTCAAGGACACATATGCAGAAAGAAGAAAAATATAAACATAACGTATTGCTTTTCTTCTCCTTCTTCAGGAAATCATTCTATCATTAAGTTTTTAATTTAATGAAACACTTATAAAGTATTTATTTGTATGTTGATACAGTTGACAATATGAATGAAACATGTGTTCGTATACTTTTTCTCAATTAATATGTGTACGTATGAAATTTTCTGCAAAAAGTAAATATGTCCAAATGTTTTTTCCCCCCCCAAGAAACCATGTAAAAGAACAGTTAAACTTTTTACCAGAGTTGGTAGATTTATATGAAATACCTATCAGTTTATTATATTGTATGAGAAACGTGAGGGACAGTTTTTTTCGTTTTCTCAAAAATTAATATTTTGGACTTCTCCGGTTTTTGCTATCAACCCTTCAATTATTGATAACAGAATTGATTTCACTTTCCTAAACCAAATACTAGTGATCTGAAGGTCAAAAGAAAACACAAACATTAATTCTTGTATATTGTAACTAGCACAGAAAATGCGCTGAAAAATAATCATAAAATAAACATATTATCTTATTAGGAAGTTTTTTCACTTAAGCACATGTTCATAATTACAACCGTTTGCATCAACACACATGTGGAGACGGTGAACAAGAGAGCGTTGCACAGAACGCAGTGTTTTCCCAGGTACCGCACACGCCTCAGTAATACTGTATTGTTGTTGAGGTTTCCTGATGCACACTATCTTTCAGCGTGCCCTAGAAAATAAGTGTAATGATGTCAAGTCGGGGGAACGAGCTGGCCACCTCCCAGGACCACCACGTCCAATCCACCGATTTGGAAACTTTTCATTAACTATAGTGACAAACAAGTTTCTAGTCCCACGTCCTCTATGAATTATCTGTATATGGTTTAGTAAAGTGAAACAAATGCACCAAGAAATACTTGCTTCGATGTTTTGTATTCATTTAGTAATAGCTTTTAATTAAATTTATTGTTGATTTGGGTGTTGTCGATTACTTCCTGTCCTATATAAAAAGAATTAAAATAACTGTTATCATTTAATAAATGAAATTTGGATCCACTTGAAGTTGAAGAATTTTTGTACAGGGTGTGAAACAATATATTTCTGTATTTATTACCTTTAAGACTAAATTTTTGTCTTCTAATATGAAGACATATTAATATTCTTGCTTCATTTGTTTCAGGTGTGACGCATTGATGGCTGTGTAACAGGGTGCAGAGGAGATACGAAGTTCTACTCACCGAAAAGAAGGCTTCCGAAGAAGTTTTTTTTTAATTTGTTGTGATAACAAATGACTTGAATTGTAAATAAAGGCAACATAATCAATCGCATCTTGTCTTAATACAGTGTACCCTTTGTCATCTCTTGGCATCCTTTTTGTATCCCACATGCTTTTGGTATGAGGATTTTATTTTTGCAAACAGTGACAAGCCTTGATATTTTATGTTCATCGAAATTGTTGAAGTTCATACTTTTTATAATTTTTTCATGTCAAATTTGAGCTAAAATATTGGTTTATAACTCTTCCGTAAAAAGACACAGTTGAAATAATATATTGTACGTTCGCTCGGAGAAAAACCAGGGGAAGAGGTGCAATAAGTGAGTAAGCTACCGAAGCAATGGTTGTTATTACACAACTCGACAAGCGACTAAGAAAGTAGCGTTGCAACATCTACTACAGTACGTCACTTAGGGCCATATTCATAGACATTTTTAGCGCGGGTTTCCGGTGGATGATCAGCGTTTTTCGTATTCATAAACCAATTTTAGCGATAGAATGTGATTTGAATTCTGTACTAGTAACCAGTGGATAGCCGGGGCTAGCTTAGTACGCTCGTAGCGCGTGCTGCGAAATGTCTATGAATACCACTCTGAAACGTCTCATTTACGAACTATGTTTATTTTCACTAATAACATTTGTCATTCTTGTTAGACTATTAGTATTGTTATTATTATTTTATTAGTATAATAATAATAATAATAATAATAATAATAATAATAATAATAATAATAAATAATAATAATTAATAATTTATTTATTTAATCTGACAGAGCTAAGACCAGTAGGCCTTCTCTTCCGCCCAGCCAGACTCTAATTCTAATTGAATACAGTTGGTTACATAGTTATTACATTAATATCTAGGCCATAAAACAACATGAAAGTAAAAATTAAAGTTGGATAAGTAATGTTAGTGTGACAATAATAAACATTGGTAAGAAATAGTGATAATGATGCTAATAATAATAATAATAATAATAATAATAAATAATAATAATAATTTAAATATTTATTCTGTGATATATAACCATTAAACATTGAGAAACCTGAAACATCTATTATTGTTAACAAGAATTGTTAGAAAAATATTTCGTTAGTCTATTCTTAAATTGGTTTGATGTCTGACAGTCCCTGACATTACTCGGTAGGGAATTCCAAAGCCGAGGAACAGCCACAGTGAAAGAGGACGAATATGAGGATGTTCGGTGGAAGGGAATGGATAATATTGAGGAGTGTTGTGATCGTGTGTCGGAGTGAGAGAAGTGACCAACAGGCTTGGAGCTCGCATATTCAGTTTCCTGAGCACCAAATCCCCTGCAAAGACGCGGTTTCTGTAGACCTTTTAAATGTTTCTCCACCCATTTCCCCATTGACAATAACAATGACATGTATATAGTTTGTAGGCTACATTATCAAAATTCACGATGTTGAATATGAGTTGTCGATATTTCATCTTCAGGTAAAGAAAAAAGTGTATTATAGTCTTACGCGGACAGTACTGAAATTTCTTAAGATTTGAATGTGTAATAGACATTTTTTAATGTTCGTGCAACGAGAGACGATAAATAATTTATGGTTGAATTTAACATTTTTACGTATCTCAACTGGTCTTTATTTCATAGTCCTTAGCAAGCTAAAAAAATGGCTTTATTCACAGCAACGTATTAAAATATTTTAAATCATTCTCTCAATGACAACCAACACATTAGCAACAGTAAAATCCGTACATACAGCCATTCATTTATAGATTAACTTCTTCACAGAGAACACATTACAAAGAAACGGCCTAATTAAAATTCATTTAGATATCAATAATGAAATTTAGATACTATACTGTTTTCGCTGTAAGAAAAATCCTAATGTAAACACAAGCACGTGGCTGTCATACCCGTGATTGGCTCCCAAACGAAACACTCAGAAATAACGACGAAATATAGTTCATATTTGGAAACTATCATCTTGTATTATTTGAAAATAAAAAAATTGAATTTTAGTTATTAAATACAATGAAACATAACTTCACTCATATGTAAAAGAAAAGCTACTTTTATATTTTGTAATGTATTATGAACGCGGATGAATACCAACAGTAATACCGATATAGCCTGTTCTTGTAACAAGCTGGCGTCACTTGAGCTTCTAGTTGTTCACGTAAGCACGTGATACTGAAATGACTGGCTTCCAGGTGTATCCTCGGTGTGTGTGGTTATTAAAATAAGAGTGGAAACCATTCTCTCAAAAGCGGAGAAAACAAATAGTCTTAAATGTACATAAAGTTATTTAGGTTTAATTACAGTAATTATAAAGAAATGTTTAAAATTAATTTAAACAACTGCATAGTAGTGAGGTTAAAATATTGACGAGTAACGGAAATGTTTAACATGAAACAGAATGTACAACAGTGGGCGGGAACACGTACTGAGAATCTATACGCCAAACAGTGGCCAATGAAGCCTCACTTCAGTCACGTGCTATTGTTTATATTAGGATTTTTCTTACAGAGAAAAGATTATAGTAATGTCTAAAATATTGTATAGCACACGAGAGTAAGCAGATTTTATGCTTTCGTGGAAATTATCACCCTCGGTTTCGCCTCGGGCGCTAAATTTCCACTCGCAGTAACATTTATGATACAAGCTCATAATGAGATCAAAAATTAAACAATTATTTCTCGGAAAACTAAGCTTAAAAGAACAAAATGGTGGAGAACTTTCCTATTTATATTATTCCAAGAATTCCTAGTCCCTTGATACAGCGTCGTAAAAGTAAAATAAAAAATAAAATTGAACACCTTCAACCCTGCATACACGTATATAATAAAACTGTAAAAGTGATAATTCATTTATAGAAAATACGCATGAATTAATGAATACATACAAACATAGTATTCTTCTAAATGGGAGGTCTTTCACTGCAAACTCAGCATTCTCCAATCTTCTATTTTCTGTCTTCCTCTTAGGTTCCGCATATGATCCATAGGCTAGATCTATCATCTGATATCTTCTTCTGCCCCGAACTCTTCTCCCGTTCATCATTCCTTCCAGTGCACCTTCAGTAGGCAGTGTATTCTCAGCAAGTGACCCTACCAATTCTTTTTCCTCTTCCTGATCAGTTTCAGCATCATTCTTTCTTCATCCACTCTAACACAGTATCATTTCTTATTCTGTCTGTCCATTTCACACGTTCCATTCTTCTCCATATCCACATTTCAAATGCTTCTAGTCGCTTCTCTTCACTTCGTCGTAATGTTCATGTCTCTGCCCCATACAATGCCACACTCCACACAAAGCACTTCACTAATCTCTTCCTTAGTTATTTTTCCAGATGTCCGCAGAAAATGCTCCTTTTTTCTATTTAAAGCTTCCTTTGCCATTGCTATCCTCCTTTTCACTTCCTGGCAGCAGCTCATGTTACTGCTTATAGTACACCCCAAGCATTTGATGCTGTCCACTTGCTCTACTGCCTCATTTAGAATTCGCAGGTTTACCTTCTGTATTTTTCTTCCTATGACCATGATCTTCGTCTTATTTGCATTTATCTTCACCCCATAATGCTCACAGCTGTCATTTAGCTCCAGTAGCCTGTCCCTTAGTATCGTTTCCTCTTCTGCTAACAACGCCATATCATCAGCAAATCTGATGCACTTTATTCTCATGCCTCCTACTATCACTCCTCCCATGTTGTGAAAACGGTTTTTCACTAAATCCTTGAAGTAGATGTTGAACAGTGTAGGTGATAAAGGGCATCCTTGACGTACTCCTCTTCCAATTTCACTTCCTTCAGACATTTCTTCTTCTGTCCTGACTTTGACTCGTTGTTTCATGTAGGGATTACTGAACAGCCATCGCTCTTTCCAATCCACATCTATCTCCTTCAGGATTTCATCAGTTTTCTCCAATTCATTCTGTCAAACGTCTTTTCTAGGTCCACAAATACTGTATACACTTCTTTATTCTTCTTGAGGTATCTTTCGCCGAGTGTTAGTAGCAGTCCAATTGTATCCCCCGTACCTTTTCTAGCCCACACCAGTGGAGTAACGGTCATCGTATCTGGCTGCGAAACCAGGTGGCCCGGGTTCGAATCCCGGTCGGGGCAAGTTACCTAGTTGAGGTTTTTTCCGGGGTTTTCCCTCACCCAATACGAGCAAATGCTGGGTAACTTTCGGTGCTGGACCCCGGACTCATTTCACCGGCATTATCACCTTCATTTCATTCAGACGCTAAATAACCTAGATGTTGATAAAAATTCGTAAAAAATAACCCAAAATTTTTTTTGTCTTCCTGAATCAAAACTGCTCTTCTTTCAACAGCCCTCCTATCTTAGAATATAAACGTTGATTCTGTATTGGCAAGAGATTCTACGCCGAAATTAATTATATATTTTTTAATTTCTTCCGTTCAAGTTCTCTAAGATGGCAATGAAATTTATTATGTAAGTTAATAGCCTACCTTTATGAAATAGACTATTAAGGCTTCTAGTGAATTGAGATGTACGTTTTTTTTTTTTTTTTACGGAGAAGGGACCCGAAGGCTTGCACCTCAGCCTGGGGTTTATTGTGCTTACCTCTCCCGTTCTGTAAATGATACTTGTAGCCAAACGGCTGCGCTCTTGTACAAGTACAGCATACCGCACCACGAACTTAACCTCGGCTATGGTATGAATGATTATATGTGAATTAGTAATGGCGAAATGAGTCCGAGGCACAACGCCGAAAATCACTCAAAAATTCTGCTGTATTGGTTGAGAAAATACCCCAGTAGAAACCGTAATCAGGTAACCTGTCCCAAACAGAATTTGAACCCGAGCCCACTCGTTTCGCGGTTATACGTGGTAACCGTTACTCCACAGATATGGACGAGATTTATATTACTGATTGTCCTTGTGTTATGAAAAATACATGAAGAGTACAGTTTCCAAAATATAAATGTATGGCAAAGGCATACTTTTTATACATTTTGATTACACTACTTTTAACACTATATTACTTCGGAAAACGTTTTATTTGACTTTCTTGTGTCAAATGTTACAGTACCTCGTTAACATGTTTCAGCCTTCTATTGGCCATCTTCAGAACCGGTTGTTGTTGGTCTTGGCGCCTTTTGTTTGTGTTTCCTATGAGGGTGCGTTTGTGTATTGTAATGTGCAGTCAAAGAGTGTGTGTTCTGAAATTGAGTTGTGGATAGACAGATCATTTTAAACACTTTACACAGAACACATCACAGCCATAACAAAATTACAAAAAACACTTCCGCATATGCAGAACACATCACAAATGCTAACCACACCTACAAAGATATCAATACAGACATGGAAATACTACAAATCCAATCAAAAAGCCAGAAACTAAACACACTAGAACAATACGTAATATACAGACCACAAAAACACATCCAAATGAAATTCTCAACACACAACTCAATTTCAGAACACACACGCTCTTTGACTCCACATTACACTACACAAACACACCCTCACATGAAACACAAACAAAAAGGCGCCAAGACCAACAACAACCAGTTCTGAAGATGGCCAATAGCAGGCTGAAACATGTTAACGAGGTAATGTAACATTTAACACAAGAAAGTCAAATCATACGTTTTCCGAACATAATTTTTAATTTATTTTAACTTTATGTTCGAACGGGCATTCGTCTAATAGTAATTTTAAGAATTATCTCCTTTTATAGTCTATTTTGAATATGTGTTATTTCAGATGCCAAAATTCAGATCACTAAATCATACGATAACACTGAATGACCATAACCGAAGTAGATTTTACAATTTCCGTTCCCATAGGTGTAATTTAAATTTAACTACACGTAAGGCATAACTTCGCTTGGTTCGACTTCGATTTTTAGATAGTCGAACTCGGGACGGATGCTTACTTAGGCCCATTTTACGCCATATGTATGCTGTGATTGTTCAAGTTCGAGAGGTGGAGTCCCAAGTCCTTCCTGTATCGAAATAGAAAATTTGTATTGTCGCCAAGATTTCACCCCAATCTATTTCGCCTATAATTATTGCCGACGACAGATAAAATGTAGGAAGATAGAGAGTGTTGCTTTTTTAGTGGATTATATTGCGACGCTGTATCAACATCTTAATTTATTTAGCGTCTGAATGAAATGAAGATGGTAATGCCGGTGAAATGAGTCCGGGGTCCAGCACCGAAAGTTACCCAGCATTTGCTCATATTTGGTTAAGGGAAAACCCCGGGAAAAACCTCAAACAGGTAACTTGCCCCAACCGGGAATCGAACCCGGGCTACCTGGTTTCGTGGCCAGACGCGCTAACCGTTACTCCACAGGTGTGGACTGAGTGTGTTGTTAGAATGATAGAAGAAAATGAGAGTACCCCCCCACTAAAAAAAAAACTCTGCAATGGTCATTGTCCACTACAGATTCCATCACGACTTGGCCGGGGATCGAATCTGCCTGTATGAAAGACCACCGTGCTAGCTCTTAGGTCACAAACGACGATTGTTCAAATGGATAGGCTACTCGTTTTATAATTTTCCTGTTGCAATAAAGAATGTTGATCCATAGTAATGATAATATTGTAGAAAAACTGATTCAATATTATGTGCCAACGAACTGTTAAACTCCAGGAATTGACATGTCTTAAATCACAGCCAGGAAGAGAAAGATGAGATAAATAAATGTAAGGAAGTCAGCTACCTAATGGGGTTTGAAATATCTCGTGCTCTAAAGCCTTTTAATAGAACAGAATTTCTCAAAAGAGTAATATTTAAAATAGCTAAAATAACTCGTCCATAAGAAGTTTTTAATTTTGAAAAACTACGAATTTCTCGACCAAGTGTCGAGAGAAGAATTTAGAAAATTCCTGATTATATTCAAGAGGAAGGTTAAAAAAGAAGCAAGAAAAATCGTATATTATTCACTGGCTCTTGATGACAGCAGTGACATTACTGATACAGCAAAGCTTGAGATGTTAGTACAGGAACCACCACTGGTTGTAGTTTCCATCCCAAGTACCTTTCCTCTGTCTCCTTACTTCATAGGCTGTCTGTCGCATGTAATCAGCAAAGCTCGGAACTTGGGGACTTGTGTCTTTGAACGTGGCTAAGCGACCGGACTTCAATGTCAACAAACTCCCGCTTCCAGCACAGAGGTACTGTCAGATCTGCTATAAAAGTGGTTCCTGGCTGGAACAACATAATGATAATATTATGATAGGTTGAAACACCTAATTTTATAGCATATATATAAATAAACATGCAAAATACAACAAATTTACAGTTCTGCTCTGTACATTTCATTTCAGTGTATGACTACATGCATTCGAAGATTTTCGAACCCATAAATTCTTCGTCTGTTAGTTAAACATGATTTGAAACGAAGGAAACTTATTTCCACGTCACATGAAGTGACGGGAGCAAACTTAAATTTTTGTATTTTATTTATTTTCACTAGCTACCTAGTGAGTACAATTGCATTTATAAAATAAAAATGTTTCTAGCCACTACCGTAAGAGCCAGGTTCGTGTACGGTGTGGTCTTAGTGAATAATATAACATAAAATTTACAAGGAAAGTTTACTAAATACAGTAAGTAACTTAATTCAAACCAATAAATACAACACAAGAGCAAGAATAAAGAAGAAAGAGAAAACGAGAGAAAAATACACATTTAATATAAATTGACAATCCGACAGAAGCCAGTGATATTCAATACAAACATGAATGTAGTCGATAGAAATAAAAGGTAAAAAAGTACATTTGTTACTATTATATATCATGGATAATTTTACAAATTTCTTTTTTAAAAGTTTCAATTTTAAAAATTTCAAATTTGGAAAATGGTTTGAAATTTTATTATAAAGTCTTGGCCTAAATAAAATACTGAATATTTTCACTGTCACTGTTTCCTGTTCGATTTTCAGCAGATCTCGTATCTGAGAAAGATAAGTATATCCTAAATTTTTCTCGCAAATAGTTTTCAATTAGTGTATCACTACTAGGGAAGATCCCTCTACGACTTGATCCATGGCTATGGACAAATTTTCCATCAATTTAAAGGACTGCAATGTCTTTCAATGAATGCCCGTTTCCAGCTCTAGTTTGTGTGTGGCACAACTTACAAAATATAAACTCTGCATTAGAAGAAAATAATGTATCTCCTCAGAATTCCTCCACGAAATTCTGTACCTAAAATTTAAGAAATGTATTTTCAAACTTCCATAACACCCATTCGAATAACACGTATTTTCTCATTCCTCAGACAGACCATTTACCTGTAATTCTCTTAATGTCATTGGCTTCGATATGACACAGTTTCTTCGTTCGTCTTCTTGGCATTCGATGTGGCCACTTTCTTAGTACATACGACTACTTGCAGCTTGAGCTTTGTGTACGTTGTACCTGTAACCTTACTCAAGCGCACGACACACAAGTCCCCAAGTTCCGAGCTTTGGTAATCACTGCAGCTCGTGTTTTGGTCACCGCTGGTTTAATTCCTTGATATCAGTTCATATTTTGTTCGTAGTGATGGACCCTATTTAACTCTGCTGTTTACAAACGTTGAGTTACAGCCTTGTTTCTTTCTCGTCTCTGCCAGAGTTGCTACTAGATTCACAGCGATATTCGGAACATCGTTTTAATATCTTGCATATTATTTTCGCAACTTTTTTGGCACATCTTACACTAAGAAGACGTATCAGTGTACAAAATTTGAAGGTTCTACGCAACCTTCCAGTGTTGAACGTTCCCTTGTGAGAAGCTTCCCTCCCTCGCTGCCCTTCTACCCCTATCTAGCGAGCTCACTTACCCCCACCGTAAGATTCTTACTATAAGCTACAGCGCACGTTTGCGTTTCACGAGATGACAAATGACCTATACCCGGGGGCAAGTATTTATGCAGATTAATTTTATCATTTGTGTTTTTTAATATTGACGCCGGTAGAGATTGTTGGAGATTGATTTGTATTCTTGGCGGAGATTTAGGGGAATAGGTAGTGACGTCTGTGCGATTAAAATATTTCGGTACAAAAGTTTAGTTCAGTATTTCTAGGCTTTTAGTGCTCAGAGTGGAATAAAAATTTCCATTCTTATACAATCAATCATTCTGAATTCAGTGGTATAAAAGACAACTAATTAGTTTCGTATCCAAGTGCAAAAGAAAGGCCTTAACTGATAACCTGTTTTCTCACTTTGCTAAGTGTACCTCATTCTTTAGATGCACATTACTTGCTACAATCTTCACTAATATATCTTGTATTTTTTAAGTTATCTAGTAATGTGTATATTGTAAATTCTAAAGCAAAATTTAGTTAAATATTTCGTCTCTAATGAAACAGAAAAAATATTGAACTTTGTTTAAAATTTTTTGCAATTTTTAATGCCTATATATATATATTTTTTTCATGTTATGTCTGTGATATTCTTAAACCCGTAGGTCTGCTATGTAGAACATAGTCTGCAGAAAACACTGTAAAAATTTCATGTAAATTGATTCAGTAGTATCAGAGAAAAATGTACTCAAGTTGAAAAATGTCAACTTATGGAAAACTTCATTAAAAAAAGAGGATGATGTATGAATTACATGCACCACCAAATTTAAAGAGGCTATTTAAAGGGCTTATCTGCAGAAATACCCTCCCCCAAATATTTATATTATTTTAAAGAGAAAATTTTGTACTTTTTTAAACGCAAAATAAAAAATCCGATTTTTGACCCGTAATTAACACTTGGTTTCTTTAATAGAAATTTTGGAAAATACAATTATCTTGTAATTGAAGTATTAACTCGGTATGAATATTACTTTCCAAATAATTAACATTAAAGGTTCGTTGGATTCTGGTAAAAGTGCGGTATGGTCAATAGACAATATTTGTTGGATTGAGACTGTATTTAACACACATTCATTAAAAACGAAAAAAAACTTTCAACCCTCAAATTATTAGTGAAATGTTGAATTCTCCGTCTTTTAAGTTCACTAATGTAATCAGAACACCTGGAATATCATGTAATGTAGCCTACTTTGATATATAACAAATTCAAATGAAAAAAACTCAGAATATGAATTTTTAGTAGGTTATTTTACGACGCTTTATCAACAGCTTAGGTTATTTAGCGTCTGAATGAGATGAAGGTGATAATGCCGGTGAAATGAGTCAGGGGTCCAGCACCGAAAGTTACTCAGCATTTGCTCGTATTGGGTTGAGGGAAAACCCCGGAAAAAACCACAACCAGGTAACTTGTCCCGACCGGGAATCGAACCCGAGCCACCTGGTTTCGCGGCCAGACGCGCTAGCCGTTACTTCACAAGTGTGGACCAGAATATGAAATTCGCTATAAAACGACGCAATAGTAATAATTCGCTAAAGCCACTGGCGTAGCTCTGTCGGCTAAGGCGCTTGCCTACGGATCCGGAGTTATGTTCGGGCGCGGGTTCGATTCCTGCTTGGGCTGATTACCTGGTTGGGTTTTTTCGAGGTTCTCCCCAACCGTAAGGCAAATGTCAGGTAATCTATGGCGAATCCTCGGCACCATCTCGCGATCACCAATCCCATCGACGCTAAATAACCTCGTAGTTGATACAGCATCGTTAAATAACCAAGTAAAAAATATAATAATAATAATTCGCGAATGTGTTCATATTTCGCTATTAGAACTCTATTTCGCGATTTGTCGCGATTGTTTTATCTGCATATTATTAATCAGAATCACTTAATTCGTAAAGATTAGTAAAACTCTATTGTATATCTATTACGACATGATTTTCGCGATCTTCATAAATACCTGGCCCTGCCTATACCGAACATAGCTTCAATGGCATATCGAAAGGAACGAAGATATGCATATTTATTTTTACAAAATTGTTTGAAAACATTGTACACGCGCATCATTTTATTTTTACTTCAATTTGTATTGTACCTGAGTTTTTTAATATACTTCACTCCCATCCCCTCTACTAGTAAATTTCCAACCGTTCTCCACACAGAACCTAGGCCGCGTATGCAGTACTGAGTATAGTACGTTCCAGAAATATGTTCGTGTTTACCAGTGAACAAAAGAGCTTTCAATATTGAATCATATTTTCGCACAGGTACTGTCGTCCGTTTGCCTACGTCGCATCCCGGTTTCCCCCACCTGCTTCTGTTCGTCCCTCTGTAAAGTCTAGTAGCTGGGGTGTCTTAGCTCTTTTCTGAAAACATTAATTTCTGTTAGGAATTGGACATCCACGTAATATTACACAACTGTTTAAAATAACTAAAATAAAAGGGCCTCCTTAAGTAATTAACTGTCACGTGATTTCCCCTGCCCCTTTCTACGACCCTGCGACAAAACCACTTGGACGGACAGTAGATAGCATTTCTGAGTAATTTTATCTTTTCGGATCGGGCAGAAGTGAAGACTGAATTTATAGTACGTAAGGTACTCTTTTATAGAATAGGCATAGAATTATTTCAACATGAGTTACTCGTACGAAGGACGAAACTGGTAATTGGAATTAGGTACAATAGTCTATAGTGCGATAATATGCACAAA
This sequence comes from Periplaneta americana, assembly GCA_025594305.2. Taxonomy (NCBI): domain Eukaryota; kingdom Metazoa; phylum Arthropoda; class Insecta; order Blattodea; family Blattidae; genus Periplaneta; species Periplaneta americana. The sequence goes on from JAJSOF020000011.1 coordinate 27,384,661, forward strand.
AGAACTGAAGCCTGTATCGAAATGAACGGCCACTATTTTCAAAAATGTGTTTAAATATCCATAGTATGATTATTTTTCAATTTAACTTCATTCTCTACATTGTACGCTAATGTGCTGTAGACAGTATAATATACACTGCATAATGAATACGTCCGAATGGATAGCTCAATTCATGAGTGAAAACACTTATTGTTAATACTGTACTGTATTTTGATTAAACAAAAACCTTATGAAAATTATCAAACTCAAAATTGCGATATTTCCTAGTTTACATAAATTTACTAGTTCTTCCCTCTTATACCTAGTAAAGTGATTTGTATTTTACGCCAGTATCATCGAACTCCAGTCTTGGAAGGAGGAGCAAGCGGAGACCTTTAATCCAAAGATATAGCCAGGTTAATTTTAAAAACTAGCCGTACCCGTGCGCTCCGCTGCACCCGTTAGAAATAAATATAAACTAATTACATAATTAAAATAGGACATTTGATCCAGGGAACATTCGTGTTTGATAGAAGAATAAATCGTTTAATATGTTACTTAATTTAAATTGCTTCCAAAATAATTAAAATTCGATCATTTTGGTCCAGAGATACTCATTTGATGCAATGACAATTCCTTTAACATGTTTCTTAATTTTTATTACATGCAACTATAGTTTAATGAAGATTGACATCATTAAATTTAATGTGTACATTTTATTTTACTTGTTATAGGTTTCCATTGAATTATGGTAATAACTTAATTTTAACCCTTGTTTTCTACATATTCAGTAAATGGCGCTTGGCCTACTATGGTTGTGAACCCTTCAAATAACTTAAATTATATTATATTATATTATATTATATTATATTATATTATATTATATTATATTATATTATATTATATTATATTATATTATATTATATTATATTATATTATATTAGAAGTTACTATAATAACATTATAGCATTATGTCCATCTAGAGAAACTACACTTTCCAATGGTGAAATAATAATTATACAAATCGGTTAATTTAGCTTCCGATATTACTTCATACAAACACAGAAACATTCTCTGTAGGCTATCTTTCATAGCTTTCGATTGTTGCTGTCCAAGGCCTCTTATAGACGAAGTCATTTGTTTTTTAATTCATTACACGGCCTTAGATGGCAGTTATTTTAATTTTAAAACTAATTTATCTCATTAAATATCAGTCCTATCAAACTTTTTCAAGGAATAAAACTTATCGCAAATTATTTTTAAAGAAACTTTTGTTAAATAACATTTTTCACAAAAATCAATAATAAGGAGATATTTCGATTTATTTAATTCAGGCCCCCTTATAACCCCCTTTTAAATAATGTATTTTGAATGCCATATAGCCTAAAATCTAAGTTACAACGAACTTAATTTATATTCCAATTTTCATCGAAATCCGTTCAGCCATTATCGCGTGAAAAGGTAACAAACATACAGACAGACAGACAGACAGACATACAAACACAAATTTCAAAAAAGCTATTTTTGGTTTCAGGGTGGTTAATTATATATGTTAGGGCCAATTATTTTTGGAAAATCGAAAATTACCAGAAAAATTTCGGCTACAGATTTATTATTAGTATAGATGTTAGTAAAAATAAAATGATGTCCCTGTACAAAAAAACTCTTCTTCCCAGCAGAGAACAAGCAATCTACTGACTGTTCAGACGTGAAGAGTGCTGATGAGGGTGGAAGCACACAGCTGCAGTGCGATGTAAACAATTCACAAATGATCGCGATTCACGATTTGAGCGTCTGTGTATTAGACTGTACAAATATTATTTCGTTACAATCCATTACGAAAGACTATGTTAACGTGATAAAATTGTGGAATCTTTATTGTCAGTCTATTTCCGTCCTGTCAGTTGAATTCGTGCGCTCGGCTTGAATAGACGTGGTTTGTCTTGCAGGAGAATATTGTGAATTTCTTACGATGGAAACCAATCCTCAGGGTATGTATTTGTACAATCTGCTATATTTGCTCTTAAATTTTTACATGTTACATTATTTATCAATATTGATAATTTGCCTTCCATTTTTCTTGATCTATAAAATGTGTACACATAATATGAATTCAACACAGGTCGTATAGTATAGAGAGGGAAGTCTTGGTTTCGTGTTTATACAATTTTCATATGCCTCTACGTGCCTCAGCTCACTTAAATAGAAAAATATCTTTCAGGACGCACAGTGGGTCAAAATGCAAATGAATGTACTATAGCTAGACAACATTAGTAACTTTTCTCTATCTGACAGATTTTTATAAAACTTTATACGGAACAAGTAGCATTTATTTTTTGTGTGCGAACTCTGATTAGGCCTACGTTTGTATAAAATGAACTGCCCCTTTACAGGGGATGCATTTAGAAAAAATTAGGATCAATGTAGAGTATCCACCACCCACTGAACGAATATTGGTTAAACGAGCGTTGAGCCACTTCCGCCGATTTTGGAATAGACACCGATGCACTTAGGTTAGGTTAGGTTAGTTTAGGCTTTTATTATCCCGGCAAGATGAAGGTGAAAGCGATTGAGTGTGATTTTTGTTTTCTATGTTGGCAGTTCAAGTGCGTCGGTGTCTATTCCAAAATCGGCGGAAGTCTCTCAACGCTCGGTTCACCCCAATATTTCACACTTTTATCACTGCCAATGTTGCGCTATAAACCAATTTTCGCAAATCTAATGTAAAAGACTGCCTACACAAGCAACAAGTTATACTGAATGTTTAGGATTAGTGTAAAACTGGCCTATGTCTCCTATAGCGGGCGGGACATAAGTAACATTCACCATTACCTCTTTATAGAGGGTGCATTTAAAAAAAATAACTTGTCTCATGTCTAACAGATTTTTATGAAGTTTTATTTAGAAACTACAGGTAGCATATAATTTTTTTCCTGCACAAACTCTGATTACGTTTGTATAAAATGAACTACTCCTTTACAGGGGTGCATTGTTGTTGTTTAGTCAACTGTTGGAAGACAGATTTGAACCTCATAAGTAACACCAATAAGGCATCATCATGAGGCAACTAGGCCAGGAGATAATGGGGTAGGGTGACCAGTTCCTTTCTCCCTAGGCAAAATTAATAACTTCTTTCCTACGTAAAGGATTTGTTTAAGCTTTGTACAGAAAATACAGTAGCATACAAACGTTATCAGAGTTTATACTAAACAAACAATTTACGGAAGCGGGAGAGATTAAAATTTTGCATTATAAAAAAAGTTCGTGTGATTTTTTGCAGTAAACCATTATTGTTTCTTTTTTAGACCTACAATAAAAATGGAGCAATATTGTTAAATGAAATGAAAATTTACCATAAAGTTCTATTAATGAGATTGAAAGTTTGTATTTGCTGTTCGTTTTATGTAAATAAAGGTCCGCCCCTGCATTGGAACAGAGCATCTGTTTTGTACCGGTATGTCTGTATCCGCTTGAGCTGTACTGTGTACTTGTAAACTCTTTCCTTCCCATCCAGCAACGTTGTCAAAAGTCTAATATTGTAAACTTTAATAATTAGTTAAATATTACAGTTATGAAAAGTTGTAAGGACTTTTTCTTCCTTATGATAACTTTATATGAGCAGTCATTCATTATTTTAAATAACTAATTGTTTTTAATTTTAATTGATAATTTTAATCTGGAACTATTACAGATATATAGGATGTAGGGAGTAAAAGTGCCGTCCTTTTCACAATCGTCGGGGACGATCTACAGAATCAAAAAATGTCCGTACAACATAGGGTCATAACCAAAGCTCGGAAGTTGGGGACTTGTGTCTTTGAACGTGGCTAAGCGACCGGACTTCAATGTCAACAAACTCCCGCTTCCAGCACGGAGGTACTGTCAGGTCTGCTATAAAAGTGGTTCCTGGCTGGAACAACATAATGATAATATTATGATAGGTTGAAACATCTAATTTTATAGCATATATATAAATAAACATGCAAAATACATCAAATTTACAGTTCTGCTCTGTACATTTCATTTCAGTGTATGACTACATGCATTCGAAGATTTTCGAACCCATAAATTCTTCGTCTGTTAGTTAAACATGATTTGAAACGAAGGAAACTTATTTCCACGTCACATGAAGTGACGGGAGCAAACTTTAATTTTTTTATTTTATTTATTTTAACTAGCTACCTAGTGAGTACAAATTGCATTTATAAAATAAAAATGTTTCCAGCCACTACCGTAAGAGTCAGGCTCGTGTACGGTGTGGTCTTAGTGAATAATATAACATAAAATTTACAAGGACAGTTTACTAAATACAGTAATTAACTTAATTCAAACCAATAAGTACAACACAAGAGCAAGAATAAAGAAGAAAGAGAAAACGAGAGAAAAATACACATTTAATATAAATTGACAATCCGACAGAAGCCAGTGATATTCGATAAAAACATGAATGTAGTCGATAGAAATAAAAGGTAAAAAAAGTACATTTGTTACTATTATATATCATGGATAATTTTACAAAATTCTTTTTAAAAGTTTCAATTTTAAAAAATTTCAAATTTGGAAAATGGTTTGAAATTTTATTATAAAGTCTTGGGCCTAAATAAAATACTGAATATTTCACTGTCACTGTTTCCTGTTCGATTTTCAGCAGATTTCGTGTCTGAGAAAGATAAGTATATCCTAAATTTTTCTCGCAAATAGTTTTCAATTAGTGTATCACTACTAGGGAAGGTCCCTCTACGACTTGATCCATGGCTATGGACAAATTCTCCATCAATTTAAAGGACTGCAATGTCTTTCAATGAATGCCCGTTTCCAGCTCTAGTTTATGTGTGGTACAACTTACAAGATATAAACTCTGCATTAGAAGAAAATAATGTATCTCCTCAGAATTCCTCCACGAAATTCTGTACCTAAAATTTAAGAAATGTATTTTCAAACTTCCATAACACCCATTCGAATAACACGTATTTTCTATTTCCTCAAACAGACCGTTTACCTGTAATTCTCTTAATGTCATTGGCTTCGACGTGACACAGTTTATTCTTTCGTCTTCTTGCCATTCGATGTGACCACTTTCTTAGTACATACGACTGTCCCTGAGCACTTGCAGCGTGAGCTTTGTGTACGTTATGCCTGTAACCTTACTCAAGCACACGACACACAAGTCCCCAAGATCCGAGCTTTGGTCATAACTTGATCATTTTTCCAGAAAAAAAAATCTTATTTTATTTCTGTTATACTGCTTATATCGTTAATAAAATTACGAAAATAATGACATCAATAGGTATATCTAGCAAAGAGTTAATATTAGTTTAAATAAATATTTGTGTTCTATTATGTTTTCGTGAAATTAAGTAAAAATGCACACTTAAATTTGTTAATATTCTGGCGTGAAGGACGTGGCAACGTGTTCAGCAGGCAGTACTCTGCACAGACGTAAGCATGAGTCAGCTGAGTTCAAGCACTCTGTCCATAGGTCTACTGCCGAGCGGATGACAGTTCAGTACAGGGTATTCGATAAACAACTTACAATGTCAATTACAGTTTAGGAATGTCATACGTTATTAATTAATTTATGGAGAAAGTCGTCGTTATTCAAGTGAGACAAGAACGTCAACTGTCAACGTTTTCCTCAAAGAAGGTTACCTAATCGGCGAACTTTTGTAGCAGTTTCTCAACAATTTTTACCCCGTTTCGAAAATCACATAACCAGAAATTTCTTTAAAAATGATACTGCTTTACGGAAGCGGGAGAGATTAAAATTTTGCATTAGAAGAAAGTTCGTGTGATTTTGTTTATTTTTAGACATTCAATAAAAAATGGAGCAATATTGTTAGGCCTACATAAAATGTAAATTTACCATAATGTTGTATTAATGAGATTGAAAGTTTGTAGTTGCTGCTCGTTTTATGTAAACAACAGTATTGTCATGGTCCGCTCCTGCTTTAGAACAGAGCATCTGTACCGATATGTCTGCACCCGCTTGAGCTGTATTGTGTACTTGTAAACCCCCTCCTCCCCATAGTTGTCAAACGTCTAATATTGTAAACTTTGACAATTACTTAAATGTTACAATTAGAAAAAAAATTGTAAGGACATTTTTATTCCTCATGACATGAATAATCACCAGTTAAAATAATGGCGCTTATACCCCTTACACCAGGGGTCGTCAGCACAGAGCACGCTGGGGCTAGTCTCTCTTACCCGCGGAAAACGCAGTGCACTATAGTGCACTCCGTAGCTGCTAGCGGGTATGCTCTCTATCTCTCCCTGTTGCACGAGATACCCTTTGCACATTTCAGCGAGTGCTGACGACCACTGTCTTACACCTTGTATAATTAGTAATCTATAATTGTTATATAAACATCACTCATTATTTTATAGAACTAATTGTTTTTAATTTTAATTGATAATTTTAATCTGGAACCGTCACAGATATATATTGGTGTATTTTTATAATTTTAGACTGTTCATTATTCCTGTGATCCGCCTTCATGAATTCAAGGTTTTTATGTTCTTTGTAATCATCATGTTCAATTATTAGTCTTTAAGATGACTATATAACACAACTTCAAGTATTACATTCATATGAATCTACCTCTTACGCTCCCTGATAATGCCTTAAAGACGAAAATACTCTTAGCCATTACTTGATATCACATGTTGTTCACGTCGTATTAAGTGATTAACAATAAAAATGACCGTCAAATGAAAGTTCGTGTACAATTATTTACTTGTTAGGAAAGAAATTACCAATTTTGTCTAAATTATATGTTTCATCAGCCTCGCTCTTACAGTTTGTGTGTTATGGCACATTGAAGTCTGCGAAAGATTTTGTTACATCTTAATCGGAAGATTTCGTTACATTTTTTGTTGACTGACTCTTCCGCGTAGACGCAGAGTTTACCAGAAGAAGTAATCTTATATTAAGGATCGTATTATTCTACACTTATTGCTCTCAGTATTGTTAGTACAGGGACATCATTTTATTTTTACTTCAATTTTTATTGTCCCTGAGTTTTTGAATGTACTTCACTCCCACCCCTTCTACTAATGAAGTTCAACCGTCCTGCACACAGATCCAAGACCGCATATACAGTCATAGTAGCCTTACGGTCATAGTAAACACTACGTTCCAAAAATATGTTCGCGTTTTCCAGTGACGAAAGAGCTTTCAATATTGAATCATTTTCGCACAAGTAGGCCTACTGTCGTCCATTTGCCTACGTCGCATCCCGGTTTCCCCCACCTGCTTTTATTCGCAAGCTAGTGGCTGGGCTGTCGTCTTTGCTCTTTTGTGAGAACATTAATTTCTGTTAGGAGTTGGACGTCTACGTAATATTATACAACTGTTCAAAACAACTTCAATAAAATTGCCTCGTTAAGTAATTAACTGTCACGTGATTTTCTCCTTTCTACGACCCGACGACAAAACCACTTGGACGGACAGTAGATAGCATGTCTGAGTAATTTTATCTTTTCGGATCGGGCAGGGGTGAAGATTGAATTTACAGTACGTAAGGTACTCTTTTATAGAATAGGTACAGAATTATTTCAACATGAGTTACTAGTACGAAGGACGAAACTGGTAATTGGGATTAGGTACGATAGTATATAGTGCGATAATATGCACATTAGAACTGAAGCCTGTATCGAAATGAACGACCACCATTTTGAAAAATGTGTTTAAATATCCATATTATGATTATTTTTCAATTTATCTTCATTCTCTATATCGTACACTTATGTGCTGTAAACAGTATATTATACATTGCATAATGAATACGTCCGCATGGATAACTCAGTTCGTGAGTAAAGACACTCATTGTTAATACTATACTGTATTTTGATTAAACAAAAACCTAATGAAAATGATCAAACTCAAAAGCGCGATATTTCCTAGTTTACGTAATTGGATGAACTACTTTTCTTCCCTCCTATACCTAGCAAAGTGATTTGTTTGTATATTACGCCAGTATCATCGAACTCCAGTCGTGGAAGGGAGTAGCAAACTGTGTTGATCCAAAGGTATAGCCAGGTTAATATTAAAAATGTTAGTAAAAATAAAATTATGTCCCTGTACAAGTAATAGTATTCTATAAATATGCACGATCGTCTACTCAAGGTTTGCGTCCCTCCTGACTCCGTGGTTCTGAGGACAAGTGTTTGCACACAGCTGATCTGACTGCCCTCCCCACGTCTGACCCTCCGTGAGTCACGCGCTCACACGCGCCCAATGCAAGTTTCGGGGGTCCACAACTTGCTCCACAACATGACACATCTTGTCCTTGCATTGGTTTTCGTTATATTAAGAGGAGATTAACTGCCCTATCCCGCAATGCACCAATTTTCAATTTGGTTACTTAAGGGGAGAGGATGGTATTTTTTTTAACTTTTTTCCTATTTGGTGTAAAATATTAATTTTTTTGTATGTAGAGAGCTGATGGCTATAGCAACTCACCCAAATATAAATATTTTGAAAAAAATTTTGGGAGCCAGATTTGAAAACAAAAATCTACCCAGTGCAGGATTTTACTAAACTCGATATATCTAAGCAATTTTTAAAGATAAATTCAAACAGTTTGTTACAATTTATTTGTAAAAGCATGTTCTACAAACTGTCTATAACAGAATGTTGATATTAATCCCTACATTTGTAAAATAAACAATTAAAATTTAATTGCATTTTTTTATTTTCTTTCTTGCAAACAGACAGACTTATTTTTAAAATAAAATCAATTAGGAAAATTCTGTTACAGAGAAAAGTTTCCTAGTAGTCTAGAGAATGTGTATTCTAAATTTCATACATATATATTTAATACTTCAAAAATTATATCGATTTTTGTCTGGCAATGTAGCAAAAAAATAAAGTTCCAGAAACAGCAATCAAAGGGAGTGTGATTTAATAATCCAGAGCACAGGAACTTTAAAAATGGCGTCTCAGCATTCAATAAGAGCACAGATATCCACAAAAGTTATACAATGTACGTATTCCACACACATCACAGAGTATTTTAAAGAAAAATTTGGTTTTGAAAAAAAAAAAAATGAAGTTCCGGAAACAACAAACAAAGGGCGGTGTGATTTAAAAATCCAGAGATCAGGAAATTTAAAAATGGCGTTTCAACATCCGATAAGGGCACAAATACCCACAAAATATCATACAATATATTCCACACATATCACAGAGTATTTTAAGGAAAAAATCTTATTTTTCGAAAATTTACTCATTTTTCACCAAAAAATACCATCCTCTTCCCTTAATGGCCCATTTTCTCAGGAACTACTGGAGATATATGAAGAGTCCACTGCAAGAATGATGCATGTCATTTGGAATACATATTGCAGGAGAAGCAATTGGAAGTTTGCTCAAAGCTTAACTGAGAGTTTCCGATCATTACTGGACAATGACTATCAGTGTTAATGCCATATAACTCTCTATGTACATTCTATGTGTCTTAAGCTATGCATTGACAGTCTTGGTTAATTTTCGATAAAAAAAGTGACATCCATCGTTCTTGCAGTGGACTCTTCATATTTTAGTTTTTACCGAAGCAAAACGGAGCAGATTTTGTCAATAAATATAAGTTCTAAGAAAGATAATTTTTTTAATAATGCTGATTGAGACAAACATTTCTATGCATTAATTTTATGAAATATCTCATTTATTCACTTTCAAAAAAATGTTTGTAATGTTAGAAATATTATTTTTTCCATATTTCATTAAAGAAAAATTAATGAAATAAGCTAACAGTATTTCTCAAAAAATAAATGCATAGAAATATGCATCTACCTCATAAATCTTGCAGTAAAAGTTTCATCCAGATAGATTAATATTATTAGCATAAGAACGTTGGTGTTTAATAAAAAAATAAATAAATAAACAAGGAAAAATGGATTTGAAAATAAAATGAATATTTATGTAAATTAATATTCCCCTCCGTTACATTCATCTAGTAACTTCAGAGAGCCAACTTTAGAACAAAAAGTTACTAGATTTGTAATCAGAAATTTTAAAAAAGAATTCGTCAATGAAAAAATAATTTTGATAGCTATTTTAATGGCACGCCTCCTTACAGCCTTAATTTAAAAAATGTAAACATATTTATATTCAGAATTGAGCTAAATTCATTTGGGGCATGAAAATCTAAATTCTGAAGAAGTGAAATAGCTAAAAAAAGATTGGAAAATTTTTATGATTTTCAATTGAGTCCCCCCCTTAAGCGTTCATTGTATTACATTAAAAAATTTGACGTGCACGAGAAACGAGCGACAAATGTTGCCTGGGCCCTGTTTTTCAGGGTCAGGTTTGCGGTAAATTTATGACATGCGACCGCAACGTCATTTCTCCTCAAAGGCAAGCCCCAGTAAGAATTTTTATTCTTAAGGGATTCATGATCAGTTCGCATACAATTATTTAATTTCTAAATCCGCCATTTTTAGTCAAATGTAAGGAAATGAAGCTCAGTGATGTTATTGGGTTCTTGCAAACGAACTCCTGTGTCCTGTACTACAGCGTCGTATGCTGGAGGAGGAACATAATTGACTTCCACAGCGAGTTGAGGCTTTTACCAGCGTCTATCAGGTAGGTATTGATATTGGTGAATGATTACATATTAAGTCAACATTTTAACTGAAAATTCATGTTTGTTTAGTTCATAGTCTTTCTATTTGCTTCAAATATGAACATTATTATCATTTCACAAATTATGGTTACATGAAGTTTTGAAATATAATTAATAGGTATGTAGCATTTTTAGTTCGTAATTGTTTTCTGGTAAAGCAAAATCGTTACTGTTCATAATATTTCGTCGAAATTAGTTTGTTTGCTTCAGCCGTATTTTTTTCGTTTTTATGTTCTACTCCATAAAACACGATACTTTTTTTTTAGTCATTTTTTCTCGTTTGCATAAAGTTTGAACATTATCTCATTCTATATTCTAAACAAAATTCTGTATGTTCATGAATTAATACACATTCTTTTCGGCAATTATTTCTTTCTCTGTAAAAATTTATATATATGTGTTATATATATATATATATTTATATATATATATATATATATATATATATATTTATTTACAATTACTTATTTATTTATTTATTTACTTATTCATTTACTCCCTCTGTCCCAAAATATGGTATAGAAAGAGATCATTTATTCCGTTTCAAAATATGGTATAAATTTGTTAAAATTCTCAGTAATATAATGTAACTTTAATGCATCTTCTAGATACTTATTTGATTCATAAATTAACTTGAGAAAAACTAATAAATAAAGTACATTTCATTCTATGCGATGTCAAATTAATAAAAGAAAAACAAACTTTGTTTTGAGGCAAATTAACATAAAAACTGCAATAAATTACAACCCGTTTTATACGATTATTGAGTCTTAGATGTTCTATTCAACATTGACTGGATTGGTGTTACATTTTCTGCAACAGGAACACCACAGCGGGTGCCCATTTGATTTCTGTTCATAATGAACTGTTTAAATATTACAGTTTGATGCACGGCAGAAGACTAGAAACATTCACAACTGCACTGTCTGATAGTCTCTTCTATTGAACATAATACCACACCGCGAAACATTTCGTGCGCGCATGCGCAATAATCAGACTTGTTTTGTTACTATACATATTTTGGAACGGAGGGAGTATTTGTTTCCAAATAACTATTTTTTAGCGTTTTTTAAACATGCTAAAAATAAAAACTGATAACTGATATTGTAGTATTTAATTTGGTCATATATTAAACATACAGATTTAATGAAGTGTTTGCTTTAGTTTACCATTAATACAAACATGCAAGTTATTTGTAAGTTGGGGATTTTGAAGAAAATATTAATACTATAAATCTGGCACAGAAGTAAACAATTACCTTCATTTCTTCACTATATTCACTCCCATTTGATAGACCATTGGACCTTATAAGTCCTCAAAGATTTAGTCAGCCTAAAATCATCAGCTCTTGATTGTTTAAGAATGTGCTTATTTTTATCGTATAGGCTTATTGTATCGGTTCAAAAATTGACATTAAACTGGCAAAATAAGGAAATCTACCAATTCATTCTAAATGAAACCGCCATGGGGATGAAATGGGTATTGGGAATTGACTTGGGTCTTTTTCGGTCTAACAAGAGATTTCAGCAGATCATAAGCAATGCCAATGTCATTGCGTCTATCGCTCTTTTCGAATTGGACGGTATATACAAGGTGAACTGTAAGTAACGTCATTATTTTCAGGGGGTTATTCTTTGACATATTTCAAATAAAGCTTAATACAATTTTTCTAGTTTTTCTTTTCTTTCAGAGATAAAAATTTAGTTTAATAGTTTAAATTACTGTACATCTCTAAAACAATATGTATAGACAATGTCTGTTAAAATGGAACAATTATAACGAGAATGTACAATAAAAATATTCAAGATTATAAAACGGATTTAAAATTAACCAACTAGAGGTGTAAAATTTGAGAGCAACTCTGCTTAAATTAAAAATATGTGATGAAAATTTATTTGCAACCTTCAATGGTATTTGACATTTTTTTTTTTTTTTTTTTTTTTTTTTTTTTTTTTTTTTTTAGGAAGTCTACATGTAGAGAGATTAAAATCATTTCCTTGTTTTTTGTCATAGGAATGAACATCATTTCTTAATGTTAAAGTTGTTGGAAGATTATCTTTAACATACAAAAGTAACTCTAAAATTTATAAATTTTGCCACCGGCGTGGCTCAGTCGGTTAAGGCGCTTGCCTGCCGGTCTGAAGTTGCGCTCGGGCGCGGGTTCGATCTCCGCTTGGGCTGATTACCTCGTTGGGTTTTTTCCGAGGTTTTCCCCAACCTTAAGGTGAATGTCAGGTAGTCTATGGCGAATCTTCGGTCTAATCTCGCCAAATACCATCTCGCTATCACCAATCTCATTGACGCGAAATAACCTAGTAGTTGATACAGCGTCGTTAAATAACAAACTAAAAAAACTATATAAATTTATTACAGTCATGATTTTATTTTCCATAAATAATTGTTTACAATGTTCATTAAAATTCGCATTTGATACAATTTTTATGGCCCTTTTTTGAAGCAAAAGGGCCTTATAATTGTTTTATATGAAACATTCATAGCGTGTTTTGGGAAAGCTATTGATTTAATTCCCAATAGTCTTACCCAGTTTAAGAGAGCAGTATATTATGATAATAAATTATTGAAATAATTTTAGTTTTGTCCTTTAAATATGCAGAAACTTGGGTAAATTCGTAGAACATGTAACAATTCATGTCGTCAGATACGACATCAGGATTCAATTCCGAAGACGGAAAAACTTACTTTTTCTCTTATCTTTTTTATCTTTATTTTCTACTTTTCAGCTTTCTTTATTCATCTCTTCTTTAACCACATCTTTCTTTACCGTTTAAATTTCGATCTCGCATTCACTACAACACACATAGTCAAATGCTTAGCTTGAACTCAGCTGATCTGTACGTCCGTGCATAGTACTGCCTGCTTAACACGTTGCCAAGTCTCTCACGCCAGAATATTAACAAATTTAAGCATGCATTAGTATTTAATTTGATGAAAACGTAATAGAACACACAAATAGCCAATTTATTAAAACTAATGTTAAGTCTTTTCTAGATATAACTACTGATAATTGTTTTCATAATTTTACTAACGATATAAGGAATATAAATCAAATAAAATAAGGAAATAAATATTCTTTTTCGCGAACACACTAACATTTAGACCCTATGTTGATTTAACTTTTTTTGGTCCTGTAGACCGTCCTATACGAATGTGAAAAGGACAGCACTTATACCCCTTACATCCTGTTTATACAATTTTAAGAAATAGCATTCGTAATACGCGCGGTTGTGAAATCTGGCCTCAGGAATGGTTACGTGTCCTATGAGATTATCAATATTTAATCCAAACAAATGTAACATTTTAAAATTCCTTTTCAGAACGAAAAGTTACATTTGTTCCGATAAAATTTCCGAACATTTAAAGAACAAAATTAAAATTCTTTCAATAATGTAGGCCCTACTATCATAATATACTACTCTCTTAAGTTGACTGAGCATATTGAGAATTAAATCCATACCTTTCTCAAAACTCGCTATGAAATGTTTCATATAAAACAATTTTTATCTCGAAAAGGAAGCAAAAACGAGCAAAATTGTGTTAAATTTTTTGTTTGAAATATGTCGAAGAATAACCCTCTGAAATTAACATTACTTACAGTTCCCTCTGTATATGTAAAGTAAACCCAAATTGTTTCTTCATTAGAGTTTTACTAAATATTCAAGGAAGAAAATGTTACTTTATAATGTCTTCGGAGATATATTTTAATAAAATTAAGAGAGATTCTGTACGTGCATGAATATTGATATTTTCAGATCTTGTCCCTAGAAGGATAAAATTATTAGGTTTTATCTCAGTTTTAATCTTCTTAATATTTAGATGGGGTAACTATTCATTAGTTATTCATTTAATAATAATATTGTGGAAAAACTGATTGAATATTATGTGCCAACGAACCGTTAAACGCCAGGAATTGACAAGTTTTAAGTCATAGCCAGGAAGAGAAAGATGAGATAAATAAATGTAAGGGTCAGCTACCTAATGGGGTTTGGAATATCTCGTGCTCTAAAGCCTTTTAATAGAACAGAATTTCTCAAAAGAGTAATGATTAAAATAGCTTAAATAACTTGTCCATAATAATTTTTTTAATTTTGAAAAACTAAGAACTTCTCGACCAAGTATCGACAGAAGAATTTAGAAAATTCCTGATTATATTCAAGAGGAAGGTTAAAAAAAGCAGCAAGTAAAATCGTATATTATTCACTGGGTCTTGATGACAGCAGTGACATTACTGATACAGCAAAGCTTGAGATTTTTATCCGCGGGATTGATCAAGGTGTTAGTAAGTTACAGGAACCGCCACTGGTTGTAGTTTTCATGCCAAGTACCTTCCCTCCGTCTCCTTACTTCATAGGCTGTCTGTCGCATGTAATCACCAAAGCTCAAGTTTTGGTCACCGCTGCACTACTATATTGATTGGACCCTAAGGCTGGTTGAGTGGAAGAGAAGGCCTTTTGACATTAACTCTGTGAGCAAAAATAAAATATTTTTCATTCTACATTCTCACCGAAAAGCCCAGAAGAAACACAAGCAACGCATCTCATCGGAAGAGACGTCTAATGGCGACTGGCAGCCATTTTGAGCATGGGAAAAATTTCCGGGCAGTATATCTCGCGACTCTCATATGTTGGTGTTCTGATTTTAGTGGCAAACTAAAGACAGTGACTGGTTGCTATTTTGGGCGTGGGCGAAAATTTTCGGGCAGTATATCTTGATACTTCGATATGCTAGAGCGATAATTTTAGTACCAAACGAAAGATCTTTTCTAAATCTGTTGATTTAAGCCAAACGTATTCATGTAGAAACCACGGCCGATTCCACCACCTCTGGCACACTTCTACATTTTTCTTGAACACCGAACTTGATATCTTACGCGGGATTTCGATCGTACTAAACATTCAATTGCAGAATTTGCAGCATTTTTAATATCTGAATCCTCGTTTGAACTCATTTCAACAATGTTTATTTATTTCTCCTAGTATTTCTGTTCTTTTGTTATAAACAAATGTCTATCGTGTTCAAAAAAATCGCCTCTCGCAGGAAGAAATTAATAATACGATCGCCTCTTCACAAAATACATGGTCAAAAATAATAAAAATAATGCCAATGCTTTTATTTAAAAATTAATTTTTATCGAAGTGGATAAAACATTGTACGATATACTTGTCTAAACTTTAGAATAAAACACACGATTGTTATGAAACTCGTATTGTAATATGAAACGTTACGATACTCACATCATAAATAACTATTATTTTTGTCAAACTGTCTTGATGCAGTATATGGCAGCTAACTTTTCCCCACTACATTTCCGTCCATTGTATTTTTGCAACGTAGTATGAAAAAGTCTATAAGTCTACAGTACACCAGTTATTTATAGATTTCAAAAAGGCATATGATCCTGTTAAGAGAGACATTTTCTATAATATTATTATTGAATTTGGTATTCCGAAGAAACTAGTTCGATTAATTAAAATGTGTCTTGGTGTAACTTACAGCATAGTCCGTATAGGCCAGTCTCTATCTGATGATTTTCCAATTCACTGCGGGCTAAATCAAGGAGATGCACTATCACCTTTACTTTTTAACTTTGCTCTAGAATATGCCATTAGGAAAGTTCAGGATAACACAGAGGGTTTAGAATTGAACGGGTTACATCAGCTTCTTGTCTATGCGGATGACGTGAATATGTTAGGAGAAAATCCACAAACGATTAGGGAAAACACGGAAATTCTACTAGAAGTAAAGCATAGGTTTGGAAGTAAATCCCGAGAAGACAAAGTATATGATTATGTCTCGTGGCCAAAATATTGTACGAAATGGAACTACAAAAATTGGAGATTTATCCTCCGAAGAGGTTGAAAAATTCAAATATCTTGGAGCAACAGTAACAAATATAAATGACACTCGGGAGGAAATTAAACGCAGAATAAATATGGGAAATGCGTGTTATTATTCGGTTGAGAAGCTTTTGTCTTCTATTCTGCTGTCAACAAATCTGAAAGTTAGAATTTATAAAACAGTTATATTACCGGTTGTTCTGTATGGTGGTGAAATTTGGAGAGGAACAGAGATTAAGGGTGTTTGAGAATAAGATTATTAGGAAAATATTTGAGGCTAAGAGGGGTGAAGTTACAGGAGAATGAAGAAAGTTACACAACTCAGAACTGCACGCATTGTATTCTTCACCTGACATAATTAGGAACATTAAATCCAGACGTTTGGGATGGGAGGGCATGTAGCACGTATGGACGAATCCAGAAATGCATATAGTGTGTTAGTTGGGAGGCCGGAGGGAAAAAGACTTTTGGGGAGGCCGAGATGGGAGGATAATATTAAAATGGATTTGAGTGAGGTGGGATATGATGGTAGGGACTGGATTAATCTTGCTTAGGATAGGGACCGATGGCGGGCTCATGTGAGGGCAGCAGTGAACTTCCGGGTTCCTTAAAAGCCAGTAAGTAAGTATTTCTGTTCTTTTGTTATGAACAAAAGCCTATCGTGTTCAAAACTAAAAAAAAAAAAGAACTAACATAAACGAATCGCCTCTCGCAGGAAGAAACTAATAATAATAATAATAATAATAATAATAATAATAATAATAATAATAATAATAATAATAATAATACTCTCTTCACAAAAGACATGTTCAAAAGTAATAAAAATAATGCAATTAATTTTATTAAAAAAATAATTTTTATCAAAGTGGATAAAACGTTGTACGATATACTCATCGTAACTTTATATTCCAACACTCGACTGGCTATCAAACTCGTAATATGAAACTTTACTGTACTCGTATCGTAAATAACTATTTTTGTCAAACAGTGTCTTGATGGAGTATATTGCAGCTAACGTTTTTCCACTACATTTTCATCCATTGTATTTTCGCAACGTAGTATGAAAAAGCCGAGGTTCTATAGATAATATTTTCTTCTTTTACTTAAATTTGCCAGAATGTCATTTGTTCAGTACTACTTCAGTTACATTTATTAAAATGTAACTCGAAACGTCTACTAAAATCATTGTGGTATTTCAGCTACACCAGAAGCAGTTGCTAACTCAGCACAATGCCACCCACAGTACTGGGGAAAGCAGTCAAGAAATCTGGCAAAGCCCGTAAGATGATTTCAAAAGATGAAAAGAAGAGAAAGAAGAAGAGGAAGGAGAGCTATGCCGTCTATATTCACAAAGTGCTGAAGCAAGTGCATCCTGAAACTGGCATCAGCGCCAATGCGATGCGCATTATGAACAGCTTCGTCAACGACATGTTGAACAGAATTGCTGACGAAGCAACTAATCTGACCCAGTACGCCAAGAAGTCTACTATAACGAGTCGGGAGATCCAGACGGCCGTGCGACTGTTGCTGCCTGGTGAACTGGCCAAACATGCTGTCAGTGAAGGCACGAAGGCTGTTACAAAATACAGCAGTTCTAAACAGGCGTAATAACTCGTTGAATACTGATTAGGTCTACCTATAGCTGCCAACACATAATGTTAATATTGTTCTTTTTAAATGAAAATTTCCCTTCATAAAATTTTAATTATTTTCCTTGTTCAAAATTGGAGTTGACGAAGTCTAGATTTATCAGCATTTATTACCAGTGGAGTATAGAGTGAAATGGAAGAAGAAAAAATGCCCAGAATAACTGAGAAATAGTTGAAATAGCTGTAATAAAATAGTAATCATTTTTTGGCTGGTATATTTTATTAACTTTTAGAGTGAAAATTTAATAAATTTTATAAACACCAACGTCTTAGGTGATTGTAAATGCTGAATTTCGACTCAATGTTACTATTGACATATAGTTGAAATCTATAAAAAAAAATTGTTCTTGTGTTCTGTCAAGTAAATAAAATAATAAAAAGTTCCTGACTCGAACATTTTTTAGATAATATAAAATTTTATGAAGATTTTAGTCGTCTCTTCGTACATATGCATTTTGTTAATTTCTTGTAATAAACGTGTAGTAAACTTCACTGTCTGATTCAGAATCAGTTATTGTCAATATTGTATGTTTATGCAGACTTTTGAATGATAGCTTAATCACACGCATGCTGTTATAGTAAAAGTTTAATCAATGTTGTTTCAGTAATGTAATTAATAGATTTTCATGTAAATAACTGTATTCGACGATATTAGGCCTGAATCATTATTGAGATATGGAAGATGTAAAATGACTGCGTTCATCGAATCCCTATAAATTGCGTGAAACTTTTATGCTGTTCGTGCTTATTATTGTGAGCACGACTTGGCTTGTAAGGATGTTTGGGATTTGAAATAAAATTTTGTTTTCACTTCTATCTTCATACTCCCCGCATCTAAATTAACTTCTTGTCAATTATTTTACAATCTCTGTCATTCAATGAAGCCCAGTCTAGAAACAACAATGCAATTGATAATCGAAACTATTCATATATCGATATGACACCAATGAGTTGATTCAATGTGTATAATTAATGTCATTACAGAGAATTGGAACTTAATACCACAGTTAAGTACTTCAGAATTACTCTGTTAAATTAACTATGTATTGTCTTTTTGCTCTCCGCACTTGTTAATCACTCCAATTTGTGTAAGAATAATAATCCAGTATGTCACATACATTTGTTCACTTTCATGTTTTATGACGTCTGGCTTGGTTTACAACTAGGCCTACTTTGTTTTAAGTAAATTATATTTTCAGCCATGCAAGATTTAGAGGCGGTTTTACCATCCATAGTTAAATTTAAGTATTTTATTATGAGTCTTATTCAAAGACGAGACTTTGGACCAAAGTTGACTTTGGAAAGTGTAAAATTCCAATTCTCCTATTCACAGTCGACACTTTGACGAAAGTAAACTTCAGTCGTGACTTTACTTCGAAGTCACCGAAAATCTAGACTTTGACTTTGGATTTGACTTTCCTTTCTGGACATTAGGGGAAATTGCTTATGTTTGGAAAATTGTTGAATTTGCCGAGAATGTTGAGGACATTCAGGGGTTATTAAAGTTTCTCATGTTTCTTAGGGTATTATTAGATATAGATAATAAATTCAAATCAAAGTACATCTAATAAACAGACCATATTAGATATCCTAGTCATGTTTCAACGTTCATTGATGAGGATTATCTGTTCCACCAATACGCCACTTCTTATTTCGTCGCGATTTTATGCTAAAGATAAGGATTGATTGCTTAATACTGATTTTGACTATTTACTTCTACAGAGGAAAGATTATACAGTTGTATATTACAGTTAATTTATAATCTTCTGGTCGTCATAATAAGGTTTTCTGCATATTGATTTCGTGTAATTTTCCAAGTAGTTTCTGCAGATCTGCAGGGAGCAACTCTACAAACTGTCAACAGGATAATATGTTTCTTTTATAGTTTGTCATTGATGGTATCTTCTTATCTTTCATATCTTCAGAATAAAATTATTTTACAATGGAATAATTATTCTTATATAAAGCTGCAAGAATGGCTAACAATCGCTTAACATGTACCGATGTTCAGTTGTTTCATTGATTTGTGATTCAAAAGATGGCTTTGATTTTGACAATGCCTACTCTATTTCAACTACCCATTCGTTCAATTCTTTTAAAAGGCAGTGATTGTGATTTCCAACATTGGAACAAGATCGTAAAGTCGCGACTTACCGAAGTCGAAGTCAAAGTCTCAGAAGTATTGTCTATGAATAGGACTTTTAACAAAGTTAAACTTTACTACGAAAGTCGACTTTGGAAAGTCTTCATCCAAAATTCTCGTTTATGAATACGATTTTAAGAAAAGATTTGCGCAGTCCTAGGGCCTTGAGAAGAGAAGTTAGGTATCGTTCCTCTTGCTCCAAACATCAATCCCGTAACACTGATATCGTTAAGTTGGTATTTATCTTTATAATAGGGATAGTTGGAACGTAGATTGCTCGTTTCTCCTCGTGTACGTCTTCAGGTTATCCTGTATTAATCTGATTAGTACTAAAAGTATATTCATTCTTAAATTAAACACCAGGGAAGGAACAATATTAACATTTCCCCATACTCAAATCTCGTACTCAAATGATGAATTGTTCATGCTTTTAAATTTAATTCTATTTTTGTATAACTTTTGGTTTGTTCTAAATCTCAAAGCTATAATACTGATGTAAGATTTATTGAAAACCCTAAATTAAATTACAAAAGTGAATGTTCTCGCAAGTTCGTAAATTGTGGATAATCTTTAATATTATTCCTTTTATGCACACCTGTCGTTCTTAGAGCTTTGTTTTGTAGAACAAAAGTAATAGTAATATACGTTACAAGAGCGGTATGTTGAGTTTTCATGGTCGAGGAAAAGATTGGAAAAGCGAAACGTAGTTGAGCTTTTTTAATTTCCGAGAACATGAAAACAAACATACCGCTCGTGTATCGTACATTATTTTGTGCGAAGATCGTTTATTACATACCTGAAAGACTAATTTCTAATTAGTTGCAATGCAATCTCCGTGTTGATTTCTGTTTAATGACGGCAACTTCGGAAAACCAAAATATCTTTCTTCAACATTGTTGCTATAAAATATTTTCTGTGTTTACTATACTCCAGCAGACCGTGATATACGTCTGTTTTTTTTCCCCCCCCCCAGTGTATAAATGCGAACTTAAAACAAACGGTAAGGTTATGTAATGATTTATTTTTCATTTTAATATTTTAATATTATTTATATAACTTATTGCAATAATAACATCCGCATCTGGAATCTTGTTGATTTTTTCACGGCTTCCTTAATGTTACTTGTATCAGGAATGCAATAAGTTTCGTGGAGTAGTAGGCTTTACTTAATTTTTGCAAATATTTAAAAACAATAATTAACATTGCAATTTAGGTGAAATTGCAGTGGTAAGTTTCCAATTTATAATTATTCCTATGTTAAACGTCTCTAAAAATATGTTAAAAGCCTAAAGCAGTAAAATCAATGTCACTTAAGCGGTAAGAAGAGGGAAATTGTTATGTGTGTTACGTTGGGAATACTGAATGTGGTATTTCACACTTACCTCATATTGGTTCTGTGCGGAAAACAAGCAAATACGCACGATCTCGCACAAAGTACGTTTATGCCATTATGAGGGTATAGGCCTATACATCGCCAATACAGGATATGAATCTTGATGTATGACAGACAGAATTAAATTTAAATCACTTTAGGAGACGGCAGGGAAGGTGCTTGGCCACGTTTTGGGACAGGTTGTGGACCCCCGAAACTTGCGACGGACGCGTGGCTCGCGGAGGGTCGGACGGCAGGAAGATCGACTGTGTGCAAACACTTGCCCTCAGAACCGCGGGGTCAGCGAGGGACGCAAACCTGGTCGAGCACCTTCCACTCACAAGTAGGCCTGCTACTCTATGACCTCACGCACTGGGATACGGTGAGAAGAAAAAGTAATTCTGTTGTCTGTAGAAAATCTGGTCTGAAAATGTAACTCGTTATTTGGGTTTTCAAAGTGTTTTTCAAAAGTAAAGCATAATTGCAATTAAAATCGACTGGCGGGATTTGGGACAAAAAGGTTCAGACGCGTCAAACCTGGTATTTGAAAGGTTCAGAACCATAGTGGGCCAAGCGCCGTTTACTAAAACCGTAGAAAACTAAGGTTAAAATGAAGTTATTTCTATAATTACTATATATACCAAGTAGTCGACCTGGTAGGCGAGTTCGTATAGCGCTGGCCTTCAATGCCCAAGGTTGCGGGTTCGATCCCGGGCCAAGTCTATGGCATTTAAGTGTGTTTAAATGCGACAGGCTCATGTCAGTAGATTTACTGGCATGTGAAAGAACTCCTGCGGGACAAAATTCCGGCACATCCGGCGACGCTGATATAACTTCTGCAGTTGCGAGCGTCGTTAAATAAAACATAACATTTAACACTTATACCAAGTAATATAAAATATACACATTAAAACTAAATGATATATCAGTCTTCATTAAACTATGGCATTCACTTAACTTTAACCCTTGCTTTCTCAGTTTTTAATAAATGGCGCTTGGCCCACTATGGCTCTGAACCCATCATTTGAAGAGTCCACTGCAACAGTGATGGATGTCACTTTCTTGTCGAAAATGAACCAAGACTACCAATGCATAGCTTAAGACATATACAGGGACATCATTTTATTTTTACTAACATTTTTAATATTAACCTGGCTATACCTTTCTATTAACGATTGAAACAGGAAACACCCTTTACTACCCTTTCCACGACGGAGTTCGATGATACTGGCGTAAAATACAAATCACTTTACTAGGTATAGGAGGGAAGAAAAGTAGTTCATCCATTTATGTAAACTAGGAAATATTGCAATTTTGAGTTTGATAATTTTCATTAGGTTTTTGTTTAATCAAAATACAGTACTGTATTAAGAATAAGTGTTTTTACTCACGAACTGAGTTATCCATGAAAGGGTATTCATTATGCAGTGTATATTATACTGTCTACAGGACATTAGCGTACAATATAGAGAAAAAAAAAATTAAATTGAAAAATAATCGTAATATGAATATTTAAACACAT